>CM033342.1:25493147-25952078 GCA_019395295.1 Osmanthus fragrans | reverse complement strand
AGGAGGAGGGCAAAAATAATCAACTTGGAGGCAGCCATTCTCACGTTTGTGAAACTAATTGTGGAGTCTGAGTAATTTCACTTCTTGGGTTAGATGAAGCTTTACTGAGCTATATATAAGACATTGATGAAATTAAGCACGAGTCTATTTGAGAGATTAAAATCTCTTGAAATAAATGCAGTATTGAAACGGTAGTTTAAAGAAATTAATTGAATCTTTTTTAAATTTGCTTTTCGAAACGATCTTTCTTGTTGTGTATTTGAAAACGTTCTATTTGTTGGGATCTGCTCAAGGACGTGCAGGTCTAGGTAAACATACGATGCTTTCCCAGATCGGAGAAGTCATTTTTGGGATCTACACGCTCCCTAATTTTTTCTTTCTGGAAGGGTCTTTCTTGATGTGATTGTAAAAAATTCTATTTGTTTTTATTTCTATCTAATTGTGTTCCAACTGAGCTTACTTGATTAATAGTTTCCAGAAAAAAAAAAAAAATTGATTATATAACAAGTGCCATATTCGCACAAAATTACACCAAATATTAATTTTAATGAACGTCCCTAATATTTGATCAATTTGAGCTTACATCATCAACTTATTCGGATGCCATTAAATTTTAAACTTTTAATTAATTAGTACATCTTGTACATGAAAAGGATATGTGACCAAGTATTTTTCTTACGTGCATCGAAATGAGAGAGAAAATAGTTTTCAAACTTTCGCATTCGTCGTTTATTTAAGATATGTAAAAACTACGAGAATCAAGTGAGGCGTTTTAACGCCCATCTAACAGATTTTTTCGATAAAAAATTTCATTAGAGACAAGATGTGTAAATTAATAAAGAAGTTGATCATAAGAATTTTGAACATAAATACGAAAATGAGCAAAGATTGCGAACGTTTCGTTGCTATTAAAATATTATTTAGTTTGCAAAAATTATGATGTGATATTTGTCATTACGTTTCAGGATAGCGTAATACTTTCTTTTAATAATTTTGTAAGAACTTTTAAACACCAAATGAATGCGACAGTATACTAACCACAAAGAAATAAAAACAACTGTGGAAACAATATAGAAAGAACCAACAAGCATGCACGTGGGTAATATTTCTTAAAAGCATTATTCGTACAATCGTAGCTCCTCGCATATAATGGGGGCATTTACCATTTTCCCATCTAAGTTCCACACGTGCACAATTAATTTAGGTATCGATGAGTCTTGTAATCAATATACGAGTGCTGCTATGATGATACCATGTTTAACAACATACCATTTTGAACCACTAGATCTAATAGTTTTTAAGATGTTAGGTTCAATCAAATATTTATCATTTTAGATATTGTTTCCGATGTAATTTATGTTAACCCTCATTTTGATTACTACTTAATATAATTTTCTAAATCAATGCTAAATAATTTGCAAATTAGCAATAAAATTTCTAATTATTCTACATCCACGACACATTTTAGGGTAACTGCTATTTTCTTTAGAAAATTTTGGACTACATAGGACATATTTAATTACTCGACAGAGAATTTTATTCAATAAGAATTCATCATTTTTTCCATGTATCGCCCAGGTGATAAATCTTCCGTATGATACACATTAGTTGTGAATAATATAGGTTCATATTATTGGACGCAACAACTCAACTTACTCAATTTCACACTGAGAATCGTTTGATATTACAAAAGTTGGTTTATCGCCAAGGGTAAAATCCTAGATCCTATAAAATATAAAAAAAATAATCAAGATATTAAACCCTTCCTTAATTTCTTTAACAACGTTGACCTCTTTACGATCATACTCCAAGTGCAATTAAATTTTAAAGCAAAAATAAACTCAAACAATCGATTTGATGCGTTTAAGCTACGACGCTTCTGAACTTGCTCAAAATTTAATACAACAATTACTACGTCAAATTTATGTACGAATTTCATAGCACCAAATGTTGGTAAACTCGGTGAAATATTTCCGTTCTGTTCACTAACTTTTTTACGTGCGAATAACTTGGCACATTAAAACTAAAGACTTCCACGAAAATGATCATGATAGAGGGACCGATGTCTATTTTAGTGTCCCTATCTTATAGTATTATAATTAGCTACAGTCAGTTAAGTTGAAATGCTAATAAGCAAACAGGCTTCAAACATGTCTGATTGTGCTAATAATATAAATGAAAGATTACTCATCGTGCCTAAAATCGAAATTACGTCAAAAAGTATTGTAACCGAATAATTGATACGATTTGTTTATTGACAAATTAGAAAATATACCACTTCATTATCTGGCCATGGGATTCAATTGGGATAATTAATACACAAATTGTCACAAAGAATTCTCAGAAGTATTTATAGGTTTGAAAAGGTAAATTCTATATTGAATTCCAAATGTCGAAAACTGATGATTTAATTCTATACCGACTATTCTCCCTTAATTTTTATATCCCTTCAAAATTAAATAATCCTTCTGGTCCCTTTATCGAAAATAAACATTTCAAGTAAATCGTAAAAAAAGGTAATGTTTTGACCACATCGCTCACATTTTCTTAAGTCGCGTATATGTAGAGTTAAGGGTTGCTATATTGTTCGTTCCTGCATAAATTTCTTGTTTTTTTGACGATTTGTTTTTTCACACATGTCGGTCCTTTGTTGATTTTAAATCGAGTGACAAGCCTAGGGCATGACATTATTGGTGGAACTGGATTCTTAAAAGTATTATTGGCTTAACCATGTTTCGTCGCCCATAATTAATTTTGTTGTCGGAGAGTCTTGTAAACAATACGCGCCAGGTTGGATACTACGTCGAAAAAAAAAAATACCATTTTGAACCCTACATCAAATAGTTTTAGGTTTAATCAAATATTTATCATTTTAGATATTGTCTTCAACGTAATTATTTTATACCTCGTTTTGATTACTAATTATTATAATTTTCTAACTGAATGTGACAAAAAATAACAACCAACACCACTCATATAAAACTATTATAGTATTTAAGTAAAGTCGTGATAATTAACGTTTTTCACATAATTAAATTGCTAATAGACGCACATAGAAATAATCTGTATATCTTTTAATTAACCTTTGCCTAAATTTTATCGAAAGCGTTGCCAAATTAGCAATAAAAATTCCTAATGTTTTGGGCTCTTAAATCAATTACCAATAAAACCTTCATTAATTTCCTTAACAACGTTAGGCTCTTAAGATCAAATTCCAAGCACAACAAAATATTAGAGTAAAACCGCACCCAAACAAGCGATTTGATAAGTTGGAGCTCCAACTAGCAATAAAACTCCTTGATTTGTTAGTTTCAAACGAGCTACGCGTTACGTAGGGTAAAACCCAACAGTGCTCAAAAATGAAAATATTAATCAAGATTAAAGGATTGTGGTACTTCTCTTAACAAGATTTTCCTCTTATGATGATTTTTTTTTTTTTTTTATAGAACTCTTATACGTCCAAAAAATAGAAGCTGTAATATTATTCTTTTTATATTGGTAGGACGTAAGTAACGCACTTCAGTAGTTAAAATGTGGCACAAACATCATGCCATTCTTTACACGATACTAGTGGGAGATCTTAATTGGGAGGAAAAAAGTATTCTTAAGCCTCTTTGATGTGGTAGGGTTTTCATTCAGTTGCAGTTTCACAAGCAGTTGCAGGTGCATAGTCTTCTTAATCGTAGCATATGCAATAGTACTTGTCACAGGAACAGTATTTTTCCGCTTTTTGTCCTGCATTTTACTGGCAGATTTTCGTTCTCCTCCGTCACTGTCAAGAACGAACGACAAGCTGGTTATAGACATGTACATACAATAGTGTGCACGCGTGTCTCATACATTTATATATAAACTTCTGAAATAATACCATTTTCACCGACAGTTGGCTTTCCGGGTGAACACTTGCAAGAGAACATTTCGCAGCTTGGGCAGTAGATTCCGCTGTATGTCCTGCAATTACTAGCGAGTCGTCGGACTCTACCAACACTGTAAAAATGAACAACATGCCAGTTATAGATTGTACGTACAATACTGTGCGTGCTTGTGCCTCATACATTTATATAAACATCTAAGTGTCAGCAATTTCGTGCAAACTAGTATATATGCGAATTGGGGTGTGGGGGTTGAGAGAGAGTGGGAGAATTTAACCCGTCGCAACAAGGAGGAGGG
Source organism: Osmanthus fragrans (assembly GCA_019395295.1). NCBI lineage: Eukaryota > Viridiplantae > Streptophyta > Magnoliopsida > Lamiales > Oleaceae > Osmanthus > Osmanthus fragrans. Next base: position 25,947,908 of record CM033342.1, on the reverse strand, counting down.
CAAAAATAATCAACTTGGAGGCAGCCATTCTCACGTTTGTGAAACTAATTGTGGAGTCTGTGTAATTTCACTTCTTGGGTTAGATGAAGCTTTAATGAGCTATATATATAGACATTGATGAAATTAAGCATGAGTCTATTTGAGATTAAAATCTCTTGAAATAAATGTAGTATTGAACGGTAGTTTAAAGAAATTAATTGAATCTTTTTTAATTTGCTTTTCGAAACGATCTTTCTTGTTGTGTTTAAAACGTTCTATTTGTTGGGATCTGCTCAAGGACGTGCAGGTCTAGGTAAACATACGATGCTTTCCCAGATCGGAGAAGTCATTTTTGGGATCTACACGCTCCCTAATTTTTCTTTCTGGAAGGGTCTTTCTTGATGTGATTGTAAAAAATTCTATTTGTTTTTATTTCTATCTAATTGTGTTCCAACTGAGCTTACTTGATTAATAGTTTCCGGAAAAAAAAAAAAAAAAATTTGATTATATAAACAAGTGCCATATTCGCACAAAATTACACCAAATATTAATTTTAATGAACGTCCCTAATATTTGATCAATTTGAGCTTACATCATCAACTTATTCGGATGCCATTAAATTTTAAACTTTTAATTAATTAGTACATCGTGTACATGAAAAGGATATGTGATCAAGTATTTTTCTTACGTGCATCGAAATGAGAGAGAAAATAGTTTTCAAACTTTCGCATTCGTCGTTTATTTAAGATATGTAAAAGTTACGAGAATCAAGTGAGGCGTTTTACGCCCATCTAACAGATTTTTCGATAAAAAATTTCATTAGAGACAAGATGTGTAAATTAATAAAGAAGTTGATCATAAGAATTTGAACATAAATACGAAAATGAGCAAAGATTGTGAACGTTCGTTGCTATTAAAATATTATTTAGTTTGCGAAAATTATGATGTGATATTTGTCATTACGTTTCAGGATAGCGTAATACTTTCTTTTAATAATTTTGTAAGAACTTTTAAACACCAAATGAATGCGACAGTATACTAACCAGAAAGAAATAAAAACAACTTTGGGGAACAATATAGAAAGAACCAACAAGCATGCACGTGGGTAATATTTCTTAAAAGCATTATTCGTACAACCGTAGCTCCTCGCATATAATGGGGGATTTACCATTTTCCATCTAAGTTCCACACGTGCACAATTAATTTAGGTATCGATGAGTCTTGTAATCAATACGAGTGCTGCTATGATACCATGTTTAACAACATACCATTTTGAACCACTTGATCTAATAGTTTAAAGATGTTAGGTTCAATCAAATATTTATCATTTTAGATATTGTTTCCGATGTAATTATGTTAAACCCTCATTTTGATTACTACTTAATATAATTTTCTAAATCAATGCTAAATAATTTGCAAATTAGCAATAAAATTTCTAATTATTCTACATCCATGACACATTTTAGGGTAACTGCTATTTTCTTTAGAAAATTTTGGACTACATAGGACATATTTAATTACTCGACAGAGAATTTTATTCAAATAAGAATTCATCATTTTTCCATGTATCGCCCAGGTGATAAATCTTCCGTATGATACACATTAGTTGTGAATAATATAGGTTCATATTATTGGACGCAACAACTCAACTTACTCAATTTCACTGAGAATCGTTGATATTACAAAAGTTGGTTTATCGCCAAGGGTAAAATCCTAGATCCTATAAATATAAAAAAAATAATCAAGATATTAAACCCTTCCTTAATTTCTTTAACAACGTTGACCTCTTACGATCATACTCCAAGTGCAATTAAATTTTAAAGCAAAAATAAACTCAAACAATCGATTTGATGCGTTTAAGCTACGACGCTTCTGAACTTGCTCAAAATTTAATACACCAATTACTACGTCAAATTTATGTACGAATTTCATAGCACCAAATGTTGGTAAACTCGGTGAAATATTTCCGTTCTGTTCACTAACTTTTTACGTGCGAATAACTTGGCACATTAAAACTAAAGACTTCCACGAAAATGATCATGATAGAGGGACCGATGTCTATTTTAGTGTCCCTATCTTATAGTATTATAATTAGCTACAGTCAGTTAAGTTGAAATGCTAATAAGCAAACAGGCTTCAAACATGTCTGATTGTGCTAATAATATAAATGAAAGATTACTCATCGTGCCTAAAATCGAAATTACGTCAAAAAGTATTGTAACCGAATAATTGATCCGATTTGTTTATTGACAAATTAGAAAATATACCACTTCATTATCTGGCCATGGGATTCAATTGGGATAATTAATACATAAATTGTCACCAAGAATTCTCAGAAGTATTTATAGGTTTGAAAAGGTAAATTCTATATTGAATTCCAAATGTCGAAAACTGATGATTTAATTCTATACCGACTATTCTCCCTTAATTTTTATATCCCTTCAAAATTAAATAATCCTTCTGGTCCCTTTATCGAAAATAAACATTTCAAGTAAATCGTAAAAAAAAGGTAATGTTTTGACCACATCGCTCACATTTTCTTAAGTCGCGTATATGTAGAGTTAAGGTTTGCTATATTGTTCGTTCCTGCATAAATTTCTTGTTTTGACGATTTGTTTTTTCACATGTCGGTCCTTTGTTGATTTAAATCGAGTGACAAGCCTAGGGCATGACATTATTGGTGGAACTGGATTCTTAAAAGTATTATTGGCTTAACCATGTTTCGTCGCCCATAATTAATTTTGTTGTCGGAGAGTCTTGTAAACAATACGCGCGCCAGGTTGGATACTACGTCGAAAAAAAAAAAAATACCATTTTGAACCCTACATCAAATAGTTTTAGGTTTAATCAAATATTTATCATTTTAGATATTGTCTTCAACGTAATTATTTTATACCTCGTTTTGATTACTAATTATTATAATTTTCTAACTGAATGTGACAAAAAATAACAACCAACACCACTCATATAAAACTATTATAGTATTTAAGTAAAGTCGTGATAATTAACGTTTTTCACATAATTAAATTGCTAATAGACGCACATAGAAATAATCTGTATATCTTTTAATTAACCTTTGCCTAAATTTTATCGAAAGCGTTGCCAAATTAGCAATACAAATTCCTAATGTTTTGGGCTCTTAAATCAATTACCAATAAAACCTTCATTAATTTCCTTAACAACGTTAGGCTCTTAAGATCAAATTCCAAGCACAACAAAATATTAGAGTAAAACCGCACCCAAACAAGCGATTTGATAAGTTGGAGCTCCAACTAGCAATAAAACTCCTTGATTTGTTAGTTTTCAAACGAGCTACGCGTTACGTAGGGTAAAACCCAACAGTGCTCAAAAATGAAAATATTAATCAAGATTAAAGGATTGTGGTACTTCTCTTAACAAGATTTTCCTCTTATGATGATTTTTTTTTTTTTTTTATTTATAGAACTCTTATACGTCCAAGAAATAGAACCTGTAATATTATTCTTTTTGTATTGGTAGGACATAAGTAACGCACTTCAGTAGTTAAATGGCACAAACATCATGCCATTCTTTACACGATACTAGTGGGAGATCTTAATTGGGAGGAAAAAGTATTCTTAAGCCTCTTTGATGTGGTAGGGTTTTCATTCAGTTGCAGTTTCACAAGCAGTTGCAGGTGCATAGTCTTCTTAATCGTAGCATATGCAATAGTACTTGTCACAGGAACAGTATTTGCCGCTTTTTGTCCTGCATTTTACTGGCAGATTTTCGTTCTCCTCCGTCACTGTCAAGAACGAACGACAAACTGGTTATAGACATGTACATACAATAGTGTGCACGCGTGTCTCATACATTTATATAAACTTCTGAAATAATACCATTTTTCACCGACAGTTGGCTTTCCGGGTGAACACTTGCAAGAGAACATTTCGCAGCTTGGGCAGTAGATTCCGCTGTATGTCCTGCAATTTACTAGCGAGTCGTCGGACTCTACCAACACTGTAAAAATGAACAACATGCCAGTTATAGATTGTACGTACAATACTGTGCGTGCTTGTGCCTCATACATTTATATAAAACATCTAAGTGTCAGCAATTTCGTGCAAACTAGTATATATGCGAATTGGGGTGTGGGGGTTGAGAGAGAGTGGGAAAATTTAACCCGTCGCAACAAGGAGGAGGGCAAAAATAATCAACTTGGAGGCAGCCATTCTCACGTTTGTGAAACTAATTGTGGAGTCTGAGTAATTTCACTTCTTGGGTTAGATGAAGCTTTACTGAGCTATATATATAGACATTGATGAAATTAAGCACGAGTCTATTTGAGATTAAAATCTCTTGAAATAAATGCAGTATTGAACGGTAGTTTAAAGAAATTAATTGAATCTTTTTTAATTTGCTTTTCGAAACGATCTTTCTTGTTGTGTTTTAAAACGTTCTATTTGTTGGGATCTGCTCAAGGACGTGCAGGTCTAGGTAAACATACGATGCTTTCCCAGATCGGAGAAGTCATTTTTGGGATCTACACGCTCCCTAATTTTTCTTTCTGGAAGGGTCTTTCTTGATGTGATTGTAAAAAATTCTATTTGTTTTTATTTCTATCTAATTGTGTTCCAACTGAGCTTACTTGATTAATAGTTTCCAGAAAAAAAAAAAAAATTGATTATATAACAAGTGCCATATTCGCACAAAATTACACCAAATATTAATTTTAATGAACGTCCCTAATATTTGATCAATTTGAGCTTACATCATCAACTTATTCGGATGCCATTAAATTTTAAACTTTTAATTAATTAGTACATCTTGTACATGAAAAGGATATGTGACCAAGTATTTTTCTTACGTGCATCGAAATGAGAGAGAAAATAGTTTTCAAACTTTCGCATTCGTCGTTTATTTAAGATATGTAAAACTACGAGAATCAAGTGAGGCGTTTTACGCCCATCTAACAGATTTTTCGATAAAAAATTTCATTAGAGACAAGATGTGTAAATTAATAAAGAAGTTGATCATAAGAATTTGAACATAAATACGAAAATGAGCAAAGATTGCGAACGTTCGTTGCTATTAAAATATTATTTAGTTTGCAAAAATTATGATGTGATATTTGTCATTACGTTTCAGGATAGCGTAATACTTTCTTTTAATAATTTTGTAAGAACTTTTAAACACCAAATGAATGCGACAGTATACTAACCACAAAGAAATAAAAACAACTGTGGAAACAATATAGAAAGAACCAACAAGCATGCACGTGGGTAATATTTCTTAAAAGCATTATTCGTACAATCGTAGCTCCTCGCATATAATGGGGCATTTACCATTTTCCCATCTAAGTTCCACACGTGCACAATTAATTTAGGTATCGATGAGTCTTGTAATCAATACGAGTGCTGCTATGATACCATGTTTAACAACATACCATTTTGAACCACTAGATCTAATAGTTTAAGATGTTAGGTTCAATCAAATATTTATCATTTTAGATATTGTTTCCGATGTAATTATGTTAACCCTCATTTTGATTACTACTTAATATAATTTTCTAAATCAATGCTAAATAATTTGCAAATTAGCAATAAAATTTCTAATTATTCTACATCCACGACACATTTTAGGGTAACTGCTATTTTCTTTAGAAAATTTTGGACTACATAGGACATATTTAATTACTCGACAGAGAATTTTATTCAAATAAGAATTCATCATTTTTCCATGTATCGCCCAGGTGATAAATCTTCCGTATGATACACATTAGTTGTGAATAATATAGGTTCATATTATTGGACGCAACAACTCAACTTACTCAATTTCACTGAGAATCGTTGATATTACAAAAGTTGGTTTATCGCCAAGGGTAAAATCCTAGATCCTATAAATATAAAAAAAATAATCAAGATATTAAACCCTTCCTTAATTTCTTTAACAACGTTGACCTCTTACGATCATACTCCAAGGGCAATTAAATTTTAAAGCAAAAATAAACTCAAACAAGCGATTTGATCCGTTTAAGCTACGACGCTTCTCAACTTGCTCAAAATTTAATACAACAATTACTACGTCAAATTTATGTACGAATTTCATAGCACCAAATGTTGGTAAACTCGGTGAAATATTTCCGTTCTGTTCACTAACTTTTTACGTGCGAATAACTTGGCACATTAAAACTAAAGACTTCCACGAAAATGATCATGATAGAGGGACCGATGTCTATTTTAGTGTCCCTATCTTATAGTATTATAATTAGCTACAGTCAGTTAAGTTGAAATGCTAATAAGCAAACACGCTTCAAACATGTTTGATTGTGCTAATAATATAAATGAAAGATTACTCATCGTGCCTAAAATCGAAATTACGTCAAAAAGTATTGTAACCGAATAATTGATCCGATTTGTTTATTGACAAATTAGAAAATAAACCACTTCATTATCTGGCCATGGGATTCGATTGGGATGATTAATACATAAATTGTCACCAAGAATTCTCAGAAGTATTTATAGGTTTAAAAAGGTAAATTCTATATTGAATTCCAAATGTAGAAAACTGATGATTTAATTCTATACCGACTATTCTCCCTTAATTTTTATATCCCTTCAAAATTAAATAATCCTTCTGGTCCCTTTATCGAAAATAAACATTTCAAGTAAATCGTAAAAAAGGTAATGTTTTGACCACATCGCTCACATTTTCTTAAGTCGCGTATATGTAGAGTTAAGGGTTGCTATATTGTTCGTTCCTGCATAAATTTCTTGTTTTGACGATTTGTTTTTTCACATGTCGGTCCTTTGTAGATTTAAATGGAGTGGCAAGCTTAGGGCATGACATTATTGGTGGAACTGGATTCTTAAAAGTATTATTGGCTTAACCATGTTTCGTCGCCCATAATTAATTTTGTTGTCGGAGAGTCTTGTAAACAATACGCGCGCCAGGTTGGATACTACGTCGAAAAAAAAAAATACCATTTTGAACCCTACATCAAATAGTTTTAGGTTTAATCAAATATTTATCATTTTAGATATTGTCTTCAACGTAATTATTTTATACCTCGTTTTGATTACTAATTATTATAATTTTCTAACTGAATGTGACAAAAAATAACAACCAACACCACTCATATAAAACTATTATAGTATTTAAGTAAAGTCGCGATAATTAACGTTTTTCACATAATTAAATTGCTAATAGACGCACATAGAAATAATCTGTATATCTTTTAATTAACCTTTGCCTAAATTTTATTGAAAGCGTTGCCAAAATAGCAATACAAATTCCTAATGTTTTGGGCTCTTAAATCAATTACCAATAAAACCTTCATTAATTTCCTTAACAACGTTAGGCTCTTAAAATCAAATTCCAAGCACAACAAAATATTAGAGTAAAACCGCACCCAAACAAGCGATTTGATAAGTTGGAGCTCCAACTAGCAATAAAACTCCTTGATTTTTTACTTTCAAACGAGCTACGCGTTACGTAGGGTAAAACCCAACAGTGCTCAAAAACGAAAATATTAATCAAGATTAAAGGATTGTGGTACTTCTCTTAACAAGATTTTCCTTTTATGATGATTTTTTTTTTTTTTTATAGAACTCTTATACGTCCAAAAAATAGAAGCTGTAATATTATTCTTTTTATATTGGTAGGACGTAAGTAACGCACTTCAGTAGTTAAATGGCACAAACATCATGCCATTCTTTACACGATACTAGTGGGAGATCTTAATTGGGAGGAAAAAGTATTCTTAAGCCTCTTTGATGTGGTAGGGTTTTCATTCAGTTGCAGTTTCACAAGCAGTTGCAGGTGCATAGTCTTCTTAATCGTAGCATATGCAATAGTACTTGTCACAGGAACAGTATTTGCCGCTTTTTGTCCTGCATTTTACTGGCAGATTTTCGTTCTCCTCCGTCACTGTCAAGAACGAACGACAAACTGGTTATAGACATGTACATACAATAGTGTGCACGCGTGTCTCATACATTTATATAAACTTCTGAAATAATACCATTTTCACCGACAGTTGGCTTTCCGGGTGAACACTTGCAAGAGAACATTTCGCAGCTTGGGCAGTAGATTCCGCTGTATGTCCTGCAATTTACTAGCGAGTCGTCGGACTCATTAACACTGTAAAAATGAACAACATGCCAGTTATAGATTGTACGTACAATACTGTGCGTGATTGTGCCTCATACATTTATATAAACATCTAAGTGTCAGCAATTTCGTGCAAACTAGTATATATGCGAATTGGGGTGTGGGGGTTGAGAGAGAGTGGGAGAATTTAACCCGTCGCAACAAGGAGGAGGGCAAAAATAATCAACTTGGAGGCGGCCATTCTCACGTTTGTGAAACTAATTGTGGAGTCTGTGTAATTTCACTTCTTGGGTTAGATGAAGCTTTACTGAGCTATATATATAGACATTGATGAAATTAAGCACGAGTCTATTTGAGATTAAAATCTCTTGAAATAAATGCAGTATTGAACGGTAGTTTAAAGAAATTAATTAAATCTTTTCTAATTTGCTTTTCGAAACGATCTTTCTTGTTGTGTTTAAAACGTTCTATTTGTTGGGATCTGCTCAAGGACGTGCAGGTCTAGGTAAACATACGATGCTTTCCCAGATCGAAGAAGTCATTTTTGGGATCTACACGCTCCCTAATTTTTCTTTCTGGAAGGGTCTTTCTTGATGTGATTGTAAAAAATTCTATTTGTTTTTATTTCTATCTAATTGTGTTCCAACTGAGCTTACTGGATTAATAGTTTCCGGAAAAAAAAAATTTGATTATATAACAAGTGCCATATTCGCACAAAATTACACCAAATATTAATTTTAATGACGTCCCTAATATTTGATCAATTTGAGCTTACATCATCAACTTATTCGGATGCCATTAAATTTTAAACTTTTAATTAATTAGTACATCTTGTACACGAAAAGGATATGTGATCAAGTATTTTTCTTACGTGCATCTAAATGAGAGAGAAAATAGTTTTCAAACTTTCGCATTCGTCGTTTATTTAAGATATGTTAAACTACGAGAATCAAGTGAGGCGTTTTACGCCCATCTAACAGATTTTTCGATAAAAAATTTCATTAGAGACAAGATGTGTAAATTAATAAAGAAGTTGATCATAAGAATTTGAACATAAATACGAAAATGAGCAAAGATTGCGAACGTTCGTTGCTATTAAAATATTATTTAGTTTGCGAAAATTATGATGTGATATTTGTCATTACGTTTCAGGATAGCGTAATACTTTCTTTTAATAATTTTGTAAGAACTTTTAAACACCAAATGAATGCGACAGTATACTAACCACAAAGAAATAAAAACAACTGTGGAAACAATATAGAAAGAATCAACAAGCATGCACGTGGGTAATATTTCTTAAAAGCATTATTCGTACAACCGTAGCTCCTCGCATATAATGGGGGATTTACCATTTTCCCATCTAAGTTCCACACGTGCACAATTAATTTAGGTATCGATGAGTCTTGTAATCAATACGAGTGCTGCTATGATACCATGTTTAACAACATACCGTTTTGAACCACTAGATCTAATAGTTTAAGATGTTAGGTTCAATCAAATATTTATCATTTTAGATATTGTTTCCGATGTAATTATGTTAACCCTCATTTTGATTACTACTTAATATAATTTTCTAAATCAATGCTAAATAATTTGCAAATTAGCAATAAAATTTCTAATTATTCTACATCCATGACACATTTTAGGGTAACTGCTATTTTCTTTAGAAAATTTTGGACTACATAGGACATATTTAATTACTCGACAGAGAATTTTATTCAAATAAGAATTCATCATTTTTCCATGTATCGCCCAGGTGATAAATCTTCCGTATGATACACATTAGTTGTGAATAATATAGGTTCATATTATTGGACGCAACAACTCAACTTACTCAATTTCACTGAGAATCGTTGATATTACAAAAGTTGGTTTATCGCCAAGGGTAAAATCCTAGATCCTATAAATATAAAAAAAATAATCAAGATATTAAACCCTTCCTTAATTTCTTTAACAACGTTGACCTCTTACGATCATACTCCAAGTGCAATTAAATTTTAAAGCAAAAATAAACTCAAACAAGTGATTTGATCCGTTTAAGCTACGACGCTTCTCAACTTGCTCAAAATTTAATACAACAATTACTAAGTCAAATTTATGTACGAATTTCATAGCACCAAATGTTGGTAAACTCGGTGAAATATTTCCGTTCTGTTCACTAACTTTTTACGTGCGAATAACTTGGCACATTAAAACTAAAGACTTCCACGAAAATGATCATGATAGAGGGACCGATGTCTATTTTAGTGTCCCTATCTTATAGTATTATAATTAGCTACAGTCAGTTAAGTTGAAATGCTAATAAGCAAACACGCTTCAAACATGTTTGATTGTGCTAATAATATAAATGAAAGATTACTCATCGTGCCTAAAATCGAAATTACGTCAAAAAGTATTGTAACCGAATAATTGATCCGATTTGTTTATTGACAAATTTGAAAATAAACCACTTCATTATCTGGCCATGGGATTCGATTGGGATGATTAATACATAAATTGTCACCAAGAATTCTCAGAAGTATTTATAGGTTTAAAAAGGTAAATTCTATATTGAATTCCAAATGTAGAAAACTGATGATTTAATTCTATACCGACTATTCTCCCTTAATTTTTATATCCCTTCAAAATTAAATAATCCTTCTGGTCCCTTTATCGAAAATAAACATTTCAAGTAAATCGTAAAAAAAGGTAATGTTTTGACCACATCGCTCACATTTTCTTGAGTCGCGTATATGTAGAGTTAAGGGTTGCTATATTGTTCGTTCCTGCATAAATTTCTTGTTTTGACGATTTGTTTTTTCACATGTCGGTCCTTTGTTGATTTAAATCGAGTGACAAGCTTAGGGCATGACATTATTGGTGGAACTGGATTCTTAAAAGTATTATTGGCTTAACCATGTTTCGTCGCCCATAATTAATTTTGTTGTCGGAGAGTCTTGTAAACAATACGCGCGCCAGGTTGGATACTACGTCGAAAAAAAAAAAATACCATTTTGAACCCTACATCAAATAGTTTTAGGTTTAATCAAATATTTATCATTTTAGATATTGTCTTCAACGTAATTATTTTATACCTCGTTTTGATTACTAATTATTATAATTTTCTAACTGAATGTGACAAAAAATAACAACCAACACCACTCATATAAAACTATTATAGTATTTAAGTAAAGTCGCGATAATTAACGTTTTTCACATAATTAAATTGCTAATAGACGCACATAGAAATAATCTGTATATCTTTTAATTAACCTTTGCCTAAATTTTATTGAAAGCGTTGCCAAATTAGCAATACAAATTCCTAATGTTTTGGGCTCTTAAATCAATTACCAATAAAACCTTCATTAATTTCCTTAACAACTTTAGGCTCTTAAGATCAAATTCCAAGCACAACAAAATATTAGAGTAAAACCGCACCCAAACAAGCGATTTGATAAGTTGGAGCTCCAACTAGCAATAAAACTCCTTGATTTGTTAGTTTAAAACGAGCTACGCGTTACGTAGGGTAAAACCCAACAGTGCTCAAAAATGAAAATATTAATCAAGATTAAAGGATTGTGGTACTTCTCTTAACAAGATTTTCCTCTTATGATGATTTTTTTTTTTTTTTTTATTTATAGAACTCTTATACGTCCAAGAAATAGAACCTGTAATATTATTCTTTTTGTATTGGTAGGACATAAGTAACGCACTTCAGTAGTTAAATGGCACAAACATCATGCCATTCTTTACACGATACTAGTGGGAGATCTTAATTGGGAGGAAAAAGTATTCTTAAGCCTCTTTGATGTGGTAGGGTTTTCATTCAGTTGCAGTTTCACAAGCAGTTGCAGGTGCATAGTCTTCTTAATCGTAGCATATGCAATAGTACTTGTCACAGGAACAGTATTTTCCGCTTTTTGTCCTGCATTTTACTGCAGATTTTCGTTCTCCTCCGTCACTGTCAAGAACGAACGACAAACTGGTTATTGACATGTACATACAATAGTGTGCACGCGTGTCTCATACATTTATATAAACTTCTGAAATAATACCATTTTCACCGACACTTGGCTTTCCGGGTGAACACTTGCAAGAGAACATTTCGCTGCTTGGGCAGTAGATTCCGCTGTATGTCCTGCAATTTACTAGCGAGTCGTCGGACTCTACCAACACTGTAAAAATGAACAACATGCCAGTTATAGATTGTACGTACAATACTGTGCCTGCTTGTGCCTCATACATTTATATAAACATCTAAGTGTCAGCAATTTCGTGCAAACTAGTATATATGCGAATTGGGGTGTGGGGGTTGAGAGAGAGTGGGAGAATTTAACCCGTCGCAACAAGGAGGAGGGCAAAAATAATCAACTTGGAGGCAGCCATTCTCACGTTTGTGAAACTAATTGTGGAGTCTGTGTAATTTCACTTCTTGGGTTAGATGAAGCTTTACTGAGCTATATATATAGAAATTGATGAAATTAAGCACGAGTCTATTTGAGATTAAAATCTCTTGAAATAAATGCAGTATTGAACGGTAGTTTAAAGAAATTAATTGAATCTTTTTTAATTTGCTTTTCGAAACGATCTTTCTTGTTGTGTTTAAAACGTTCTATTTGTTGGGATCTGCTCAAGGACGTGCAGGTCTAGGTAAACATACGATGCTTTCCCAGATCGGAGAAGTCATTTTTGGGATCTACACGCTCCCTAATTTTTCTTTCTGGGAGGGTCTTTCTTGATGTGATTGTAAAAAATTCTATTTGTTTTTATTTCTATCTAATTGTGTTCCAACTGAGCTTACTTGATTAATAGTTTCCGGAAAAAAAAAATTTGATTATATAACAAGTGCCATATTCGCACAAAATTACACCAAATATTAATTTTAATGAACGTCCCTAATATTTGATCAATTTGAGCTTACATCATCAACTTATTCGGATGCCATTAAATTTTAAACTTTTAATTAATTAGTACATCTTGTACATGAAAAGGATATGTGATCAAGTATTTTTCTTACGTGCATCGAAATGAGAGAGAAAATTGTTTTCAAACTTTCGCATTCGTCGTTTATTTAAGATATGTAAAAGTTACGAGAATCAAGTGAGGCGTTTTACGCCCATCTAACAGATTTTTCGATAAAAAATTTCATTAGAGACAAGATGTGTAAATTAATAAAGAAGTTGATCATAAGAATTTGAACATAAATACGAAAATGAGCAAAGATTGTGAACGTTCGTTGCTATTAAAATATTATTTAGTTTGCGAAAATTATGATGTGATATTTGTCATTACGTTTCAGGATAGCGTAATACTTTCTTTTAATAATTTTGTAAGAACTTTTAAACACCAAATGAATACGACAGTATACTAACCACAAAGAAATAAAAACAACTGTGGAAACAATATAGAAAGAACCAACAAGCATGCACGTGGGTAATATTTCTTAAAAGCATTTTTCGTACAACCGTAGCTCCTCGCATATAATGGGGGATTTACCATTTTCCCATTTAAGTTCCACACGTGCACAATTAATTTAGGTATCGATGAGTCTTGTAATCAATACGAGTGCTGCTATGATACCATGTTTAACATCATACCATTTTGAACCACTAGATCTAATAGTTTAAGATGTTAGGTTCAATCAAATATTTATCATTTTAGATAATGTTTCCGATGTAATTATGTTAACCCTCATTTTGATTACTACTTAATATAATTTTCTAAATCAATGCTAAATAATTTGCAAATTAGCAATAAAATTTCTAATTATTCTACATCCATGACACATTTTAGGGTAACTGCTATTTTCTCTAGAAAATTTTGGACTACATAGGACATATTTAATTACTCGACAGAGAATTTTATTCAAATAAGAATTCATCATTTTTCCATGTATCGCCCAGGTGATAAATCTTCCGTATGATACACATTAGTTGTGAATAATATAGGTTCATATTATTGGACGCAACAACTCAACTTACTCAATTTCACTGAGAATCGTTGATATTACAAAAGTTGGTTTATCGCCAAGGGTAAAATCCTAGATCCTATAAATATAAAAAAAAATAATCAAGATATTAAACCCTTCCTTAATTTCTTTAACAACGTTGACCTCTTACGATCATACTCCAAGTGCAATTAAATTTTAAAGCAAAAATAAACTCAAACAAGCGATTTGATCCGTTTAAGCTACGAGGCTTCTGAACTTGCTCAAAATTTAATACAACAATTACTACGTCAAATTTATGTACGAATTTCATAGCACCAAATGTTGGTAAACTCGGTGAAATATTTCCGTTCTGTTCACTAACTTTTTACGTGCGAATAACTTGGCACATTAAAACTAAAGACTTCCACGAAAATGATCATGATAGAGGGACCGATGTCTATTTTAGTGTCCCTATCTTAACGTATTATAATTAGCTACAGTCAGTAAGTTGAAATGCTAATAAGCAAACACGCTTCAAACATGTTTGATTGTGCTAATAATATAAATGAAAGATTACTCATCGTGCCTGAAATCGAAATTACGTCAAAAAGTATTGTAACCGAATAATTGATCCGATTTGTTTATTGACAAATTAGAAAATAAACCACTTCATTATCTGGCCATGGGATTCGATTGGGATGATTAATACATAAATTGTCACCAAGAATTCTCAGAAGTATTTATAGGTTTAAAAAGGTAAATTCTATATTGAATTCCAAATGTAGAAAACTGATGATTTAATTCTATACCGACTATTCTCCCTTAATTTTTATATCCCTTCAAAATTAAATAATCCTTCTGGTCCCTTTATCGAAAATAAACATTTCAAGTAAATCGTAAAAAAAGGTAATGTTTTGACCACATCGCTCACATTTTCATAAGTCGCGTATATGTAGAGTTAAGGGTTGCTATATTGTTCGTTCCTGCATAAATTTCTTGTTTTGACGATTTGTTTTTTCACATGTCGGTCCTTTGTTGATTTAAATCGAGTGACAAGCTTAGGGCATGACATTATTGGTGGAACTGGATTCTTAAAAGTATTATTGGCTTAACCATGTTTCGTCGCCCATAATTAATTTTGTTGTCGGAGAGTCTTGTAAACAATACGCGCGCCAGGTTGGATACTACGTCGAAAAAAAAAATACCATTTTGAACCCTACATCAAATAGTTTTAGGTTTAATCAAATATTTATCATTTTAGATATTGTCTTCAATGTAATTATTTTATACCTCGTTTTGATTACTAATTATTATAATTTTCTAACTGAATGTGACAAAAAATAACAACCAACACCACTCATATAAAACTATTATAGTATTTAAGTAAAGTCGCGATAATTAACGTTTTTCACATAATTAAATTGCTAATAGACGCACATAGAAATAATCTGTATATCTTTTAATTAACCTTTGCCTAAATTTTATTGAAAGCGTTGCCAAATTAGCAATACAAATTCCTAATGTTTTGGGCTCTTAAATCAATTACCAATAAAACCTTCATTAATTTCCTTAACAACGTTAGGCTCTTAAGATCAAATTCCAAGCACAACAAAATATTAGAGTAAAACCGCACCCAAACAAGCGATTTGATAAGTTGGAGCTCCAACTAGCAATAAAACTCCTTCATTTGTTAGTTTAAAACGAGCTACGCGTTACGTAGGGTAAAACCCAACAGTGCTCAAAAATGAAAATATTAATCAAGATTAAAGGATTGTGGTACTTCTCTTAACAAGATTTTCCTCTTATGATGATTTTTTTTTTTTTTTATTTATAGAACTCTTATACGTCCAAAAAATAGAAGCTGTAATATTATTCTTTTTATATTGGTAGGACGTAAGTAACGCACTTCAGTAGTTAAATGGCACAAACATCATGCCATTCTTTACACGATACTAATGGAGGTGGTGGTTGGTTTTGAACAACCAATTTCTCAACAGAGAATGCATGGGAAGGCAGTCTGTCGGGTTTGGCTGTCGGCTTTGAGTACATGAGGGAAAGCTTTCGTACACTATATCTTGATAGAGAAAACATTCTGTGATCCACATCCGACTAATGTGATGAATTTATGTACGAAAGATTCAAGAGAAATTATACTACAAGTCTCATGCTGTAATAGAAATAGAGGCGACTCAAGTAAAGTGAAGCCCTTAAACAAAATCATTTCGAGAATAATATTCAAAAGTAATGGAGCTAATTATGATTGACGAAAATTTCGTCTATAACATATAAGTTTTTTTTTTTTAATAAGTTCTTGAGGTTAAGAAATTTTTTTTTTTTTTTTTTTTTTTTTTTTTTTTTTTATAATCGTACTTTCTTTTATATTATTATTAACAATGGAGTTTTCCATTAATATTTTATTTTTTTACTGACGAAATTTTTGGTTGTAAATTAAAACTATTTCTATTTGTAATACGTTCTTGACCTATGGAATCAGTGTGCATAAACGTGTGAATTTTGCGCTGACGTCCCCAATCTATCAATTCGTTTGCAAAATATCATTTCAACAATTTTTGTTCAAATATGCATCAGTTAGGAGCGTGTAGTGCACCACAATTAAAAATAAAATAAAAAAATTGTAAATTGCTAACTTTTTTAGTGAAAATTTGACACAAATGGTCCTTAACATTTACCTTCAGTGGAAAAATTGTCCCCAACATTTATTCTTTTAGCACAAATGGGCCTTCAAAGAAAAATATACATAAATTGTTATTATATTTTACAAAATATTATGAAATTAATAAATTTAAGCTCATAATTAATTAACTAGCGAGCTAAAAAATTATTATTTTCATTAATAAGTAATTAAATTAATTAAAATTTAAGCTTTCTCTTGTGGTTATAACAAAAAAAAAAAGTGTCGAGGATTTGATCCTAAAATATTTTTATGTTTAATTTAATAGAGATATTTGTTTATTTACTTGAACACGAAGATAAATACTAACATAGATATTTAATAGAGGTTATTCATTTATTTAATAATCATGAAGAATTTTATAAAAGTACGACGAAAAAAGTTGTAAATAATTAATAGCCATAACTTGGTAAAAAAATGGAAAAAATAAATTATACACACTACATCCAGAGAAAATAATTTTTTTCTAATTGGATCGATAAACTGAGCTTGTTAAGAATACTATATAATCCAGCTTCATAATTGTCCATAAAATTAAAACCGCCTAATTAGTACAACCCTACCCAGTGGCGGAGCCAGGTTTTTTGAAATGGGGGGTCCAAATTTGAAAACATATAGATAAAGGGGTGGGGGTATGGGGGTTCGGGGGCAGCACCCCCGAAATTTTTTTTTTGAGGGAAACCACAAAAAGGAAAGGCTAAACAAGTAAACTGTCATTGCCTTACTTCTATCGCTAAATAACTCAATACCAATTATCTAACAATACGATAACCAACATAAGCATTACACTTCATAAATCTCACACCCAAAGGCAGAAAATCGTGGCTATTGCCGTACATGAACAAATAGCATATTCATTTGCCATAACATAAGCAAATATAGTTAGATGTGGCATACCAGTTGGAGTGACCACCTGCTTTTCTGTAAATGGCGGATGTCCTAGTCCATGTTCAACAACCTATTTCATACATGAATTGTAGTCAACTAAAAAGTGAAACAAAGAAAATGAGTGGTAGCTAGTCGTTATTCAAAATATTGTAGCTTTATAACTATCAATTGAACACAATTATAGATAGAAAATAAGGTTCCAAGCATAAAATAAATGAAGGATAATAAAGAAGAGTGGATCATTACCCAATTATTACAAACGTTCCTTTCGAGTTCTCATATTTTGATAACGTTGTATAACTACTTCATCATCAATCATATCGAATACATCTTTTTCAATATA
The DNA here is from genome assembly GCA_019395295.1 of Osmanthus fragrans. Lineage (NCBI taxonomy): Eukaryota > Viridiplantae > Streptophyta > Magnoliopsida > Lamiales > Oleaceae > Osmanthus > Osmanthus fragrans. Next base: position 25,930,028 of record CM033342.1, on the reverse strand, counting down.
CACAATCAATCCATCATTTAACCATTTATCATTCATTCGATTGCGCAATCGATTCTTGACATAATTCATTATAGAAAATACCCTCTCTACCGTAGCAGTAGCAACTGGAAGAATTAATGCCAATGTCAAAAGCTTGTATACTAACGGGTATACTTCATGTTTTTTTGTCGCAACCAACTTTTGTGCAAGTTCACCAAGGCCTTGTAATCCTCCAAATTCTTCATTAGTGCACATATCAATGATGTATGTGTCAATTTGATCATCAAGTTGCATTATGTCTGATCCTTGAAAATCTTTCGGATAAAATGTACACATCCGAATTAATTTGCTCTTTTCAAAAGCTGAAAATGAATTATCTGGACACAAACATGCTACACAAAGAAGTAAGTCACTATTCACCTCAGGAAATCGATCATTGAACTCCTGAAGTTGCATATCAATGACGGCATAAAATAAATCCACACGAAAGTGATGCAAATTTGTCACAGTGATACGTCGTGAACGACCGAGAGGTGTATACATATCATCCATGTTAGGGATGATAATGTTGTGCTTTCCACAGAAGGAATTAACCATCACCAAAAAAGAATCCCATTCATCATTTCTGAAACTTTGGAGCCGTTGTTTACATATTCTTACCAAACACATGGCATTACCAATTTCTTGGTCTTTCTTTTGTAATGTCTTTGACAACTCATTTGAAATTCCTAATATCTTTTTCATTAGATGTAGACCAAATGCAAGCTCAAATGTGCGAATTTGTGCCAACAAAACCCGTGCTTCACCTTTTTTCCCACAAATTGTATTATCATCAGCAATTATCTCAATAACATCAATTGTACTAGAAAACATGAGCATCAGGTTACATAAACAACTGTAGTGCGAGCCCCAACGTGTATCACCGGAACGCTTGATATTAGTTTCTTGATTAAGGCCTCGTCCACTTGGTATTTCACCGGCATTGAGTGCTTCACAAATGTTGAGTCTTTGCATCTCGCGAATAAGATCACACCGCTTAGCCGATCCTCCAACAACATTCACCACACTATCAGCCAAAAAAAAGAAAGCTTGTATATCCCCATGTTTTTTTGCCACTGCTAAAAGAGCTAGTTGAAGTTGATGAGCAAAACAATGAATGTAGTACGCACTTGGGTTTTCTTTCAAGATAAGTGTTTTCAGACCATTATACTCACCCCGCATATTACTAGCTCCATCATAACCTTGACCTCTCAAATTAGACATGCTTAAACCATATCTAGAGAACAAGTCATCAATAGCAAGCTTAAGTGAGATAGCCGTGGTACTTGAAACATGTTGGATGCCAATAAAGCGTTCAATTACATACCCATTCTTCACATATCGTAGAACAACTGACATTTGCTCCTTAGTTGAAATATCACGGGATTCATCAACTAGAATAGAAAATAGCCCATCACCAATCTCACTGATAATAACCTTGTTAATTTCAAAGGCGAAAGCACTTACGATATCCTTTTGAATATCCGGTGAGGTTAATTTGAAATTTGCAGGAGCATTCTCCAAACAAACAGCGTTAATCTGAGGATCATGTTTACACCACCATTTTAAAAGTTCCAAAAAATTTCCTTGATTGCTTGAATCTTCAGACTCATCACTTCCACGAAAAGCAAGCCCTTGTCGTAGAAGATATCGCACACAATCTACTGATGCACTCAAACGAGTTCGATATGCACTTCTTATCTGTTCTGATTGCTTGAAGAGACTTGCCTCAATACCATGTTCTTGGTTATTGAATGATTCAAACTTAATCCGAGCTAGGTTGTGTGCGCTACCGGTATTTCCAACATGTTTTTTTAGACTACTTTTCTTTTTCCAATTTGAGAATCCACCGACAACAAAAGAAACACGACTTGAACTAAACAGATAGCAATACAAGCAAAATACAGCATCTTTTGCTACACTATATTCTAGCCAACCAGGAAATTCATCATACCAATTAGTACCAAATCGTCTATCTCTATTTTTCCTTTTTGACACCAAAAACTCATGACTACGAGATTGACAAGGACCCCTTTGCACATATTCCCTTCGAACAACATCCCGAACATTAACATTATAATGATTAATTGGAATTCGCAATCCAGGATCTGAAGGCAACTGTTCAACATTAATCTCATCACTTTCATTCCCTTCATCCCCAACACCAATTTCATCAACATCTTCAATTTCATTTTCATCACTTTCATCCCCAATCTCAACAACCATCTCATCACTTTCATCAATCCGAACATTCATTTGATCAATGTTTTGTTCCCTTGCTCTTTTGAAATACTTCTCCATCACTATGGAAAATCTTTTGGTTTTGGAGATACTACTTCTGAAATTGTCATAAACCCCAAATAGTGTTAGAGAGAAACTTTCAAAACATCACTAAAAAATGAATGAATAGCCAGTGGCCAGTATTAAGTAGATATGAAGGACATAGTCAATATTTGATCAAACAATAAGGATTCAATACATACATCTATCCACATTCTAAACAATTAGGGAATAATTTCAATTTTATATAGTGGATCCCTTGCTGCCAAAAAATTTGGGCTCCACTACTTAAATCCCTTTTCGTCACTTTTTTGTGTGCATCACTAGATCTACTGGTAGATTTAAAGTAACAAGATGCTTGACAACCTACTACTCCCACTTTTTATTTATTTATGTGCGTGCGCTCATGTGAAATATGCCTGCCATAGTTCACTGCCTTTCCTAAAAGTAAATAAAAATCAATTAACAAACTTAGCCAACCTGAAGAAGCCCGACAAGAGGTGAGGAAGGCACGTCACCGAAAATGTGAATGCAGACGGTAGACATAGCCATCGATAATGGTCTCAAACTAGGCGTGACACAATGTAGACAAACAAAATTTACAGGGGCCTGCAGAGGCATAAACGAAATGTTAACTCTCAACCTGCAAATCCTTGACAGAAAATTCCATGGAAGAAAGAAAGAAAGAAAAAAGAACAGTAGCTTAAATTTAGCCAATTTCTGCAACAAGAACAACTGAAGCCTTATAGCTCCTAAATTTGTGGTAGACTAAATGAACCCCTCCATTCAGTTAATTGCTACATTTACTTAGAGATCCAAAGAACTCCATTCCTATGAAATATGAAGCAATTATTTTCTAATAAATCCATGTGATTTAATTTGTCCAGCACAATAAAAAAACACCTCAAAGATATTCTGAGCAAACTCTTCTAGAAGTTAACAAGTGGAAACTGAAGAATAATATAAAACTGTTAGATTTAAAAGAAATGGGAATAGACGACCACAATCATATGAGGGCACCAAATCAGCAACTGCTTAAGCTTCATATCGAAGTATAATCTTAAAGACAACAGATAATAAGAACAGTGACAAACTTCAAATTGATAAACAAGAATAGAAAATTTACCGTAAGCATACGAACTGGGTGCTGCCGTGCTGGTCTGCTGGAGCCTGAACTGCCGGTGGCGCTGGAGAACTGGTTGCTGGACTGCCTGCAGGGGCGATGACAAAGAAGGCGGTTCCACTGGCCGATTTGCAAATTCACCAGTGTGGAAAGCAAGGGCAGATTCACCTGTGTGGAAACCACCGGCCAATTTGGAGAAAGGGCAAGATTTTCTGGCCGGTGGAGGAGAGGCGTGCGGCGGGAATCCACCGGGAAGAGAAGCGAGAGAGAGAGAGAGACAAAGAGAAGACGGTCGAGTGGTCGAGTGGTAAGAATTGGAAATTAGGGGTTTTTCTAATTGTTAAAGTAAATAATTAAAAAAAAAAAAATTAAAAAAAAAATAATAATTTTGTCAAACGAAAATGGGGGGTCCAGGACTCCCTCCGGACCCCCCCCTCCGCCCCTGACCCTACCATATATATCGTCCAAGAGAAATACGCAAGTTCTGAAATTTTGAGTTAGCTTCCCATAGTAATCAACAGTGTTCTAAAATGTGTAATACGTGGCGATGCATTGATGCCAAGCTACGAGTTAGGCTAGGCATAAGGGTAAAAAAGTTTAAAAGACATTTTCTTATTTTAATATTATTCTAATTTTTAATCAATTAAAAAATTATTTAATAATTAAAAACAATACATATCAAACGTCTAAAATAAATTTATAGGAACTTTGAATTTTTGGAAGTTTTTCTTTGTTCAATACTTCAAGCTGCTGTTTTGAATCTAAAGTAGACGAAGTGAAGAAATCAACCTTTAAATTTTAACTTAAAGGAATTGTAAAAAAAATTCTAAAATAATAATAATAATAATAATAATAATAATAATAAGAAGAAGAAGAAGAAGACAATAAGCACGCATTTTTTGGATTCCACTGCCCATTGTACCTTAGTGTCACCTAGATGCGCTTTTTAGAACAATGGTAGTAAATATCTTAATTCTTGAAATACTATTTAGGCTTTCTTTAACTTTCGATCAATATAAAATAATTTTAATGAACTCCAAGATTCCTATCTTATTTTTAATTTAGAATGTAATTGATTGATTTTATTTTTCATGAAAAATGTCATTTTTCACCTAAGTAATCAAGTTCATACTTTTGGGGTGTTTGATTGACATTTTTTTCTGTGAAATATATTTTCCAAAAGTTGGTCACTTGATCATATTTTTCCTAAAAAACAAGGAATATATATATATATATATATATATATATATATATATATATATATATATATATATATATTTAGAGAAGGGTAGATTTTTATTTTCCAAATAATTCACTTTCTCTCTTTCATCTACATGTCTCTCTCATCTACCCACTAATAAAAGATGGATAAATATAATATTTTCTAAATTGAAAAATTAAATCAATCAAATACATATAATTAATAATTTTTATGTAAATAAATTTTAAGCAATTCAATTGCCTAAAACGTATTTTCTTTTTATGCAAATTTCCTACTTACAATCAAATACACCCCTAATTCATTAAAGTTTAAGTTTTAAATTTTGTATATCTACTTGTATTTGAGATATTGCTTTTTTTACCCCATTTTTGAAAAATATATATATATATATATATATATATATATATATATAGAATTTATAATAGTGATGTTTTTGGAGAACGTGGTTAAATTTTAATTATTTTTAAAAAAGTGTGAATTTACATGCAAAATTATTCTATACATGTGAATATGATTTTTACAGTAATCATTAGTCACCTTCTTTATATTTTGTACACAAGGAAATTGTTGGTTTTCTTCATAAATAAAAAGGGGTAATTGGCACAAAACGTCCTTACCTTTCAAGTTTATTGTGGAAAATATCTCTACCTTTCATTTTTTTTGCACAAAAAATCCCTACCTTCGACATTTTTTGCGATGAACATCCTTTTCACCAATTTTTACTATAAAATAACCAATATACCCTCTTATTTGAATAAAACAAAAAGAAAAATGAAAAACAAATTATAGTCATACTCCCAAAATTTTTAAAAAATTCAAATCAGTTCAAAACCTTTATTAAAATTGCAAATAAGTCCCAAACTTTTACTAAAAAGTGCAAATGCTCACCCAATTTTTATTTTTTATTTTTTTTTTGAAAGGTAACGTGGCCAAACTTTTCAACCACCACTCATCCTCCTTCTCCTTCCTTTCTCATCCTCCCACCACCAATGGCACCACCATCTCCACCATCCTTTCCCCCTCTGCCCCATAGAAACAATTTTCAATATATCTAAACCGTGAAGAATCATAAAAATCGCCCCAAAGTCTGTGAAGAACCCAAATTCACCCCCAAATCCATGAAGAACCCAAAAAATCACCCCCAAAATTTTAGCTGAAATCTTGAATTTCATCGCGCAAGTTCGAATTAAAATATGCAGTGGTGGTTCGAGGAAAGAGTCTAAGAGAGTCTTTTTTTTTTTTTTTTTTTGTCTTTTTTTCATTTTTAATGTTTTAATAAGACTTTTGGACTAATTTGTACTTTTTAAAAAAATTGGAAGTAGGACCGTAATTTGTTCTTTATTTTTCTTTTATTTTTCTTTTTTATTTAAATAAGAGGGTATAATGGTCATTTTATGGTAAAAATTGGTGAAAATGACGTTCAGCACAAAGAATGTAGAAGATAGAGATGTTTTGTGCCCAAAAAAATGAAAAGTAATGATATTTTTCACAATAAACTTGAAAGGTGGGGATGTTTTGTGCCAATTACCCAATAAAAAGAGTTAATATTAAGAGTAATTTAGCCCTGTTTGGTAGCCATTTTTCTCAAAATGCATTTCTCTCTCTCTTCTTTTCAACCACACATTCTTTAATAAAATAATATTACACACAAATCCAAAAAAATTTCTTGATTTTTAACCACATGTTCTCTATCAATCAACTGTTCAAAAATGCATTTTCCCTTCCAAAATGGCTACCAAATGGGGCTTAATATGTAAATTTTGTAGCAAAATAATTTTATTGATTAAATATATAAATAAATGATTTATTTTAACATTAAGAGTTGATACATATTTGGCTAAACTTAAAAGTAATTAAATTTTTGTTTCTATGTATGCTAACATATATACTTATTCATACTTATAAGTAAAAAAATTCTACCGATGAATTTCTATTTTTTGAAGAACAAATAGGTTTCATAGTAATTGTATGCTATTCTCTTCTCAAAACTCTGTAATTGAAGTCAGCTCACATTTGGCTTCCTGATACAATTGTATTATCTAATATTACACAATAGAACGACATCTAGTTGAATGTTACATATGATATTGTGATTGATCACTAAATTTGATGATTAAATTTGGTTTGTTTTCCTTGATTATCGCAGCTTTACGTTTCATGAGTGATATCATAAAATTCTTAAGATCGATCACTGAATATGATTTCACTTGTTCATCCAATCTCCCGGACCTTTTATATAATTTATTATTATTTGGTAATCTTGTGTCTATATACATTTTGCTATTTGGCACACAAGCTTTATATTAAAGATTTCTGAGTTGGGATGGTATTTATCACGCTGTGTGTGTTAGGTTTATATATGGATGACAAAAAAAAAAAAAAAAAATCCCAAAAATCGTGAAATTACAGGTTTGGAGAATGGATTTTCAGACAGAAAATATGGAAAAAAGAAGATGGTCTTGAAAGTAAAGAGGATTTCTTGGAATCCATTTTGAAGTTTCCTTGATGTTTGCTGTAATGAAGAATGTGTCAACTGGGGATTTTGGGTGTGATTTGGGATGATTTGAGGTAGGTTGGGTGAGGTGTAATGGGGGTGATATAGCATGTTTAATGGAGAGATATTAGCCTTCAATTTGATTAATATGAGGAGTGATTGTATTTGTTGATTATCATTTTTACACCATATATTGTGTAATTTTGGATTAAAAAAACTTGTAAAGTAAAAATTGAATATTTATCTAATTTTGTGCTTATCTGGAGTAGATTTTAGGTGGGAACAAAAATTGCTTTTTGTACTGTTACACACCTTTTTCAGCCTTCTTTTTTGGCCACATCCCTCACATGTGGGATCAAGCTGAGGCAACAACGGTCAAAAAATCAGTTTTTTTGGAGGAATAAAATTAGCTCCAAGCGAGGTCTTAATGTATTGGGTGTAATTTCCACAATCTTTTAGACATTGCCACAGTAAATGGCCACCAATGTCCTAAAGTCAATATACCTTGGATGGATGCTTCTCAAATGTATAGTAAATTGCCATTCTTTTTTCCTCCTCTGAATCAATTAAGGCATTTATATAGATTTTATTCAATGTAGACACATTTGCTAGAAAGAAAAAATCGAGGAAGATATATTCATGAAAAGTGAGAAGACTTGTCATAGGAAGATGACTTTACTAAGTTGGAGTTCATCTTTGTTCTTTTGATTGGCTCAGTTTGGTAACTATCCAAAACCAATAAAAAGAGATTGTTAACTTACACACTCCTTAACATGTCGATCTTATTCAGTATTTTCAAAAACACGTTTAGGTGGCGTCTAGATGCAGGTGAAACGCCACTCCCTGATAGTAAACGCAAAATTAAGTGATCAACTAACTTTAAACACACCCTCCCCTTTGTTTTTTTAAAGCCTTTTATTAAATTTTACTTTCAAGTTTTTTCTTTGAAAATTATATACTTGATTAATTATATGAATTATTATATAAATATAGTATTTTATTTTAGATGTTTGGTATGTATCATTTTAATTATTAAATGATTTTTAAAATGATTAAGAAATTCAAAATAATATTAAAAATAAGAAAATATTTTTTTGCACCTAAACTTGTAAAGCTTGAAGCTTGATGATCTTCAAGCTTAACCACACTTTATGCTAACCGCGGGCTAGGCCCTTCGAACCGACCCACTCATCGTGTAAAGAAGGGCTGCAGGCATAGCTGCTTGGGGGCTAGATCGCCAAGTTTGACTCGACTTAGTTGACTGCTTGGGTTCATGTATTTGAGTGTGGATGAAACTTGAACTCGAAATTTTTGTCAATTTTAATACTTATTCAAAAATTAAATCAATAATAGAAAAACATAAATGTACTCATTTATATGTTTATCTTCAACAATAAACAATCTACTAGTCCTGGTGGTTCTAGATAGAAATAGATGTGGACAAGGCAATTCTCATAAATTTTCTTGAGTCTAGGTTTCTATTAGTTTAGCAACACATTAAGACATTCAGTTGGTTGGCATGACTAAAGTAAAGGTGAGCTTCAATTTCTCAACAAATATCAATACATGGATTGAATCTTTCATTTAACTTGTTGACACTGCTCAAGTCTCTTGAATATAAAGAAACATTCTTCATTCTTGTGATAGTATCAACACAATTTACGCATGAATTCGCTTATGATGTTCAAAGAAATTGTCATATAATTGCAAATTGAATCGAGCAAAAACAAAAATAAAGAACGCAAGAAATACAAACACTTGTATTTCAATTTGTAGTATCACTACACAACGGCTAAAAACCGTGTGCTTTAACGCATACAAAAGCTCAATTTTTTAAGCTTACTTATTGACATAAACAGTCTGGTAATATGTATGTAATGCTTATGTATTCACAAACCTGCAATTCTTCCTAACTTCTCCATTGACATGAGTTTCCGGGTTCATTATATTTCCCAATTTAACCATGGATTTGGAGAACTGCTCGAAGAAAGCAATCGCGTTTGCTGCATATTTTTCGACTAGTTTCTTCGTTTCAACGGCTAAAACACTGGAATAGAGTTCCTGGTCTGAATTTATCAGTCCCTCTCCTCTTAACAGAATGTGATAATAAGAATTGTCGAAAAGATTAGGCGTAACATGGTCCAATGCTGATTCATTTTGGTTTGATTTTCTATCAGCTGAACAAACAGATTTTAAAAACTGTTGAGGTAACTCTCTGAAACTGGATTCATTCCTGAAGTTGCTGTGAAATCTCCATATATTCTCTCTCTGAAATTGACACAGCGTGCCATTCCAATTGTATGTGAACCTGCAAAAGAATTTCACCAAAATAAATATCATTTTTTTTTTTTATTCTTGAAATTAAACTCCTATTCGCTAAAAATTATCGTTTTCAACGGGGCAGTGTTTTTATTCGGAAAGCACAAATCGTGGTTTTGTCATCTTTGCGAAGATTTTGATTGGGAAAATTGAGAATGAAGCAAGTTCCTAGAAAAAATAATTTCACTTATGATCATACTGTAGGTTTGAAATGCAGTACTCGATATGACTCACATGAGCAAAATTCTAACTTCTTATTGTGTCTCAATACTATTATGTACTATCGAATTGTCTCTACCAAACACGCCAAAAATGTCTTAAGAGTTATAAGGTGGTGCCTACCGGAAAGAGCTACCATATCGGTGATGGAGAGACCCTGATAAATAAACTTTGAAATGATGGAGAGAAGTCCCTCATTTGCTTTAGGAAGATTTGTTTCTACAAGGTCATAGCCTGCTTTTTTAGAGTCCTTTCTGCCTAAAGGAACATCCCAATAAGGTCCGCCAACCTGCATGCACAAGAATAAATACTATTAATTTATTTTTATTTTTTTCAAAATTATAAACTCTGATGCTACTGATATATTTAGGTAAATTATACCAGAAGAACTGCATCTCTTGCAGCAATGGTGAGAATATCAGCACAAGAGACCGTCGCGGGGCACTCGGATTCAAGCCGGTTCTTGATCCTATCAATGATTCTGAATCCTTTCAAAGCATGTATATTTTCTGGTGCTTTCTTCTCTCCTTTAAGTGTGATTGTATCGTCCAGCAAAACCGATCCATCGCAACCCTGCAGCTCCAACATTATATGACAAAAAACAAAAAACAAAATTTAAAACTCAAAATCTTCTAAAACTTAAGTAGTATAATAGCAAATCAATCTAATTAAAGAAAGGTTTCTGGAAATAAATTAAGAGAACGAAGACCTGTACAAAGCAATCGTGAAAATGTAGCCGTAAAATCACGGCAGCATAGCGCGGATTAGACAGCACTGCACATTCCATTTCTTTCCTAACAATCTCAAGAACAGTTGGGCAAGTGGATTTGTAGTAATCTAATGTCAAAGGAGGTTCACTTGCACGAAAACATGAACAAGCCATGCTAAGAACTAATATTTGCAAAACAATAAGTTTGTAGTGAAGAAAAGAAGCCATTAATTTTCCAACTTGAGAGCAAGCGATCCGATCAATGAATGGATTTTTTGACATAATGGTGAAGATTCCTAGTTTATATAAATGACATGAAATGAATGATTATTATGCAAAAATGTCACTAGTCAAGAGAGGATGTAACTACTTCGATCTTGGTTGGTGGGTTCTCCCAAACCAAAATTACCAAATAAATCGAAGGCAAAAAGAAACTATAAATGTGCTGTACTAACTTGAAAATTGGGCAAAAAATAAGACACAAAACATTCATATTTTTCTAAACTTGTAAAAGTTTATCCCCTTAAAACTCAATAGTAAAATCTACTTGTACTAACTTGATTCGGCCCTTATAAAAGGCGATGCTCTACCCTTCCAACTTTTCAAGTAATTTACACAAAAGATTTTGGGTTGGTTTCTTGTATGACAAGGGTCTAAAGTGATAAAAAAAAAACTAAATTATTACTAAGTTTATGAACAGATTTGCTAAAATTTTCTCAACTGCTTTATAACAATAAGAGTTTGTTCGTTGGACGCATTGTCTTCTTATTTAGTTAATTAACTATGCTTTTGAATGTTCAAAAGGCCTTTTTGATTAACTACCACAGTTAATCTCACTTAATTGTAATTTCAGATCGCGTAACACCTAAATAAATTGGTTGATCATCCTTTAAATGTTATGTAATCTGATTATTGAAGAAATAAATCTCGTCGAGGGATGGCCAAAGGTCGATCGATAGATTAGAAGATCATAGCAATTCATAACAAGCAGTAAATTTTTCCGTAAGGTGACAATCTCGATCCAACAAGTTAGAAATTCTTTTACATCTTCTAATAGCAATGAACGACGACAAAAAATAAAATAAAATAAATCAATTGATAAGTAAGCAGACAACATGATTTTACCACAAGTAGCAAATGCAACTTTTTTGGTATGAAATTGATCATCGGTCCAAAACAAAAGAGATGACAAGTTAGAAGAGAAGGGTAGACCTAAAATAGCATTGTTTTAGATCTTCTATCATATCTAACATTGAACCGAATGAAATAGCAAAAAACAGAATTCATATAACAAACTTCAAATTTATTGTGAAACTAGCTAGAGAAACTATACGACGAAGTGGTTGCTAATTCTACAACCCTCAATCCATGACCACCACCGTCTTTCAATCCCCTACAGCCATTGCCACCATCACCTTCACAAGCGGCGAACTCCACCAATACCCACAAATCAACTACCCATTCACCTCAACACCCAATCCACCACCATCACCAACCTCCTCCAACATGCAAAGCAGCAAAACCCACCACCTAAATTCAATAACTCATAACCTGAACCCACCCCAATACGAGTGACATTGATGACTGAAACTCTAGTCCACAGCTCACCTACTCGAGCAATGACAATGTAGGTGGGGGAGGTAAAAGATGCCTTGAGCCGAAGGGCGGATAATCTGCTGGTTGATCGATTTATTGAAACATGGCACAATATTGAAGCAAAATTATTTATACATCATCTCAAAACTACAAATCATGTTTTTAAAACACCATTCTTCGAAATCAACTGCTTTAATTCAAAAAAAAATGAAACAGACCGTAAGCTGCAGAAAGCAGAACACATGCACATCTAATTCCCATGTAATGGCTTCCCACCACTAAACCTGCATCATTTGGTTTCTGCCAGTTCTCAATGTACAAAGTTTTACAAGAGAAGATTGAGTAAAAACATGAAGAATATCATCTACAAATTCTTTCATAAGCGGAAAAGTCATTATCTTCAAAAACACAACACCCATTGCATCATAGGCTTAAAGTACTATTATTCTGACATTAAGTTCCAATAGCATCAAAATATTGTCTTTTCTTGCTCTCAACCCATAGAAAGCATCTTCCCAAAACTGCTTGTTTAACAAAGATACTTCAATCTCTGCATTTTGAGCCAAAGGTATCAAGAAATGAGGTTTCTATGGAAGCCCACAAAGTTGATGTGGTCACAAATGTCTAACAAACATAAGGAACAGAAACAAGTGCATTCTCACAACTATTTTCCGTATACATGAAGGGTTTAAAGGCAAACTTTTCTCAAAATACAAGAAGCAAGAAAATTGGAAAACAACAAGAAAAATGAGATATAAGTCTGTTATGGAAAAACCTAAAAACTAGCAGATCAAGTATACAACTCAGAATCGAGATGAAGATCCTTACTACAACTAAACCTTAAATACTCGTTCTCCAAATTAACATCACTACTAGGATTTACGCCAGCCAACACATCCTTCAGCAGCAGCGACTTAATCAGTGACATCACTGAAATACCAAAATGAGGCCATGAAACACAGAGAGTCCCCTTGATCTTCTTCAATTGACATCGACTCAACAAAGCAGCGGCCAGGCCGTCCACCACACTTCCTGATGGGAAATAATCCAACCCTTTTATCAGCGGTGAATCTCCATTATCCGAACTTTTTCTTTCCAATGATGTCTCCAACTTGACTGCAAATATGTCATCTGGTGAAAGTTTACCACGAAAGTTACGACTTTGAACAGAATCCAAAATCAAAACCCTCTCAGGTATGATACGTTCACCAATCAGCAACTTTGCCACTTCATGGGATCTCTCTGCAGTAACAGAGTACTGAACAAGAGCAATCATAATCAGTTTATCAGAATGATTAAAGGCATATATATTGCATGATTTGTCACCAAGTGAGGGTTCCACAGTGTTGCCAGAGAAAGGGAACTCCGGAAGAACAAGCCCTCCAATTAGAGTTTTGAAGGAGAGGTGGTGTAAAGCATGAAGAGATGGGGAAGACATAGCAACTATGAGAAGTGATGGATGAAAGCTTTTATTGGAATCAAGAGTTGAGAACACTAAGAATGGAGATGGAAGAGGTTGAGATGGAGGAGTGAAATTGTTGAGATCTTCCAACAAAAATCTTGATGGCGGCGGAAGGTCAGTTACCACATCATCCATCTCCTTTATCCTAATCCTATAACCTGAATAATCATGTACGAAGGCACATCGTTAGCGTATTAAATCACAGAAGTAAAGTTCATGGATATCTTCAACATGAAAGCATCAATCAACTACAAGGCAGCTAAAGTGAAAAAAAAATAAAAATTTATTGCCACCTGGTTAGGTTTCAGAGCCATAATTTCAAGTATCAACTTGAGTTATTGCATTTATATGTCAGAAATTAATAGTATTCCAAGTAATGCCCCTTCATGTTAAACAAAATATCATTGTTTACTAAATGAATAGAAGTCCATTATAGTTGCTAAGAAGAGCCTGAAACGTCTAAACTTGTTTCAAATAAACCCATCTATCATTGCAAGTGGAATACCAAACGTAGAAAGGTAAAATAAAGGATTTTTTTTCATGTACCAGTGCATACAGGAATAGACAATTATTAGAGCATATGCAGATGCATGCATCAATGCTACAGTGTAAAGGATTCGTTTGTTATCTCTTCTTTTTCCTGAGAGCACAATGATACAGCAATCATCAGATATAAAATTGATAATTTCAAAACAATTAGAAAGCACCAAACTTTCAATAAGTATATTCTCATTAGTTACTAACTAACTATAATGTTCAATGTCCACTTTAATTAATATTGGCCTTTTCCATTGGTAAATGGAAGCATAATTACTTCCATATATAATTAAAACCTAATTGAAATGAGGTCTGATTCCAATTCCATGCCACCATGTATTCATTTCAGTACTTTTGCTCCCTTCAACACATCCCTCTAAGTCGGAAGTTTTTTGATGGTATGGAGACGAACAAAATAGAAGGTAGTATACATAGATTTAATAAACAAATTTGATCAATGCTGTAGTTATCTGCATAGGGGTATCAGCAGCAATAACACAATTAAGGAAAAAATAAGAATATCGAGAATTTCATTAAAAAAAAACCCCAAAAATGGAAACCAGACAAACAAGAAACACTCATAGGAAGTCCAGAACCAACTGATCAAGCTAAATTACAGCTATATTTACTGTTTAAAAGAGGTAAAATTATTGGGGGAAACAGACTGACCATATGTCAAACAAGAAAATAGGACCAAACAATCAGAATTTTCAAAAAAAAAAATAGTAGCAGCCAAGAAATTTTAGTATGGCCGATTAATTTACAGAGGCAAATCAGGCAGAGATGCCATCTACAGTCAAATCACCCTGCAGTTATTATAACTGTCCATAGTGTTAAAGCTAATCGAATTCAGATAACTCAATAATTTATGAAGCTAAAGTCTCGTCCCCGTAAAATGTGCACCTAGAACTTACATTTTTCGCTAGAAAAATCACAATTACTTAACCAAATGTTCTATAATTCGTTCCATCATTTTACAGTTGAATAAGTAGTAATTCGATTATGGAATAGAATAACAAAAATCAGTAGAGGTTAATTTTGAGAGTGTAATTAGAGTAATAAAAAAAATAAACCCCGATAAAAATCAAATGTCTTGGAAAGAAGGAAATGTTAGGTGTATTTTATGGAAAAAAAAAAGAAAATAATGAGAAAAGAAGCGAATAGAATCATACCGTTTCGGCCGCGGTGTTGAGCTTGGTTGAGGACGGCGGAGATTAATCTCAGGCAGGAGTCGGCGGCGCGGGCTGAGAGACGATCCAATCGGAAAGCTAGGTAGCTAAATAAAGCTTTTTCTTGTGGAGGAATTTACGTAGCCATTTTATCTTTTTGTTCAAATTTTCAAACCTTACGTCATATTTTCATAAGGTCACTGAAGTTTAAATATCATTCAACTCATTATTAAACTTTTCAAAAAATTTCTGTAGGATCACTAAATTTAAAAAATCTTCTCATTTATCACTAAATTTTGCAAAAAATTTCTCAAAGATCATTAAATTAGTGATTCCTAGAAAATATTTTATAAAGTTCAGTGATTCTGTGAGAATATTTTACAAAATTTAGTGATGAATTGAGTAATTTTTAAAGTTCAGTAATTTCGTGTAAATTTTTTGAAAAATTTAGTGATGAGTTGTGTGCTTTTTAAAGTTCAGTGATATTGTAGAAGCATGATATAAAATTTAATTACTATTTAGACAATTCACTCTCAAATTCTCATTCCAAAAACGTATTTAAAATAATGATTTATATGAAGAATGTATAATTTTATATATATATATATAATATTATTTTATTAAAAAAATATATTATTAGAAAAAGGAAAATATATATATATATATATATATATATATATTTTGAATAAAATGGAGCTCAAACGTTAAAGAATTTAATTATTTTTTCCTTAAAAAAGAATTTAATTGGTTTTCTAATGTTTAATTTTATTCTTATGTACTCCTAACTTTTCATTTTGTAGGGTACTTTAAAAAAATACTTGATCAAATCATCTCATTTTCATTTTGACTTCTGACCATTGAATATTTACACAATAGCCTCTTCAATGTTGAAAGACATAGATATCCTTAAATGTGTTATACAATTATAAAATATTATTTTGCTTAAAAGACATTACTGCATTTTAGTTAATGAGTGAAAACTAAACACTTCTCACTTAAAACTTTAAAATTAAATAACTTTTTTATCTGTTTATTCCATTATTTTATCTATCATCTGCTTCAACCTCAAAATTTCATAAATTTATCGAACGTTGAACAAAGAAATTTTTTTTTTTTTTTTTATGAATCACTTTGAATCAGTAAGCATATTTACATATGTTTAATTTCGTTTTCGTTAGATTAGTATAGATTTTTATCGATAAATCTTATTTCGATATAGATTAACATGTAAATAAAGTTTTTTAACAAATCTATAATTTTTTTAAGTAGGAACAAGAAAAAAATTCATCTACATAACCTATTGGCTGTAACAACCGTTAACAACCAATGGTAACTGGCGCGGTAACAATCGATTGTTACGCCAATAACAATTGGCTGTAAATCATTTTTTTAATAAACTTGAGTCAGATTTCTCACTATTTTTTTCTTATAATTAAAAATTTTGTTTCGTCATACATATATGGTTGTAATCCCTGTTTGTTACTTTGATAATTTCGAATTTGAGGAAAATGATCGATTGTTTCTCCAGTGTTCCTAGAAATAAGCGTCGTGCAACCTATTGTTTCTTTGAGTACCGTCACGGGCTACTTCATCACCCGTAATCTTTAGTCTAGTCATCATGGTAAATTCGAACAAGGAGAAAGTAGCAACATTGCCCCGAGGTCGAAGTGGAAGGCACCGCCGTCGATTGGCCTAAACAGCCGACATAGTAGTTCATCGATGATCTGCCCGGAGTACTACACCTCACTTAACTGATATAGGGGCTAAAGGAAGGACTTGCGTGGAATGTATGCGTGCTGATCATCTAGCAGTTCCAATACGGTAATGAAACTATTAAAGTTACTGTTCAAAATAGCTTTTTCCCGACATCTATCTCAACTTCACATCTAGATGGTAATTCATCATGCAAAAATTGAAATGTTAGAACATTGAACAAGAGATAATGGAATAAAGCGTAATCTTAGAAAAATTGAGTGAACCGAATTCTAACTACTATACGCAAAATGTAGATTCATTTTACTCTGATACTAATAAAAAAATAAATGAATTGCAGACAAAAGTTTTTTTGAAAAAAGTTATTATAAAGTTTTTTTTTTAAATTAAAATTGAAAGGAAAAAGGAAAAGCAAAGAAAAAAAAAAGAAAAAAATTGGAAAAAATTGGGCGACTCTTTGGCCCAAATGAGGACTGGGCCGAACAGTCCATTTAAAAAAACAAAAACAAAATGAGGAACAAGGGGAAAAACAAAAAAGGAAAAAAAAAAAAAAAAAAAAAAAAAAGGAAATAGAAACATAGAAAATGAAAAGAAAAGAAAAGAACAAAATGAAAAAAAGAGAAAAAAAAAATAATAATTGATAGTCGGTGACACGATCGATTTTCAACGATTGTCTCGCCGAAAATGGTGAGATTTCAAGCCATTTTTGGCCACCTTAATTTTATTTTATTTTTTGGTGCCAAAAAATAATTATAAACTACTTAAATAATGAAAAATAAACATTTTGCATGACAATTTGAATCACAAATTCACAAGATTTGAAAATTGAAAAATCATTCTCTTAATCCCACAAAAAACTAACCTTGTTGAAGATAATAATTGAGTTTTGTGGTTGTCGACTTGGGTAGATTGTAGAGATGACAAATCTCGACTGGATCCAACTTTTACAGTCAACTATGTGAAATTTTCAATTTTCCCCCCTCCTCTCCTCTTTCTTGGTTGAAGATGAGGGTAAAATTGACAACTTGTTAATATATATCTGTTTAACTTTTCAAGTTTTTTTTTTCCTAAATGGTCAAAGGTCAATTTGTAAATATGGTCGGGTCAACCAACCTGACCCGACCATTTTCATTTATTTCCTCTCATTTTGTTTTACCAAAAAAAAATACATATTTTACCTAATTATAACTTTGTAAATTATTTAGAATGATATTTATTGTTTGACAGTTGAACAAGCTGAAAATCATAATAATTAATATCTAATAATGATAAATTGGTAATTTAGCCCCTGTTTGATACACATTATAATTCTCATTCTCATTCTTCTACTCATTTTCAATCACACATTTTTCAATAAAATAATATTTTTCATCACATCAATAATTTTTCCTTCTTTTTCAACCACATATTCACACCATCACATTAACAACAAAAAAATGCATTCTTTCCAAAATAATGTACATCAAACAAGGACTTAGTATGAAATGTTAAAATTGATCCCTCATATTGAGGAGGCTTCCCAGATTCGTAACATGTGACTAAAAACAAGAAGAGGGTCACTAGTCTCTGCCGTTGCAGGTCCTTCTCCTTCCGCTGAGACGGCCCTCTTTTTTGTTTTTCAGTAGTCCTAGTATTAGGTACACTAAAGAATAAGACGTACTTTGTCCTACAATTATCTAAAATTGTAAAATGACCAAAACTATGTTTCCCATGTTTCCATGTTGGATTCGAGACTCCTTTGCCTGAATTCACATCACACTTAACAAACCTCCTCTCCATGCACGATTTTATTTACACATCAAGGAAGAATTTAGCCTCTCTTTTTTTTTTTTTTATGTTTTTTTTAAGACCGTCTAGTTGTGATACGACCTTTTGACCAGACCGTAGCCTATCTTACTCGATTTCTTATCCTAACTTATCAGATCAATGGACTTGGCCAATCTGAGCCATCAAAGACCAAACTGTACAACCTGGATATGTTCGCTAGGAAGACCACAATTAGTTATCACACAACGCCAATCCCATTTTTATCAGTAAATTATTTCAACTCAATCATATGGGAACACAAGTAAACCAGTCGCTAAGGAAAGAGTATTTTGCGCTCTCAGTGACTGATAGACAACCTTTTCTTCTTTAATACTCGCGGTGTTTGAGGTGACGAGGAATAAATCTCTTATGAATATCAGAAACCATGAAACATAAATCTGTTACAAGAGATATAAAAATACAACTTCCATTAGTCAGTTCAGACCAATGCTTCTTTGCTGTCACACTGTTTCTAGCAACATAGTAGTAGTAGTAAATAAAACACCACAAGGCCAGAACACGATGATAACTAGCATAAACTCCGAATGATCAGTCAACCTTCTCTCCACTTCTGAACTCTTCAACTGGTCTCGACAAAGCATGTCCTATTTTACAAAGGGTTTTTTAATTGAAATAAAACTTTCTAGCATAAAATACACGAGAAAGATGCAAAACTTACTTAGTCCCCGTCTGACAACCATTACTGAGGGAAAAATAGAATTTTGAATAGTGATTTTTAGGGAAAAGTGTGGTTAAAAAGTCGAGAAAATTTTAAGTTTACGTGCAGAATATTTTATCATCTGAATGTTTGATTTAGTATATAGAAAAAAGAGTTTGAAAATAATGATTGTGAAACAGGAGCTTAGTTATTCGAGCAATGAGCCCAACAAAATACACTAGTAAAAAAATTTACGATGTTGTCTGCAACTTCCTTGAATTCTGAAGAACAGACGTACGTCAAATGCTATTTAAAAAAGCTCGCGTGGTTTAAATATGGTTATTAGATGGTTTTGTTCTGTCTACGGACCATTTAAATGATTTCTTACAATTTGTTACTCACCATCAAGTGAACGAAGCAATGACAAATATCTCCTTTTATATCAATCTTCATGCTGATCTTCATCTTCAGAATCTGCACGGGGACAAGGATATTAAATTAAACCTATGTTTGAGCCCATTTTTTGCCCAAAATGCATTTTGATATAGTATTTTGATAAAAAATGTGTGATTAAAAAATAAGGAAAGGTTTTGAGTTTACGCGTAATATTATTTTATTGAAGAATGTGTAATTGAAAATAAGAGAAACAAAAATATATTTTAGAAATAATGAGGACCAAACAAGAGCTAAATATCATAAAACTACAAGGTGAAGAACGAAAGAAAAAGTCAACTTCTTGGCCATGAATGACTTGAAGCAATTACGATAACCCGCAGTGACTTAGTGCCATTTTGACGGCCTTTAAAATTTTAAGCTCCTGTTTGATAATCATTTTTTCCAAAATGTATTTTTCTCTCTTTTCTTTTCAACCACACATTCTTCAATAAAATAATATTACACGCAAACCCAAAAAAATTTCTTAATTTTTAACCACATATTCTCCATCAATCAACAATTCAAAAATGCATTTTTTCCCCAAAAATAGCTACCAAACTGGACTTAAATTGTTTGCTACAGTATCATTCTCCATCACACATTCACACAATAAAATATTTTATACACAAACCAATAAGGCTTCCTTACTTTTTAACCACACATTCTCCAAAAAATACTATTCAAAACTCTTTAATTTTTCAAATAATGAGTCACAAACAGGAGCTCAAGTACATATAATAGCACCATGAACTCTACTCTATCCCCAGTGACCAAGTAGAATAAAGGTTCACAGATTCAGCGCCAAATTCATAATGGAATCATAAACGTGTGCAAAACAACTAACAGCTGCTGCATTTTTCTTGCCTTTAGACTGAAGGACAATTTGCACATCTAGTGGATATTTAAACAAATAATAGTACCAAATGCAGAATATTTGCAGTGAACAATGCATCCATGCAAAATATAGTAGGTGTTCTAAGTTTACATTCAATTTGCAAAACCTCATATATCTGGGTTACGTGTTTACCAGATCGAACATCTTCACTGACGTGGCCTTTAGCTTGGATTTGTTCGACAAGCATCCGATACATCAGCACCCACCAATAGACATGGAGAACAAGCAAGGAGAAAAGAAGAAAATTGAACATGTAATAGTAGATTGGTCCATCCACTCTGTGCTTCTCCTTATCCAAGGTCAGCATAACTTCGTAGCTACCACAGCAGAACAAAACAGGAAAGATGAATATATAGGGAATGAATTACGGATAGCATGTTTCACGCATTTATTTTCATTAAGATATTAATATTTTATTAAATTTAATCAACTAGAGCATAACTCCAAGTGATACATAGTTAACTGCTGGGGTACAATTAGTCTTTCAGGCAGTGATTAATGTAGATGCATCTAAAATGGCAAATATATTGGTTTGTATAGTTCACATAAATGAAATATTTCATTAAACCATAAGAAGGTCTAGCATCAAATATCCAGAGTGAGCTAGTTGATTAAAGTCATTAATTTCAAGAATGTGCAGTGCCTATGCTATCCATGCATCTAAAAGTGATTATCTAAGGTTTTTAAAACTCAGTTACCTTGCTAAATAAACTTATTGAAATCATGGATACTCATATTCATAAGAGTTGATAAAAGATGTTCCAAACACGATAAATGCAAGCTTTCTGCCACTCCCCTCTCATCCCAGGATTTTTCATTTTCTTTTCTTTTGGCTAAACCTACATATCAAATGGTCAAGTTAGTTATCATGCACTCCCAAGTCAAGAATGAAAATGTAACGTCTCGAATTTTTATTAATAGTTGTTAGATTTAAATTTAGGACTTAAGTTGCTATTATTAAAGTTTAATAACCTTATTGGTTATTGGCCTAGTCTAATGACCTTATTCGTTACTCACAAATAGTTTGAGGACCTCAGTGAAGAGTTATTTTGAAAGTTAGATGAAATCATGCGTAAAATATATGTAATTGATTTGACCACGTGCATTATTTGCACCAAAACCAAATCAATTGATCTTACCACATGATTAATTGTATTGATTTGACCACTTTCAAGACAATACACCATTTGTGCATTGACTATGCCTAGCATCTAGTCATCTTCTATCACTTTTCTACACATGGCCCAAGAATTTACACTATAAATAGGAGACAATCTCAACACTAAACTATCCGTCACTATTTACACATTCTCCCTCTCAACCTCAATCACTTTATCTCTCCGCCTTTACTCTTTATTTTGTCGTTTCATATTAGATATAGCCTTACACTTGCATAAATCACACGTGAACACTCAACCCCACATGCGGCTCATGATATCTTCAACAATCATTTCTTCTATCATTTTGAATTATTCAGTGAAAGGTAAGTATGTTATTACATAATTACGTGAACAAGGTTTAAAAAGGTGAAACTAAGTAATGAGGCGATTTTTCTTTATGAGGCGAGACATAAGTCCAGAGGCGGATTAAGACGTAAGCCTCACAAAAAATAAAAAATCTAAATAAAAGAATTATAAAATAATACAAAAAAAAAAATAGTTGGAGCATATAATAAATAGGATATATAACCATTAGTTTTTTGAATGCTGACTTTTGAATTTACATTTTTTGTTCTCTAATTTCTAGCTGCCGTTTAGTTTTCTAGGTATTTTATTGTTTTGTTTGGGCCCAAAATGCCTTTTTAAATGGACAATTTTCTTTTTTAAGAAGGGTCATTTCAAATTTTAAATAAGGCATGCGCCTCAAATTTAGAGGTGTGAGCCTCATATTTTTAGACCAAAAAATACCGCCTCGAGGCATACTACATGCGCCTCACGGTGAGACGAGCCTCAAGGCGTGCCTCACTACCATCTTTTAAAACCATGTACGTTAGTGATCATATATATGTTATTTCATGATTATGTTAAGTTATGGTCCGTATTATATATAAGATTTGTAAGGACGGACTAGAGTATAGTAGCGCTATGCACGAAAATTTGGTATCACCTAAATTAGGTTCAATTTTCGTATCTCCCTATGCAAGTATGAAAATTTTCATGAAATGCACAAAAACAAAAATTACTCAAGCACACTTACTGAGATTTTATCTCACATTATATTCTTTTTTCCTTTTCAGAAAATTAATGATTCAAGGCGATCGATACAGAGATGAATGCCATTGTGGGATATTTAAAATAATTTTTAGGAAGTTATGTCGAATTTTAATTAATTTATGTTGAATTCATTTTTAGATTTCCTTGTGTCAAACAATAAGCTTATTATGATTAATGTTGAAACGTAATTATTTTTATAAAAATCTTATTTATTCATTTCAACCATTTTATTTAAGTTTAATTAAAATTTTAATGACATACAAATCGTTAAAAGTTCAAGTTGTCACAGTTGGTATCAAAGTGGGTCTTCGTTCCTGTAGACCCCAAATTTTTTATAAAAAAAACGCGCATTTTTTTAACGACTCGACCTCTATACTCAAGCCATTATATCATACGTACTGCTCTTTGGGTGAGCATTGATACGGGAATTCAACTTAAATCTCTTATTAAGCTGTGGTATTTGATTCAAATTCTGGAGGACAAGATAGAAAGCCATGAGAAGATAAGTGGGTAGATGCTCATCCAAAACGAACAGTACATATGATATAATAGTTTGAGCATAAAAGCCAGATCGTTACAAAAAAAGTATCAAGAAATGTTAAGATACTTTTCGTAGGGTACATTAAATAATTTCCCATCTCTTTCATTCACCAAACCAGAAACACACACACAAACTACCAAGTCCATAAACAAATTTAAAGTTAATTAGCATCATAACTCATAAGTAAGCTATGGGTGTGAACAGTTAATTAAGAATCCATAAACCATATAACACTGTAGAAACTTGGCATGGTATAAATTTGATACTTCCAAGGATGATGGATCAAGGGATCAACATCACTTGAGAACAATAAGATGGTGTCATGGTTCCATTGCAAGGTATAGGACTTGTCCCACATCGGATATATGGGCTGAAAATGTGGGGTTTATAACCCTTTGGGCACCCTCCCATTAATGGCTAACTTTTGAGGGTGAGTTCTACCCAAAGGATTATAACAACGGCATCAGAGCTGGTCACAATGTCTTCCAGTTGCAATCGTGCGGCGACGGAGGTGACGCCGGCATGGCAATGTTCATTCGGGACTGGCAATGGCTAGTGCAAAGCCTACCGTCGTGGGTGCGGGACTACGGAGTGTGGTGGTTTGTCATGGTTCCATTGCAAGGTATGAGACTTACCCCACATCAGATGTATGGGCTGAAAATGTGAGGTTTATAACCCTTTGGGCACCATCCCCTTAATGGCTAGTTTTTTAAGGTGAGTTCTACCCAAAGGGTTATAACTGATGGCTAGTGAACATTATTACTTCTGTAAAAAAGATTAATGCAGTAAAACGCAATTTTTTTTCATAAGACTACCATAACCTAGCCTGCCAATATTTTCAATTAAATTATATACTAAGAAAAATTTCAATATTGGTACCTTAAAAATTTCAAAGAATAGAATAGTTGACAAAATAAATACCACCGCTGACCTTGTGCTCCACAGAACCCAGAATGGATAGTAAATGAGACGAAGAAGGACCCAAGACAGGACAAAAAGAACAAATGAAAAGCTAGCCAGTGTTTCCGCACCACCGTATTTCGACATCTTTCCTACTTCCAGAAGTACATCACTAGCATCATGAAGAGCTAAAACAACTGAACCAACACGTGCAAACCTACAACATGAAGAAATAGGACACAAAAGAAACATTTTTCA
The DNA here is from genome assembly GCA_019395295.1 of Osmanthus fragrans. Lineage (NCBI taxonomy): Eukaryota > Viridiplantae > Streptophyta > Magnoliopsida > Lamiales > Oleaceae > Osmanthus > Osmanthus fragrans. The sequence continues at coordinate 25,905,461 of CM033342.1, read as the reverse complement.
ATTATCCTCAGTGTTATATTGCAATAGCTAGTCCCAAACTACTGTCAAGATGAGCTTGCAAAAATTAATCTCGATTGTACAATATTTGAAGAGGCTACTCTATCAGTTATGCTTTCTATTGATAGAATGCTCATTTAGTTCTTTTTTCTGCAGTCAGTATACTTCCAAGAAGAATGTTGAGTTCAGTATTCAAACTAACAATGAGGGCTCGCCTCTAAAAAACACACCTGAATATATAAGAAAGCATGATTAGGATAAAAGTTGCAACATGATGACCCATAGAAACCCCAAAGTCAGATCGCCTGGTTTCCCAAAATATCAGAGCAAATATGGAGTATGTGTAGAATCCACCATCATACATATACAGGCCTTTCAGTTTCAACCTGGGCATCCACAAGACATTCACTGTTGTGAATTTTTCCAATCAAAGCTGTTTAACTTGTATTTCTAAGGAAGTGAATGTTGCTGCCTGAATTAAAGAACTATTAGCATCAAGCATTACAAAATTGTTTTTATGAGACCAAAAGCACCACAAACATCAAAGAGAAGAGGGGGATCGACAATCTTACTTATATTTCTGGTCAGGCCAGGATTGATTTCCGGGCCCAACCCAAAAGTATTTTGTGTTTCTGAACCAAGGTTCATTGCATATTACAAGAAGCGCTAAAATCTCAGCTGAAAGAAAGTAAACACATTTCCATGCTGACTCCTTGAATTTCCGTATCTTCTTTCTTCGCTCCATTGTCACATTTTCCACAACTTGCATTCCTTTTCCAAATATTATCCGTCTGCCCAATTTCTGCAACATGTACACCCAGTCTAAATGAGAAAAACTCTTTGAAGGAAGGGAGGGATAATCAGAAAAGTTTAACTTGGTAAAACTTGATGCAGGGAGCAGGAATGATACAAGTGTATGATCATAAACAAATATCCATGAAAAAAGTACGTATATGAACTATGAGCTTAAATTTGGTGCACAGTCCCAACTCCCAAGACCATTAAATTTGAAACACAATAACTATTTGAATGCAAAATGGGCTCTTCCACCACTTCTCGTCTCATAGTCTATGTTTAATGCGTCCATTTCAAGGCTTCCTTGTACCATCATTCTATAGTCAGATGTTGTGAACGTAGCTAAAACTTGGTTTTGATAAACTTCGCAAATGTCTAATATTGCTTTTTGTGTGTGAGTGAAAAATAAAATTCCATCTAATTTCTTCCCAATCTCAACTGCAAACATATTTGCTGCGCCACATTTTAACATCAGGTTACATTAATTAGTTGATGTTCTCACTTGTTCACATAGTCGAGTATTTCCAAATAATATTTCGAAGCTCAATAATAAACATAACATCTAATTCTTACCCCAAGTATCTCTTGTTTACGGGTTTTTTAACTGAAATGCACTATTTGCACAATATTATACCTGATCTTCAATTGTTAAGTTGATTATCCATCAAACAACAAATTAAGTATTATCCAAAATGAATCTGGGATAAAATATATGAAACATTTTTCTCCATCAATTCAGTTCATCAGCAACTCTACTAGAAGATCTAATGCAATTAGATCCTTTGCAGTCACAACATGCCATGTTAATTTTGATCTTCTCCCTTTTATGACACGTTTTATTAAGATCGCAACATTATCATGAGAAAAAACTTCTCTAGGTTTATACAAGACATGCCCCCAACCACTAAGTCATTATTCCACTAATTGGAGATGAATATTCTCATTCTATACACTTATCATAATATCTTCATTTTCTCTATTATCATATGGACAATTTGTCCTTCAACAATCAAACACTTGGTACCATAAAACATAGCGGGTTTCATAATGGTTTGTAGAGTTAGCCTATGAGCTATCTTCCTATTACATTAATTTCTAGTAACTCTCCATTTCATTCGAGTCGTTTGAATACTATGCATTACATTCTCTTCAATACTTCCTACCTTCTTATAACTTGATTACTTTTAAAATAATAACTCTTCGGAATAACACTATCCTCTATAGTAACTCCACTGTTATCCCCATTCCTACAATTACTCTAAAAACATTCCATCTTAGATCTATTTATCCTAAAACCTCTAGATTGTAGAATATTCCTCCAAAATTTTAACTTAAGATTTAACTCCCTTGTAGTCTTGTTTACTAAAACTATGTCATCACCAAAAAGCATACACCACGGAACCTTATTTTGGATATATTTATAAGTTCATTGATTGCTAATTTGAAAAAATAAGTACCTAAAGTTAAAACGGAGTCCTGATGAAAGCCTACAGCAATAAGAAATTCTCTACTACGTCCACCTATGCAACTTACGCTCATGACTGATCTATCTATTTGTAATTTGTGATGTCATTTCTTCAAAACAAACTCTTTAGTTTCACTCTGATTTCCTTAATTCATAAAGAAATGTTAAAGAGCACAGTTGTACACTCCATTCGGGGAGAAAGAATTGCTAAGGGGAATATATGGACTCTCTCCATTGGTTGGACCGTAGGTGAGAGTTTACTTTAAGAGCAAGGTTTCTAGTTCAATTGCTAGATGTCTGGGAAAACTCTCTATAAGGGCACTCAACGGTCAACCAGCACCACTAGCCTCAGCATTAAAGCTCTTTTTAACTATTTCCCCCTTTAACATAAGATTCTAAACCAGTCTTTTACCACGGAGGAAACAATCCTGGATGGCCTTCCGAATTCTACCTACAACTTACCCGCACAATAATCACAAAAATCCATCAATCACGGTTCACACATAAATTCAGCAGAAAATGAAACAACAGACACACCCCAGCTTTATGCTAGCGTGATTGATCCAATTATGCACACAAAAAACAAGTAATAAATTGAAGACACCCAGTTGAATAATTATAAAAAAAAAAAAAAAAAAAAAAATTGTAAATTTGCTGAGTAAGTACCTCAAATACAAATCTGTCAAGGAAAAACCGGACTGTAGGAAAAAAGATGGCGAAAATAGGAAGCACTGCGAAGTCTTTATATTCAGGGTAGGATTCTTGTTCCCACTCAATGGAATTTTTCACAAATTCTTGAAACCCCATCTTGCAAGAATATATGAAATATCTATCTATACAATTATTTACGAGTACATTTAAGGGTGTTTGATCGGAGAATGGGGATGAGAGATTGTTCGGTCAATCCTAGATTTTAAATAAAACAAAAACAAAAAAATAGAAGATAAAAATGGATCAGCAATACTTTTCTTATTTTCGATTGGACGTTGAGAGTTTATATCGACCTTGGCGTTTTTATGGGACCGTGCTTATTAGTGGCAAAAAAGCTTGCGAACTCGGGCCGCGAAAAGCTCGAGTCCAGCCCCGCTAAGCTCGAGCCGAACTCTAGCAATGGATCGAGCCCGAGTTGGCCCACGGGTTCGAAAATAAAAAATAAATAAAATAACAAATGGCAGGAACAAAGCAAAAAACGATCGGCCCAACTCAGAAAAAGTAGAGCCAACTCTCGAGCCAAGCCGAGTCTTAGCCTCAAATTTCGACCAACAAGTCGATTCGGCTCGTTGACACCCCTAATCATGCTATAATTTTTTTTTTTGACGGAATGGCTGATTGACACTCACAATGAAAGAGGATTACTTTTTTTTTGGGACTTTTTTATTTATATGGAATCCGTGTGCATGTGATAGAATGTCAATCATTCTGACAAAGTATTATAATCCTTTTTATGGAGACGTGATACGATTGTTACATATTCATCCCATTCTATATTTATTTTTATTAAAATATTAAAATTTTTAAAATTACTATTTTGATCCTCGTCACATTCTAATTTTATCCTTATTAAATTTAAGGATAATTGCAACCACGATTCCTAACCTTTTGCGTTTTTTGTAGACTTTATCCTAACCTTCAATTTGTACCATCCGAAATCTCAAACCTTTCATAAATTCACCGATAAATTGATTTTGACTATTTTTAAAGGATAAAGGGTAACTTTGTATTTTTTCTTCACATTAAATAATTAAAATAATTAAAAAATCAAAACAAAAAAATATAAACCCACCCAACCCCAACTTACCTCACCCCACTCAATCAAAACCATATGGCCGCCACCACCACCCAACAATTTCTTCACTGCAAAGCAGTGGTATGATTTTTCCGGAACCCGTGGCAACATCCACAGCTACCTCTTTGTAGCTACAAAGCAACGGTATGGTGGCAGCTTGAATCGGCGTGCAGAACTGGAAATTGGCGGTGGTAAAGGCTTCCAGGACAGGTTCTAATAGCGGTATGTTCAGGTCGAAGAACCGAGTGCTTGTTAATGCTTTGTTCGACTTAATGATATCAGCCATTATTGCAGTTGGGGGTAGAAAAATGGCGTTTCCAATTCCAATTAAACGATCAATTGAGATTGTAGGGTTTTATGATTTCAGATGGTGTTTGGCGGAGCTTAAGAACGATTTTCGAATATTGCAGTAATGGTCATTCACTTAGTATTTTCGTTTGAGTTCCATTTGGTATCGGTGATGGTGGACGATGGTGGTGGTTTGGACAGGAGTAGGAAGGCGGTGTTGCTGGGAACCTCCGCATGCACCGTCGGTAAGATTCCACTGGTTTGGTACCCATTTTTGTCACGAAGCTTTGGAGATGAAAGGTAACAGAAATTACCCTAACCTTGAGCTCCAACCTAAAATAGGTTGGAGGGACTTAGGACTTGACGCAATGAGGTTACTCTTCCTTCGACGACTGGTGTTGCTCTCTCTTTGATCACTGATGTGGACGGGAGTGGGCTTGGAAATGGAGATTGAATTATAGGCTTCTGGGTTTTCATTATAGAGTGGGATGAGGTGGTCTCTTTTTTTCTTTTAGGGGTGGTGGTTTTGGGCAACGGTTTTGGGAGGTGGTTTTGGGTGGGATGGGGGATGGGGTGAAGAAGAGGATGAATAGTTCATTTTTTATTTTTATTTGTTTTTGTTAATTGTTTTATTATAGGGTTAAATAATAAAGTTACCATTTTACCCTTTAAAAATAGTCAAAATTTGGTTAAAATCAATTTTATTGGTCAACTAACGGTCAACTTGGACCGTTTCCGTCCATTTGGATCTCGGTTGCAAATTTATGAAAGGTTTGGAACTCCGAGTGATACAAATTGAAGGTTAGGGTAAAGTCTACAGAAAATGCAAAGGTTAAGGACCGCGGCTGCAATTATCCCTTAAATTTATTCATTGAAACACTATAGACCCATAAAATTTTTATATATTCATCATACTCTAAATATATCTCTAATACAATTTCAATTTTTTTTAAAATCTCTATATTTACCTTCAATTGATATGTAAACTGTGGATGTAAATAGTGATACTCTTTTTTTTATTCTATTACAGGAATACAGTTTTGATAGTGACGGCTGGGGCATGTTTGGTTAATTTTTTTTTTTTAAGAGTAATACTTATTTTTAACTAATTTTAATATCGATGAATTTAAATTAGAGTAATGCTATTTAACATTACATATTAGTGTAGATGACACTAATGCCACATTTAGCACTATTCTTTAAATTAAGTAATTTACTTATTTTCAAGTTTTGAAAATCATGCTCTTAATCTTTCAAGCGTCTTGAGTTCTCAACTCATCTTCTTTGGATGGGAAAAAAGAACAAAAGGAAGAATGACATTTTCATAGCGATAATGATACTAATATTGTGGTTATGGGATAATTATTTGCCTAATTTAAAAATTGTTAGCTTCGATCTTGCAATTAGCTATTGATCTAAATTTGAAAAAACTAAGAAATACAATCAAATTTCCATTAAGAAATAAGAAAACCAAAAATGTAATAATTTCCATAGCAAAAATTTTTATTAAAAAAAAAAAATTGAACATAATTCAAGAGTTCAAAGATAGTCACACATCATAGAACTACTCGTTCTCAATATGTCTAGAGATTATAAAATTGTATTGTAATCATTTCAATGTGGAAATACTTTTAGCCCCATTGGACAACTATTATTTGAATAAAATTGAATTTTGAATAGTGATTGTTTAGATAACGTATGATTAAAAAGTAGAAAAAAATTTAAATTTACGTGCATAATATTTTATTGTATGAATATAATCGAAAGCATGTTAAAAAATAGTTTTGAAATAATGATTGTCAAGTGGGGACTTAATGAACGATAAAACACTTTAGCTCCTTTTTTTTCCCATTTTTTTTCCCATTTTTATCAAAATCTTAATTTACTGAAGAGAAAATTGTCAAAATCGATAAAAGTGAAAAATTATAATAATTTTTTAAACTTTGCTAATGTCCATTTTTATAAATTAAGACTTCGTGATCGAAGGAAGCAAACAATAATAAGATTGTTCACTTACTAATGTAGCACGAGAACCTTACTTAGGGTTCTCTCCAAATGTGAGAAAATAAGTAAGATTTTCTTCAAAGTGAACAAGATAAAACTTCCCACTGTGAGTAGGAGAACGTGAGTGTTCAAACAAATACATTACAATTTCAAAAATCTCAAATATCACTTTGGTATATGAAGCCAAAATTATGAGGAATGATTTTCAAAATAAATTTGAAAGAAATTGACAGCCCACTTTAAATATGGAAAGTAATGTTTACAGAAAAGGTTTTGCGTTCCTATGTAGAAAAATTATATACAAGTAAGAAAAGATCGATTTGAAAAGGCTAATCACAAATAAGTCCCTGTGACGAAGGCTTGATCAATTGTATACGATCATCAAAATCGAAGTCACTAACACTCATATATACCTTGACTTTTCACTTGATTGAGATTTCTCTCTAAATTTTACAAATAAAATCTCATCTTCTTAATGAATGATAAATTCAAAGTTGAGTAAAAGAATAGAAGTATGCTAACACTTTAATAAATAACAATGACTAAAGCTCAAGTGTTAAATTTGAAAAACTTTGATAAAATGATTTTCAAAGATAAGATCAATCAAGAGTTTTTCAAAAGTAAATGAATTGATAAAGATAAATAAAGAGTGATGATCAAATATTTTATCTCAAAATGATCTTTCTCTAATGCTCTTAGAAGTCTGTATTCAATACTTGAAATGAGGTGATATTTATAGTAGTGCCACAACAAAAAATCTGTCCAACCGGACGATCGCTACTGGACGAGTCAGTAACCGTGTTTTTAGTTAGATTTTATAACGTTCAAATTTTTTACCGTTGAGCAAAACCTACCCTACCGGACATCCGATACGACAAAGTTTGTACCAATTTCCTTATTTTATCATTTTAACAAATGTAATCCCTTGAATGATGTTTTTACATGAATTTTCAAGGTAAGTGACATTTAACAAATATAAGTTTGAGATCTTTACTTTCGAAAAAAAAAATTGTGTAAAACATTTTGTATCGTGATTTTTTGTGCATAAAATCAAACTTGAACTTTTCACGATTCATTGTCAAGTATCAAAATATTTTACATTTACATATGATTACAAAAATGTCTAAGCGTTGTACATGATTGATAATACTTCGACTTTTATCTCAATTTTCATTGAGGCGTCTTTTTGCGAATCTCTCGAATTTAAGTTTCACAACCTCGTTTGATCAATTTTGTTTCCATGTCGATCGTCACATGCAATTCATTTAATCTTGAACTTCGTGTCTTCAATTTTATTTTTTTGCAATAATTTCTAAAGACACTTGAAATCAATTTGTTAGAAATAAATGCAATTTGTTTGTGATAATCAAAACGAGACGTCAACCATAGTTCAACATTATCATAGTTAATAATCCCTCTATTTGTCTCTCTTATTTTTTTTAAGACATTTGTGTGCCTATAAATATGGGGGAAGGGAGTTCTATGTTCATTCACAAAGATATTAGAGTGAAGCGACGAGAATGAGCATATCTTTCGAATATTCTTTTAATTTTTTATATTTTATATTCTTGATTCAATAGTATAACATTAGATTCACTTCGGTGGCTAGGGGCCCTATGGTTTTTATGTCAAATTTTATTTTTACTTTTGTTTCTCTCTTAGATTTTAGCAAATTTAATTTTTAATAGAAAAAATGATATTTCTACAAACTTTATACCTAGAGGGAGTGAATAGATGTTGTGTGTAGAATTTGAATTTATTAAAACAATATATAACACATCACAAATTATCTAGTCTAGATATTTAAAAAATAAATTTTCTAACACAACAATCAACAAAGCATGTAAGTGGATGTGCTCAAAAGTAAATAATACCAAGAATTGTTTATGAAAGAAAAAATCCTTGAAGAAATCTTCCAGAAAAAAATATGGGCCCCCCCGTACCACCAAATGATCCATTAGAAAACACTGAACTTGCAAATCTGGTCCAGGCATACCTCTAAACTTTAATAAACTCTGACTCTTAATTTGTAATTATCCGATGAACTCCTCGATTGCAGGCTCCAGCATTTGCTTCAGAACCTCTGAACTTTTTTTTCTTTGTAGATCTTCATGAACAAACTTGTTCTTCCTTAACTGAAAATCCGGCGACCTCTCATATCCATATAAAATATGAAGATATATGGTAGACGATTTTGTGGTGTTATGATTTTTGGATGTGAGAGAATTTTGTTATCAATCGATTTCTTTAGGTCTTAGATATTTTTCCTTTTTTTTCTTTTCTCACAACACATTGAAATATAAGAGTTTTTGTTGTTTATTAACTGTATTTCACAGTTCTAGGTGGTTTGGAGTGTTTAGAGGTTGAAATAGGAAAAATATGGTTCCCCCACCAGGACGAACACTAGGGCTCACTTTGACATTCATCGAGCACACAAGTTCTAGAAAATGTACTCGAGACGTTCATCGAGCACACATGGGTTATTCCACTTTCATGTTTTTTATGATGTACTCAATTAACTATCTAGATTCATCAACACAACTTCAATTACAACTCGATTTAATGATTTTTGAACAGGAAACTTGCCTAAAATTATTTAGACCTAACAAACTCACTTTTTGACATTTCATGGCAAATTAATTATAAATACTACAAAAGTGATCAAATTCTAATCCCCCACCAAGTTAGAATTTGACAAACCAAACAACTCCTACAACTATACTCCATCTCAAATGCTTTTTCGTACATATTTACTGGAATACAACTCAAGCAATACCATATGCAACGCAAAGAGAAAACTAAAAATATGAAATCAAGCCCCTGGAGCATAGTTCAGTGGTGTAAAGGACAGAAGTGAGATAGTTTCAGTTGAGCTGATAGTCGCAATGTTAGGGGTTTGATTCATGTCTCTTACAATGTATGAAATTGGACTCTTTGTGGGTACCAGTATGACAGCTCTTGTACCCTGACCTGCTAAGACATATCCCACGATTTACCTCCTCCACAATGCTCTAGGGACGGAACGGTAAGAGACCCTCAAAATTGGGGTTCAACCTTTAAAAATATGAAATCAACAAGTCATCAAATAATGCAAGTATATTTATGTGACATCTCTATAAAGCTGTCATCTGTAACACTATGAGCAATGTGCAAAATTATTAATGTGACATCTCTATAAAGGTGACTAGCAGTCAAATCCCTGCTAATCCGCTTAGGATAAGGTGTGAAAGGTTACATGCCTATGACAACTACTATGTGTTATCATTGAGTTTGACATGTGAGTTGTTGGTATAAGGTTAGATGCCAAGTATTCAAGGGGCCTCGTCTATAGCATCTCGAACTATAAATAATCAGCATTTGTGTCGTTTAGAGGGAAACCTTTATGGTATAATCTAATTTCGACTTCTGTATTCTTGTCTTTCTCGTTTCTTTCAAACCAAAATAATTTATAATTTCACTTGAACGTCGAAATATATATGGTTTTTGCATCCACTCTTGGAGCAACGATACGTGCCTAACATGATTGTCCAAGTGTGCAAGTAATGTATGTGTAGACGATAGAGGAGTTGGGATTTGTTGACGCCCGAGTCTAATGGTTGACATTTTAATGTAGATTAAACATTTCGCACTTTCCAAAAATTAAATGGAATCGAGTGTTTCATTTATAAAATAACCAAAGTTTAATGGATGGTTCTAATTCTTAAAATACCCGAATTGAACCATCGATGCCCCACTAGGGATTGACATTTGAATCGAAATTGAAAACTACATGAAATGAATGGTTTCATTTACAAAATATTCGAAGTTTAATGTCTGATTTCGATTCTTGAAAGACTCATACTGAACTGCAGGAATTAGAAATGTTAATTCTATATTACCAAGTGCAATAAAAATTGCAATAAGGAAAAAAAAAAAAAAAAAAAGACACAAAAGAACGTACAAGATTTTTAAATATTCATCTCAATGTATGACTATGTCTCATCTGGCGTCACGGTAATTCAATGTGATGCAAAGAAGTTTGCAAAAGAAAAATCACACAATCTATTTTCTCCAACTCCTCTCTTTTTGTGTTGATAAATTAAATCATAATGATGACTCCATATTTAAAATAAAAATTAGTACAAAGCCAGAATTATAAGTTTGAAATTCCTAAACTATTTTCCGTAATGTGCGTGAGGTTCGCGTACGAACATTACGTAACTAAAATAAATTAGTCTCCACAACTTAACCATTCAACATCTACCATTATATGAATCCCACCAGATTCGGAAGTCAATGAAAACTAACCCTAGGCCACAACCTCCTTCAACAGATTTTGACAATCTTAATGAATAGTTCGTCTAGATTCTCGAGTGGTAGAAAACTTCACTTGAACGATGCAAGACATCGAAAAGAGGACATTTTTCAATGCTGCTACCAAAATAGCTATTTTGCTAACTTCCACTTCCCTAAATTATGACCAAAAAACTCTCGAGGTTAGGAGTTGGAGTATTGTGTCCAAAAGAAATGCTAAAATCAAACTTATTACAGTGGCAAGTACCAAAATTGGTAGTAATGCAGAGATATGCATTGGGAAACAGATTTCTTAATGCAAAGCTGTCTACAGAGTGCCCAATAAATGAAGGATTAATCAATGGTCGAAGAGGCCATCTTTTCAAGCATTCAATTATGAAGATTTTTACAGATTCACAATTCATTAGCGAATATTCTATGACCATATCATAATTAATTAGAATATTTTTAAAAGACTTTTTATTTTAAAGAGTATATTTCATTGTTCTCAAAAGTGCGTTTAGACGATGCCAATGCGTTGCCTAAGCACAATGCGCGACAAAAATATCAAGCTACTTAGCGGTCAATGATTGCCATTGACCGTTAATGTACACCTAGGCTCGTATTATTGTTTTTTTTTTTTTTTTTTTTTAAATATTTTTTTACAATTCTGTTAAATTAAAATTTAAAAGTTGATTTTTTTTCATCTTATCTGTCCTAAATTCAAAACAGTCGCTTGAAACATTGAACAAAGGAAAACTTCTTAAAATTCCTATTTATTTACTATTTAGTATTTACATTTGAAACTTGTCATTTGTTGGAAATTTTGAAAAAATGTATAAAATTCGTATAAATCTATTTTAGATGTTTGGTATATATTATTTTTAATTATTAAATAATTTTTTGATTAATTAAAAATTAAAATAATATTAAAATAAGGAAAACATTTTTACACCTATTCCTCGCCTAAACTTGTCTAATTCATAGCTTGACCTCCACGTATTATCACGCATTACGCTTTTTTGAACACTGGTATATTTTATCATTTGAAAAGCATTTATAAATTTAGAAAGTTAAAATTTTGAAGTATTCTAACAAACTCTTTATATTTAACACTTACTTTTGCCAGTTTCAAAAAATATTTATTATTTTTCTCTATCTTTTATTTTAAATAACTTATTTTTAAATTATTTTATTATTTTTCTACATTGAAAATTGAAACATTTTAAATACATTTAATTATAGAGAGTGAATTTAGTTCTCCAAATTAAAACTCATACTTTAAATTAAAATGTTAATTAAATAAAATATTAATTTAAAGAATTTTTTGAAACATGATTTTAAAGATTGACTTTTTAAAATAGAGAGCTTCTCATATTTAAAGAGTATCTTTGAGAATTTCTTAGTGGTCAATATAAACAAGTAAAATAATATTAAAATCTTAACCATTAATATTTCACGCTAATACATTTACTTGATTCTGAAAACAAAATTCTGCCTAAAACAAAAAATAAATTTTTTATTTCAATATAAAATTTACGTTGAATACACCTAAACTTTTTAAATTCCAAAAAGTCATTAAAAGTCTCAATTGAATACACTCTCCTAAATTTACAATTTCAATAATAATCACGGTCAAACAATCGAATCATGGGTCAAACTAGTAACTCGATAATCCAATAATTTTTGAACAGATCAGAACTAAGCGGAGAGCTCTTAAATTTATCTTATGAGATTTATTTCATTTTATATAATATAATTAATATAATACATAACCACGTGTCCACTTTGGGGGGGGGGGGGGGTATGTCTAGCTTTTTTTCCCAATTCAAAGCTCAAAACCCTTGTCAATCTCATTCTCCTAGTTATGACAATGTACAAAAAGTGAAAATAAAATAAAATAACTATGGGAGAAATGTTTGTGCTGCACGCATGTAAATTCGTGCATTTAACCATTCGAGGGGGGACTACATAAGGTTTTCAATTGAAAACTCGAGCAGGTCTAATGCAAAACCTTTACATTTCGACCCCAAGTGATAATGGCAAGACGCATTATAAGACATCAAGTGTTAACCTCCTATGAACAACAATGTTTATTGTGCCACGATGATGTTACAGTTTTTGTAACACATAATGAAAACCGACGAGAAGTTTAATCAAATCCCCAGCTAAGGGAATGTTGTCCCATTATTTGGAAACTCCAAGAAGTATGTTTCAGATGGAACCCAAAACCAAGTTGAAGTCATTATGCAAATGAAGAAATGAATAAGACACTTCAATAGGCAAAAACAATGCAAATGGCCTTCTCTTTTATAATCCACGCAAAGAATAAGCCAAATGAAGAAAATTCCAGTAGGGAATCATCAGAGAATACCATCAGAGCAATGTGCAATCAGGCACCTGCTATGCAACATTTTCCATTCAAGAATCTGTAACCTCATTGCAAAATCCAAGAATATTATGGTAAATCCTGAAAAATAGTATAATGCTGATTATACATTTGTAAAAATCACAAGCTCATTCCATTGTCTAAGAAAAATAAGTATCTCTTCCTCGTTCTAACTCGTCCATTCTTTAAGACCCTTCCACCCATCTTGGCCATCGCCCAACAAACTTGCACGCCGATTTTATGAGGACAAGACAAAAATCAAAGGACATAACAAAAGGTCTATGTTGCAATATAACCATATGAATATATATATATATATATGTATATATATATATATATATATATATATATATTTTTTTTTTTTATGGCCGTGGGTGTCCGAGCAAGCTTACGTGCACCTCGATCAATCTCACAGAACTCTAAAATTTACAAGCGAGTACTCACCTCAGTGGCCCTAAAGGGGACTCGAATTGGTGACCATTGAGAAGCAAACTCAAGGCCTGACCACTGAGCTACCCTCAGGGTTATAACCATATGAATATTCTCATCCAATTTAATTTAACTAGATACACAATGCCAAAAACACAGTTGGTTGCACAGCAAAATCACATGAAAGGCTGCTCTTATCTTAGTTGATGGTAAGAGTCATAAGACAGAATTAAAGTTCTTCACAATAAAAGAGTACTGAAGAGGGACTCTTCTGGCTATTTGAAATCATTAGTCTTATCCATTCTTTTCCATTTTGTAGAGTGGGCTCATCTGTAAGCCTGGGTGCAGTTTAATTTGGGTTGATTTCAACTACAATCCGAAACCAAAATTAAATTAATCGATTTGGGTGAATTTCAACCCAAACCAACACACTCCACCTCTTAATCGAACCGATCCAAATCGAACCGGTTAGGTTAGTCAGTTTGGACTTTTAGTCCAAAATGAATTTTTTTTTAAAATGTCCAAGTTTTAGGGCCACTTATACTACAAGAATTAAAATAATTAAATAATTTTATATTACAAGAACTATTGACTAACTAATAAAATGACACATATCAATAGAAAACGTAAGAATTTTATTATTATTTTTGCATTATGTAATCTGACCATTTGAGTAGGAAAAAATTTTAAAAATAACATAATGAGCTTGTAAAATGAAATTCTCAATGCTTTTACCTACGTCATAAATTGGAAGGATTCGAGATATAGTTATGAGATAGAGCTTATCTTTTGATTTTTATTTTTCTTAAGAAAACAAAAAAAGGTAAAGACGTAAGTGGATTGGCTCGGCTCGATTAACTAGCAGTTTCAAACTATTGCTGAACCGACCATCATTGTTTTATTTAAGAAAAAAAAATCGAATTAAACAAATTACATGTGTCAAACTCATCCAAATTGATCCAAGTCGATTCGGTTTGATTGATTTAGTCAATTTTTAGATTTTTTTTGTCCAGCACTACTCATCCGTGTTTCCATTACAAAGCCACTTTATCTTTATGTAGTAGAAAGAGGAGCAAGTAAAGAAGGAGCAGTTTCAAGGCAACAAATATCTTTCATTTCATCAAATTTAAAAAAGGGCTAAAAAATCTGTTTACAATTAAGATTAGTTCACCTGTAAAGTGCCTCCTGGTAATAAGGACCAGAGAATTTATTGTGCAGAGACAGCTAAGCAGTACTTTCTCTTCAATGATAATGGTTTTACGTGCCTGGAAGAGTCAATTAGATAAGAAGGCATTTACCTCTAGTCAACAAGATTGCAGATTGTCCAATAGCCAATAAGTACTCTACTTTTTCTTGTTAAATATAGTATTTGTTACATATTTCTGAACCTGTGGCAACAATGGATTCTTCCAAAATCCTTGAAGGCACTGAAGAATGCAGCAGCAATGAGTCGGGGTGGACGATGTATATTGCTTCACCTGTCGATGAATACAATCTTGTTGATGAAGACTATGACGATGGCAGCATTGATAAACAAGAAGATGGGCTTCATGCTGAAGATGTTGCCGGAGACACTGATAGTGATGACTCTATGGCGTCTGATGCCTCTTCCGGCCCAAGTCATCGAGAAGATCTATGCGGTAATGTTCAGGGAAGTCACTGTCCAGGTGTCTTTGGTCATGCTGGGGACAAAGATAACATAAAATGGTTCAGTAAGAAACATCACCAACAGGAAGAGAAGAAACCTCGTGATGAGCAGATAAAAGCAGCAAAAGACAAGCCAGAACACAAGGAAATTGGTGCTGGCAGATTGAAGAAAAAATGATAATGCTTCTTCAAGGGAATTATATGAGAACTTTTTCACCAGACGTTCTCAAAGAACCCTACCATATCTGTTCCAGTCCTCTGAGGTATTCCAGAATGCTGAAGTTTACATTTATTTTGTAGCTTTTGATTCCCAGTTTAATACAGTATCGAGTAACAACCTGCTTATCCCCTATACAGAAAATCCCTCTCTGACTTCTATACATAAGCATGTGAAAGACTATTCCTTGTTTGCTTGTGCAAGTAGAAAGCAATAGTTTCATGCAGTCATTTAATCTCATTCAAGCCTGTAATATCAATATAAGTTTTTGAGATGCTGTAAGCCACTGATTTCAGAATGCTGGTACTTAATCACAAATACACAAGAAAAAATGACAGCATCTCATCTTTTAATCAAACAATCCCTGACTAAGAAGTCGTTACAATTTATAAAGGGAAGAGTTTCATCCATGTTTATCCTCAACATTCAATAACAAGATTGCAAAGCAGAATATGGAGAAGGGCATCTATTTGATCGCTTGTGACTATCATTCATCACTATCAGTAAGTAAAATCAGGCAACAAGGCACCCGGGACAGATTCAGGAACGTTGATCTTGGGCTTATTTCGCTAACATAAGAATATTCCATGTGTTCAGATACATATACAATATGATCCTTGAATTTGGTCCTATCTTAAATCCAGAAAAAAGTAATAAGGTATCTTGTCATTCGTCCTGCTTCTGTATCCCTCAGTGCTTTACAAATTTTTGTCGTTGCAACAATAAATCCACTATATGATTCATATAAGTGCCACAAAATGGAGACACCCTCCAAAATTTAGACACAAGTTCATGCAAGGTTACAAGTTATAAGAATAATGATGCTAGATAGTTTGGTGAAAATCACATTCCACGCAACTAGGTTATATAACAAAGAATGGCCTAATAATGACAAACTGCACCAGTCGATAAAATATTGGAGAAATAGTCAAAACTTAACAAAAAATACCTAAAAGAAGATACATATTTATCAATAACTTCATAATAGTAGAAGAGTCTAAACCAAATCCCACCACAAGTTGCTGTGTTAGACCCTATATATTGTTGGGTCGACGAGCACGGCTCCGAGCAGGAATAACCTCGGTCAGCCTAGAATGACACCACGACTTGCGCTCCAGTTTTAACCATAAGGTCCCAAAGGATGAAGAAGAGTACGAAACAACTCTAGCTAGTCTAAGGCTGGCCATAAAAAATCAAGATGTCAGTTACCCAATACAGTCTCCATCATGTCAGATTTGTAACTAATCCCATTTTTCAACCATAGAAAGTATTTCCATTAAGATTTAATTACGTATTAGAGACTATTTCCTCCACATGAACATTGATATCCATGTAGTGTTCCAAGTGATTGTTCCAAAAAATCGACAACTCAACTTGATGGAAACTGGTTCCAAAATCGTTTTGCCATTAATTTAGTTTTATTACTTTGACTGTCAAAACTGAATCCATTACCCATCGTACTAACAGCAAAAGAGGAAATGAACTAGAATGCCCGTCTATTTCACAAATTAAGAATAAAACTCAGTCATTCTTCAATACAGAATACAATCTTGAGAAATATATAAGTCAATGTATCACTAGAGAAACATAGTTTGATCGCGCTATATTTCCAATATATTAAAAACTTTTTTCAGCATGATGATTCCAACATGATCAAATACATTCTTCAGTTGCAGTTAAAAAAGAAAAAAGAAAAAAGATTCTTCTATTGCAGTTCAAGAACGATAAGTGTCTCTAATTTAAAGGTGCATAACTCATTGATGCAAAGAAACCGTACATTAACTAATGATAAGAGAGTAGAATCCTTATTGAACTTCTATGAAACAACCTGCTTACCCTGCAAAATAGAGGCCGGGGATCATTTAACTGCTACAAAATGTTTTATTTGATTAACATCCATGGAAAATGGCATTGGCAAAAGGAAACAGAAGCTAAGTCAAGATCTTAAGAAATAGTAAAAATATAAGTGACAAGGAATTAAGTTTCTACTACTATTAAGTATCTTCATATCTGCTGTTGTTTTGCTCTTATCAGGTGATTAAGTGCTTCGAGAAAATTAGAACCACAACACTGTGAACATCGTTCCATTCAATTAGCTCATTTCCAGAGTGGAAACGGAAGTTTGCATTTGCCATCATTCTCCTATTCTTGTAATTTTTCCGATTTTCTTTCTATCCTTGTGTATATTGACCTCTAATACATTTGAAGTCAGCCCAATGGAAGAACCACCATAAAATAAAGAAGGACACAGCGAGTCTACCTCTCAAATCCTTAGAAAAATAACTGAAGATATTTCAAAGAAAAAGGAAGAAATTTATCAAACTCTCCCACAACAAAATCCATTTAATATTCATAATTTGATGCATACAAATGACCACATCGAGGGAAAAGGATGACTTCCACAATTTTATATGTTATGTGTGTTTAATTTAATATATCTAGATTTGTGAAGATCTTGCACCAACCTACATCCCTAGGCTCCCGGAGGAGGGGCAGCATGAAAGACTTGGGCAATGGGTTCTTCAAACACTTGGTATTTGTTCTCGCAAGCAAGTGCAACTCTTGAAGACTCCACAAATAACTACTTGGGGGTTCATCGTTGCAGCCAACATGGTTAAACCAAGTTGTTGCATAAGTCCATCACACTCACAAATAAATAACAACAAATTTTAAATATTTCACAAAATATAAAGTTCTGTATTTGATTGACGGCAAGGCCGATTTAGCCATAGCTTGGCATTGACCCTTCCAGAGTTGCTATGGAAGCCTGATGTTTAAGTTTCTTGTCAAGTAGCATATTAGTACTTAAAAATCGACAATAAGTCCCTTCCAAACTGTCCTAATTAATATTACAGAGGAATAAAAAATTTGAATAGGAATTCAGTAAAAAAGAGAGATTAAAATCTTTAAACATAGGACAACTTTCGATTATAATCTTATGGATGAACAGAAGTCAAAATTAATTAAAATAAGTGTAGAGATGCAATAAATTACACCATTAAAATTACAGCAGCCCAGCAAGACTAAAAAAAGATATAGAAAGATAGAGTACTTCCAGAAATTGATACGAGGGAAATCAAGAAACTTCCTTGGCATTCTGGAAGAAAGCAGCAGAGCAAAGAATTGAAGCTATGAATGCAAATAAACCCAATCCAATCATCAGTGAAATTCCAGCAACCACGAAGTCCAGCATACACTGCGCACTTAATCCCATCATCAACACCATCTTTTTCCCCTTCTCTTGACTCTTCTACTTCAAAATTGCCCTCGATCTTGTGTATATATATCGAGGCGTGAGATCACGGCCGCGGGATGGGGGCTGGAATTTCATTGCAGGTCACTTATATTTTACAAAAATTCTTCCGAGTACATAAAAATTTTGCCAAAAAATAGACATATTTTCGAATTCGGGTTAATTTTAGAAATGGTCACTCAAATTACAGAAAAATTACAAAATGGTCACTAAAGTTCAAAATTTTCAGTAACGGTCACTAAAGTTTTGGGCGCTTTAAAAAACGGTCACTGAAATTTGAAAAACTTTCAAAAACGGTCACTGAGTTACAAACATTTTTTCAGTTTTTTTTTGACTTTTGCGGCAACTTTTTTGCCACTTTCAACCACCGAAATCGTCAAATTTTGATACCGTTGGAAAGCCCACAATGTCCTCTTCAATTACCGCCCAAAATCTTCTCGTAACTCCAAGGAATTTGACAGAAAAATTGCCGCAAACGTCGCCCAAAAAATCTGAAAATCTGGGCAGATTTTCAGATTTTTTGAGCGACTTTTGCGGCAATTTTTCGACGATTTCCAACCACCAAAATCGCCGGATTTTGATATCGTTGGAAATTTGACAATGTCCTCTTCAATTATCATCCAAAATCTCCCCCCAACTCCAAAGCATTCGACCGAAATAAGCCCACAAAGTTAGCATCCCGAATCTGGGCAGATTTTCGCCTTTTTGGGTAGCCGACTTTGCGGGCTTATTCCGGTCGAATGCTTTGGAGTTGAGGGGAGATTTTGAATGGTAATTGAAGATGACATTGTCAGCTTTCCAAAGGTATTAAATTCCGGCGATTTTAGTGGTCGGAAGTCGAAAAAAATTGTCGCAAAAGTCGCCCAAAAAATCTGGGCAGATTTTCAAAAATTTTTGGGCGACTTTTGCGGCAATTTTTCGGTCGAATCTCTTGGAGTTAGGGGAATATTTTGGATGGTAATTAAAAAGGACATTATGAGCTTTCCAACGGTATCAAATTTTGCAGGTTTCGGTGCTCAGAAGTGGCCGAAAAGTTGCCACAAAAGTGTTTGTAACTCAGTGACCGTTTCTGCAAGTTTTTCAAACTTCAGTGACCGTTACTGAAAGTTTTAAATTTCAGTAACCATTTTGTAATTTTTTTTGTAACTTCAGTGACCATTTCTGAAATTAACCCTTTATAAAATATTGAAAAAAAAAAATAAATAAATTCTGCCGTTGAATGTGTATTGGGTTAAATCCTATACCTATAGCAGGATTCTATATTTTATTGGATTGTTTCATGTTAGTCACTAAATATGTAAATTGAGTTAATTTAAAATGGATTAATCTATATGTACGGAAAGATTTTCACACGAGAATACAGAATACTCTCATTAGATGGGCTCATTGTGAAAAAAAAAAAAAAAATATTTATACAAAAAAATGGTTTACCACATCTTGACAAATGTTCACATGTAGTGTAAGATCCACGTGAAAAAAAATACTTTTCCTTCTCTTAATGTGAGTGCTCTGTCAAGGAGGATGTCACATCCTCCCTGTATAAGTAGCACGGTTCGAAAAAAAAAAATGCCCTGCGTACAGGCCAATTTTTTTTTTTTTTTTTTTTTTTTTTTTTAATACTTGTAGGGCCCCTACAATGAGGGGCCTATAAAGCCCAGTGAAAAATGTCATGTACATAGGATATTTTTTCAAAAAAATTGTTAAAAAATTACACCACCCATCCCCTTCGGACGAGCATCAATCCTGTAAACATACGATTTTGCTACATGTACATCCAGGATGACATTTTGGATGACAGCCCCCTCATAATAGGGGGAGCAATGATTATTTTATTGGAGTGTGGGCCCCCCTTCTTGTGAGGGAAAAATGTCATTCGAGATGTCATTCCGAATGTATAAATAGCAAAATCCGTAAACATAATGCAAGTTCGTAAAAATGACGTCACTTTTCCCAGCTCTGTTTGGAATTTTGAATATAATAAACTTTTTTTTTTTTTTTTTTTTTAAAAGAGGATTTTGAATTAGAGATGTAAATATAATTAAATTGGAATAAAAGCGTAACATATTCAGAATTTTTCATTGAAACTTTGCTGACGGTAAAAAAAAAAAAAAAATTGAGCTTGACAAGGCATGTGTTTGGTAAAATCTTGTAAGCGTACAAGATCGTTGACAAGTAATAATTTTAGTGAGTTGGGAGTTATCATCTCACACGGAATAAATTCAGTTTAAGTTTACTAATTATGTATAGAATTCAAAATATGTAATACAAAAAAGAGTTTGATTTGATTTATGCTAAATTAATTTAAGAAAACTATAAAAGTGTGATTTTATTAGAGATGGCAATGGGCCGAGAGCTCGTGCTCAATTTTTGGGCAAGCTCGTTGCTCGTGGGTCGGCACGAGCCAAGCTGAGCTCGCTCATTTTTTATTTTATTTTTTAAAATAGGTAAAATAGAAAACAAAAAAAAGTAATTTTAAATTGTGAATTTTGTGTATATAAAAAAAGATTAAAAAAAAATTCTTTTAAACAAAATTCTTTTCTAAAACAACGTTGCGCGTACTTTGCATATAATCTTCGAAATATATATCTTCTGACAATTGAAAGAGTAATCATTTCATTACTTATCAATTTTCAGAAGGATTCTACTTCGAAAATTATATGCAAAGGTACGTGCAGCGTTGCTTGATAAAAGAATTTAAAATATAAACATGTAATACTAACTAAAATTTAACTAAGTTGGTGGAAAGAAAGTTGTTGTGAATTATGATAAATGAATTAATAAATGTTATAAATTGGATAAGTTGGTGGAAAAAAATTGTTAACAAAAATTTAAACAATTTAAGTATTTAACCCTCCTCATTTATTCGGGCTTGTGACCGGCTATTTAAATTTCAAGTAGGCGGAGTTAAAAATTGCACACAAACAACTTTTAACGTGTACAACTTTTTAAATAAAATTAAAAACAGTATTATAAAATAATTTTTTTTATTAATATAATCCATTTAAATATCACTTATCCGACGACATGCAATTTCGACATATTTATCATGTATTCGAAAATGAGCGTCCTACCAATCTTTCACGCACATAAATGCTTTCAAAATATCTTCTTTTAGTCGGCTCATGACCTTGGACAAAATCCTCTTACCTGCACTCAAAGTAGATTTCGAAACTACAGTGCTGACCGGAGGTGTTAGTAGGTCTTTTGTAATTGCAGAAATCACTGCCCATCGTCGTTTATACATTCGCTAGAATTCGATAACTTCTTTTGAACTTTTTTTTAATTGTTTTGTTTGCAAGCATATTATGATTAAAGTAATCAATTAATTCAGTAGGGCAATGGATTTTAAATTGTTTCGATTAGATGCATAAGTAGGAGACAAAGTATTACTAGATGGACCTATTGCATTTGCATCATATCTATACGTATTAATACCTTCGACCAAATTTATTATTTTAGCGTCATCTTTTTCGATAAATGTGGGAGGAGTATGTGAAGAGGGTACTCGACTAATATTTGTACTCATTCGTTCTACATATATTTCATACATTTCACTTAAAGTTTGTTTTAAATTTCTATTCGTGATAGGTGTATCAAAAGTTAAAACTTTTGAAATTTGTTCAATTACATATTTAGTCCTCGATAAATTATATCGGGGGTCCATGATGCATGTTAAAGGAAATAACATTGACAAGTCTTGCCAATATTTTCTGAACTTTAATTCCATAGAATATATAATTGCAGTAAAGTCAGTGTCATTTCTATATTTATGAAATGTTCTCGCAATTATATAAAGACGTTCAAGTACCATACAACTAGTTGGATAATAAACTCCAGATAAAATATTTGTAGTTTCATAAAAATTACACAATTTTTTTTTTTTTTTTAACTTTTAAAGCTAAAATCCAATCGGATTCATTTAAAATAGTGTCGTCTTCGTCCTAATATGCCTATTGTTGTAAAACTCAGCTATGAAAGTTTCAAAATTTTCGCATGACTTTAATAGTAAGTAAGTTGAGTTTCATTTATGCTTTACGTTAGTAACAAATGTTTTCGAATTCATCATCCCATTTTCGGTACAAAAATCCTCAAATGCTTGTTTTCTATTTGGGAAAATTATGATATATATTAATACATTTTTAATTCTTTGCATTTCATCTTTAATATGTTTCAAGCCATTTTGCACAATTAAATTTAAAATATGGCACACATAACGAATATGAAACAAATAACTACCAAATTCAAACTACAATACTCTTAATAATTTATCGATGACTGATTTATTAACACTAGCATTATCGAATGTAAAAGAACGACTTTTACTCTCACAATTATATTCTCTAATAATGGTCATAATAACATTAAATATATTATTAACATTTGAGGAAATTCAATAATTTTAAAAGCAATAATTTTTTATGCATGCACCAAAGTGTGTCTGTGTAGTGTGCAATTGCAGTTATATATGCTCTTTTATTAATCCCTCTCCACAAGTTCGAAGTTAAAAATATAACACCCCTATATTTTTGCAAATCCGTGATCAATTGTTGTCTTATGTGAATGAAATATTCTATTGTATCTGAACGAAGAGTGTTTCGACTTACCCCAATGTACCTCGGTTGAAAATATTCTTTTACGTACGAGATGAAATGTTGGTTGTCCATTATTTCTAGAGGCAATTCAGTACCTGCAACAAGTTTCACCATTCCCGTTCGAGCATTTTCCCCCCGAATACATCCACGTGGTGAGGGCGCAAAGTCGTAAAACCAGTGCTTGTACTATCAAAGAAAAGTTGTGTTTGACCGGATGGAAAAAAATCCATATTTGACCGCACATGTTTTGTAGTGACAGTTGAGGTGGGTGGTACAAATCCCCTTTTGACATGCCAATTGTTGTTGGCAGTATTTACATACTGCTTTCGACTCTGGGCTTCCATCAAACACACGACCCGTTGAAATCAATTTAAAGCGTTCCCAACATTTTGCTTTTTTTTCGCTTTTCGCTTCTCTCTAGCATCGGGAATGTCTACTTCAGGTTCTTCCTCATGTCCCGATTCAGGAACATCAACGTCATTCAAATCAATTGGATAATTTGGATTATTGCTTTCATGTGCAGTCATATCTGGAATATCTTCAGGAATGAGTACTTCATTTAGATCGAAAAATGGATTCCGAAATTAACTTTGTGGCGTCACAGGTGATTCGCCTCCTATAATTAACAAACCCTCAACAAATGATTGTGGATCCATTTTTGAATTGTGAAGGAAGTAAATAAAACATACTTCAAAAACTGTATGTGATAATTGAAATTGAATAACTAAAATTGAAAAAGATGAAATTGTAAAAATGAATGTAGATTGTGTATAAATTTATAATGTTGATAATTGATTGTGGAAGAGAGTGAGAGATGGAGAGTATTGGTAAATTTGGTGTGAAGAAAATGGATTTAGAAACCATGTATTTATAGAGGAAGAAGGATGGAAGAAAAAAATAAAAAATAAAATTTCATGGCTAGAATGGCCAATGTTCTGGCCACTGAAAAAGTGACAATTTCGGTCACTTTTTACACAAGCCACTCGTGAGCGGGCTCACGGGCTCGGCTCACAAGTGTCTCATTTTTTCGCGAGCAGAGCTAAATCGGCTCGCCAAACAGGCTGATCCGCTCGCGCTCGAGCTGTCCACGAGCCCCTTTTTTACAAGTCGGCTCGTCCCGTTTGCCTCCCTTAGATTTTATCAATTTATGAATGATTGTATTGGAATTCGAATATGCATATTATTATTTATTTCAATTCTCAATTATGTAGTTTAATCATATTTATACGTTCTTGACAATCGATAAAATTAATTTATTTAACTTTATTTTTTTAGACAAACTAAAATCTATTCTAGTCACTACCCAAATTTATTTCTAATCCAAATTCAAATGATTTGAATGCATTAAGATTTACATTATTTGTATGATTGCACACTTGATAAATGTTTATTCCTAATATCTATTGCATATATGTTAATTTTGACGCTTTCTAAACTCAAAAGTATCTTCAACAAACTCTTTAAACATGAGATACTCTCTATTTTAGAGAGTTAACCCTTAAAATCATACTCTAAGAGACTCTTTAATTTAACATTTTTAATTTAGATAATGAGTTTGATTATCCAAATTTAGAAAGTCAAACTCACACTCTATAATTAAATACATTAAAAGTATTTCAATTTTTAATGTAAAAAACTAATAAAATATTTTAAAGAAAAACTAGTTAAAATAAAAGGATAGAGAAAATAATAAATATTTTTTGGGAGTAGTAAAATTAAATGTTAAATATAAAAAATTTGTTGGAGTACTTTAAAATTTCAACTTTCTAAATTTATTGATACTCTCTAAATGATATAATATTTATTTTTTAAAAAATAGAGAGTTTTTTGGAAATACTCTTATTGTGAGTCTTCCAACACTACAACAAGTAATTGATTATCTAATTGATGATCTAGTAATTAAATAATGCAATTGTTATACAAAAGTAATCAAGAACCACGAAAAATAAACTAAATTACTAGTCTTGAATTAAAATAAATAAAACAATAGGGTTCATCTTCATCCAATACAAAAATGGATCTAGCCTAGTATTATTCTTTTAAATAAATTACAAAAAAAAATAATGAAAAATTATCACTTGGATTATAAAAGAAAGCAAAAGATGTTGATCTTCAAATCCAATATTGAAATTTTGAAGCTCTTGATGTAATTGACTTCAATTCCTTGCTTGGGTTTGATCCTCTAAAAAAAAAAAAAAAAAAAATGATGGATTGACTTCTTGTTTTTGATGAATTTTGATGATATTATTGTGTATGAAGAGGTAAAAAGAGTTTTTCTATGTTTTCTCAAGTTCTGTATATATAAGGGTAGAATTTAGGTCAAGAAATCGTCTCAAAATTATTACCAATAAGAGTTTGAATCAAAAAAGGAAATTGGTCCGTTAGTAGAAAATTTAGCCCAAGCGTGCGCGCATGTATAGGTACTGAGCGCACACAAGCATGCTGAATTGTTCTTGGGTCAAGAAATTGCTTCCTCTTCTACGAGCGTGCGCGCATGTCTGGGGAAGGGGGTTGCGTCGTGTCATCACTGAGCAATATTTTTTATTTTGGTCATAATTTTCTATCTTGATATCCTATCGAGGTAATTCAAAGTGTGTTGGAAAGATAATTCAAAAGACTACAATTCTTAACAATAACAAAATTTCCAATTCAAACATTTGCTACTCGAAAAATAGGTCTCAATCTGATGTTGAAAATCAGAGCATAATTTTTTCGACTAGAATTTGATTTGTGAAAATGCTTTCAACTATATTTCACTCATTTTGACCTTCAATTGCATCCAATTGATCATATATGATCTTTAATCATCATTTGATTCATCTTTATGGTCCGAATCAACTATTGAATGTTTACATTTGATCTCCAAACTTTGAATTTCTTTCGTTCCCCTCTTCTTTCCTTTCATTCTTCCAATTCACCCAATTTTTCTCAAGTTTTACCTAACAAACAAAATTTACAATAAATTAAGCCATAAGTCATCAACATTAACTAATCACCAGCATGTCCGGTTATAGGACTTAAGAATTCCTACCCTCTCCCCCCCAGTATTTTTGTACTTTTATTTTTCCGAAAGAAAAGAAATAAATTAAAGAAACCTACCTCTCAATGGGCTGGTCAACGGAATAGCTCATCACGATGAGATAAGAGTCTCGAGTGCTTTTATATGGATAATTTATTTTGGAAATTGGCGCAAATGATTGCAAACATATTTTCAAATTAGCCCTTGTTCCATGGAATTTTTTTTTTTTAACTCATTTTTCTACGTACTTATCTTCAATTACATATTCATACAATAAAATATTCTGTACATAAATCGAAAAATTGCAGCCTTTTTTTAACCACACATTCGAACATAAATATAAGTTAATGTGATCTAGTTGAAACAAATTAAAGTTGAGTGATCAACATGAAATAGACATGTTAGTTGAACCATGTTTTATCTTCTAATCTAATAGGGTCCTAGTCCAATCTAACAGAACTCATACATGTCAGAGAATTCCCTTTTTATAAGCTTCATTTTCTTTTCAGTCTAACAAGTGAAATCTAATGGGAAAATTATTTATTCACTAGTACATACTCCTTAATTCAGCCTTGAACAGCTTAACACATTTAAGATATCCTTTCAACATATCTGCATCAAGATTGCAGGTGACTCAGTTGAAACTTTTCACCAATCCTGGCCATTAATTTTCGACGAAGATTAAATAAAAAACCTACCACAGGCTACTTTTGATCCGATAGCAGTGCTAATACAATTTGCTGTACGGAGAATTTATAATCTTCAGTCGCTCTGTATATTCGCTTCCAACTACTGACAGGTACCTTTCTGTATGTCCACTCGATGGACAGAACATTCTGTTTTGTTTTACCTACCTTGACCAATGAACTTAAACCATTTGGTGAAAGCTCCGTCAGGAATATTGCAATTTTACTGGCATCAATAACATTGTTGAGTCTTATCTGATCCCAATTCTTGCAAATGTGTCTGTAGATAAAAATGGTTGAAGATGTATGCCGGGACAGCCAGAATATTGCAGCTTTATACGTATTTGTAAATTAAATGCCAATTGGTCCAATACCTGCACAATCAAGAAATTCAGATTTGCTACAATTATACATTGGATGGCCTTCAGTAAGTACTGTGACAAGAGAGAGTAAAGTGCGACGAGATGCATACAGTTACCTGAGGTTGGCACTGGTTTTATTGTACGTTTAGGTGCAGCTTCCTTAATTTCAACAACCACTGCATCAGATGTCAAAAAGGTCTTGGCAACAGATGTCGCATGCTCCAAGCAACATCTAACAACCTGTTTCGAGATTGAATGTTAGCCACTTGGCCTCGGAATACAGTGAAAGTCTTACATTTTAGCACAAGTATATAGTCGATTCTTGAATTTACCTTCGAAGGATCCAGTATTCCAGCAGCCATCAAATCCTCATATCTATTTTTTGCAGCATTGTATCCATACCTTATGTCATCTGATGACAGAACCTGCAAGTTGAAGTTTCCAAGAGGTTAACCGATAAAGTCTGATTTCTAACTCAGTCAAGTCAACAATATCAGTTCAAAAATACTGAAGATTCATATTTCCCTACATGATATAATGAAAAACAAAACATTGATGCAAAGAGACCTTCTGTATGACAGTGTTTCCATTTACACCAGCATTTTTGGCTATCTGTCTTGCAGGATAGGCCAAGGCTCTTTTTAAAATGTCAGCTCCTATCTGCAAGCACAATTAGAAAGCCATAAGGTTGTAAAATTATGACTATAAATATTTATCGAGAACTCATTCTAGCATGTAGGCATCCTCAATTTATAGCAGGACAATTTAGGTTGTTAAATAAAAGAGAGGGGTAGAGGTAGTACTTTTTGCTCGTCATTGTCTAAATGTTCTCTGATGCTATCAACCTTTGTAGAAAGCCTGAGGAGGCAACAACCACCGCCAACTACTATTCCTTCCTCAATCGCTGCCTGGTAATGAGAACCTAGAAACTTACCATTATAGGAACTATTTGGTAGCCATTAAGAAGTTAAAAAGCAACTAAACTACCTTGGTTGCATTTAGAGCGTCTTCAACTCTTAGTTGTTTATCCTTCAACTCGATCTGTGTTTGTGCTCCCACCTGTGATTTGATTGATAAGAGTAAAGTGCACCAAAACATAACTTACTTTCCAAAACCCGACCCTCAAGATTCAAATGTCAATGGATTTCAGATTACCTGAAGAATTGCTATCCCCCCTGATAATCTGGCTATACGTTCATTCAGTATTTTCTTTTGAAATTTTTCCTCAGCGTTCTGCAAAAGTAGAAGCTTGGTTATTCTTCAGAAGGTTAGAATGTAATGGTGGATATATGTATAAATCATGGAATGATTTCAAGGAAATCGTTAGCATTTGCACTTCTGTAAGTGATGGATAGTCTCACAATAGGTCATTGGATTAGTGACTTTGAGGACATTAGAGAATGGTCGACACACCTCTACAAGCCTTTGGACCTGAGAAACTCTTACTTTAACAGCTTCTTGTGTACGCCCATCTGTAACTAGTAATGTAGAATCCTTAGTTACTACAACTTTAGAAGCAGACCCCAACATATTTTTGTGAACTGTTTCAAGGGTCAATCCCATGTCATCCCGGATAACAGTTCCTGCAAACACGTGATAAATTCAGCTTGTAAGGTTATGAAGTATACACTAATGAGATTTTAAATTAGAAACAAATATTAAGCATACATTTTGTTTGAATCAAAATATAATTTTTCCATATTTACTCGTACAATAATTTCGAAACCATTTTCAGAATTATCAAAAAAAAAATTACTGCAACATTATGAAGTATCATATTTGGGGATGCATATTATCACAATATTTCTGACACTATCAAAATCTGGAGTCACCACATAATTAGAAAATGAATTGTTTGTGATTAGTCAATTCACTAATTTTTTGCTTGGTATAATTGTTTCACTACCTCCTGTCAAGATGGCAATGTCATCCAAATAGTGGCTTTTACGCTCACCAAATGCAGGAGCTTTAATCGCAGCTACCTTCAATACGCCCCTCAATTTGTTCCTAATTATCGGAGCCAGAGCTTCCTGCTCGATGCCCTCTGCAACTATCAAAATGGGGTACTTATCTTTGGCAGCATTCTCCAATATCTTAAACAACTCCCTTGGATTTGAGATTTTTTTGTCAACCAATAGCAGCTGCTTTCAAAGAATTTCACATCCTCTTCTTACTTGATATGAAAATTTGGCAGAATTAAATAATAAATGACATCCATACTTTGCAATCGTAAAACTCTACTGTCATCTTTTGACGGTCAGTGACAAAATAAGGAGACAAATATCCCCGATCAAACTGCATTCCTTCAACAATTCGTAAACTGTTTTGAGCATAATTCCCTTTCTCAATCATGACAACACCCATTCTTCCCACTTGTTGGAGAGCATCGAAAATCATATCCCCCACAGCATAGTCATTTCCTGCACTAACAGCAGCAACATCTGCAAGCTCATGATCCTCAACCTACAATGTAACAGATATTTTGATGTTAATATTTGGAGTTATGTTCGTTGTTGTGCTGCCAAATACATGAGAATTGAATGACCATTTCTAGATACCTCTTTGGACATTAATTTTAGTTCACAAATGAGGGCTTTAGCGGTTTTCTCAATCCCACGCGAAATCTGAATTGGGTTCATGCCTGCTGCAGTAACCTAGAAACGAGCAAATATCTTCGTTTGGAAGCTTTCAATAACACGCTTTCAAAAAATACTGAAAATTGCACTCAATCTTTAAAAATAGCAGTTAAAAAAATATTTGTTTAGCCACAAATCATCATCAGTACATCAAACATGACCACATCTTCAAGACAGAATTAAAAAGTTTATACCTTTATGCCTTCAGCAATAAGACCATGAGCTAGCACTATGGACGTAGTGCAACCATCGCCAGCAAGATCATTTGTTTTTGCCCCCGCTTGCCTCACCAATTTTACTCCCACATTTTCAAGAGGATCCTCCAGCTCAATCTTTACTAGTAACCGTAACATACTTAGGCCATAGAAAGAAACAGAGAAATGAAAACAAGAAGATGAACTCTGCATCTATTGATTATATTTCCATTGAACCATATAACTTATATGATTGATTGATTGCACTCTCAAAGAAGTAAGCTTAGAATTCAAAAAACAATTGCTGTTGGAAAAAGAATTACAATGATCAGATTTTCTGCCTATTTTATATCTGCATCACTATCTACATCCACATTTCTAAAGTTTGAGATCATAGTGCTGAAGGACCATAATGACGCTACACAATCTGAACTACATAATGGGAATGGGAGAATATTGATAGACTACAAAAATCGGTAGTATATTCATTAAGAAGACACTTGTTACAAACTTCTGAAAGTATATATTTTTACTTTATTTTTTATTTGGTTTATCTCCCAACTAAGAAACCTCAAAAATTGTCCTTAACAGACATCCCCCAACCAAGAATGCAAACCCCCAACTGATACAAATACTTAGGACTAAGATCCCGATAAACATGTGTATCGACAGATTATTTAGCAAGAAAACCCAAATTACTAGTCCTTTAAAGATAAAATTCCATACAAAAAAGATCATTTTCATCAAGAAACGCATTCTCTAAGTTGGGAATCAATCTCTCTCACCACCAGGTTGAAAAACATAAATTCAAGTATAATGGCCCACAGGTTTTCATTGCAAAACGAACGTCTCACCAGTCTGCAGCTACAAAATTCCAGGGCGGATGGGGGTTAAAGCCATCCCTCTTTGTATCTTTTACATAATTTAGTGTTCTTCAACATCCAATCTTAACATGCACATTATACTACTACCCAGATGTAAACATTAGATAAGAAAGGAATTATGCTGATACCTCTTTAAGAACAATTTCACCATCATTGACAATCTTGGGAGGTCCATACTTGTTTTGCAACACCACATTCCTTCCCTTAGGACCCAAAGTCACACCAATCAGCTGTGCTACCTTATCCACCCCTGCCTACACCAAAATATCCCAATCAACTAACCATTACCAAAGTTTATCTCACATATGCATTTACTAGTATAAAGCTTGAGCATTTTACATCTTATACAAAATTCAAAAAAATAAAGCACAAAAAAAAAATAAAAAAAAAAATACTGAATTCAACCATCTATTTATAAAATTTGTATTGGATGGTTAAATACTAAATGCCACAAATTTCTATGCAAAAGTACCAGGAGTTTTTTGGTGGCTGAACCGTCATGGTTGAAATATAGTTCTTTAGCCATGGCGCTAGCGTTCAACAAGGAACCTGAGGGTTTCTTGGTAATCCTGATAGGCAGTGATTTGCTGGTGAAGGCAATTGCAGGCAATGGCCTGAGAAAACATCCCATGTTTTTGGTTATACGTTCAGTATATTTTTGAGATAAGCTTTGTAGGATAAGAAACTGACGAGTGTCAAGAAAGACTAACGAGACACAAAATAATATCTTCTTGGGCTTTTGGCATCGTGTTCTCCCTTGATAATCCTGATAATACCCAAAAAGGGAGAAAATTTACATTTCTTCGAAGGGTTTTAATTATTTATTGAAACCAAAACGTTGCTTTTCATTGTGTGTATGATTGGTTTTATTTTTTTTTGAAAAATGTTTTATTTTTTTCAATATTTCTATTTTTGATGTGTTTAATTGATATATTTTTCCTGAAAAACGATTTTCAAAAGTTGATCATGTGATTATATTTTCTTCAAAAATAAGAAAATTATTTTTTTGGAAGGGGCAGGTGACTATAATTTCCTCGAGGAAAACATTTTTTAAGGAAAACATTTTTTTTTGGAAGGAGTATGTTTTTATTTTTCAACAACTCACTCACTCTCTCTCTCATCAACTCCTTTATCTCTAATTTACCTATCAATAAAAGATGGACAAGTATAATATTTTCTAGATAGAAAATAAATAAATCAAATATATTTAATTAATAATTTCTATGCAAATAAATTATAGACAATTAAATTGTCTACAACTTATTTTCTTTTCATGCAAATTCAATAATAGCAATCAGACAAACCCAAAGTGGCGGCCGCAAACCTCCAGCAAAATAAATAGATGGATACAATTGATCGAGTTTGAACGAATGAAAATCAAGAATGTGGGTAATTTTATTTCCATTTATAAGGATTTTAGTCCTATGGAAATAGAAATAAAGTGGTAATATAAGGAGTGTTTGGCTAAGCTCAAAACAAAGTAAACTTATATTTTTTTTTTCTTTTGACAGTGTGTGTTTGGTTGACATGAAAAATATATTTTTCTTGTTTTGAGGAAAATAAAAATTTTGGACCCTCAAAGAAAATATTTTTTTTTTTAAAACCAAAGAAAACTATACATATTTAGAGAGATGTTATCATTTTAAGTACCCAATTGACATAAAGTGAGCTATAGTGATCCCTTAGAGACAAAATTATAGTTCAATGACCAAATTGACACATACTAACGATAGTAACACAATTGGAACTATGTGGAAGTGCAATCCCTGCTAGTGAAATTAACCCATATTTTTCTTTTCTATTCTTGGATAATTATATTCACACTACACATATGTTGCCTATATCACATTTTAATTATAATGCATGTTCTTAATTTTTGCACTTAAGTCTTCAACTTTTTTCATTGCATTTTTATCCTTAACTTTCAATTAATTAGCACCAAATATTCTACTATAGTGCATTAATTTTGTGATTTTATTTTGCTTATTTTAAAATAAAACTATAAGTTTTTTTATTCCTTTCTAATGAATTTTTGGATGCAACCCGTTATTAGAGAAAATATGTGCGGGTAAATAGAAAATCAAGGATACGAATGCGATGAAAAAATTTGGAGATATAAGTGTAAAAATGAGTAAAGATTGACATATTAATTACAATTAAAATGTGACATAGTTAACAAAAATTAGACATAATTAACAAAAATTATCGCATGAATATAATTAAAGGAAATTAGGCCTTGTTTTCAATTTTACTGACCTAGTTCCTTACATTTCAAATTTCAAGTTAAAAAATCAATAGTAATATTTAAAAAAAAAAAAAAAACAGGTTAATTTAGTATACCCCACTTTATCACCACAATACCCATCCGATACCGACTTATCTCAATTCATTGTTACAAGGCACAAGAAGATTATTGAATAATGCTACGTGTACACCTCAAGATGTAAACACGAGTTTACACCTCCCAACATAGAGGAAGACTAACATATAATTTATTATATGTGGGCTCCTTTCATGTGAGAAAGTGTAAATTCGTGTGTACATCATTATGTATACGTAGCATCATCCAAGATTATTAATACACGCTAATCATCACAATTGATCCCCACCCATCACTACAACCACCTTGTACGTACTATCTCCCAATTTTCTATCTATACATACACAAACATAATTATACAGCCATATCTCATTCTCATTTCCCTATATTATATGTTGTAATTTTTCTCATTACAAATGAAATTTAAGCAAAACTCGCATCAACACCTCCGTCGTCGATGAGGCCTAATGAAAATTGATTTGGGATTCCAACTTTGGCAGCCTTGTCCAGGACTAGTGAGTTGATTCTAACTTTAGATTGATTTATCGCGAGGAAATCGATGGCCAATAATGAAGGCCACTTTTGATGTAAATCTTAAGGTCATTAGTGGTGGCGCTGCAGTTGGCGGTGGCCCAGTGGAAGTTTTAACAGGTGGCCTCAATGTGCTTTGAAATTCTTGATTTGTGTTTAAGTGGAGGTGGAGGTTGTGGTGGCTGCGAATTTGCATGTGGTGTGGTTATGGATTTGAAGTAGTGAAGACGATTTTAGGTGATGGTGACGGACGGTGGTGGTGGTTGTGGACTTGAGATAAAGGTGATGGATTTGGGGTGAAGGAGGTGGTGGATTTGACACGGTGGTGCCAAAATTTTTGGTGGTGTTGACTATAGTGGATTATTGTGAGGTGGGGTGAAGTGTCGTGACTTGTTAATTAGATAACTTATGGCTAATAAATAATTTATGACTTATGAAATGTGTGGTTCGCGTTTAAATACATGATTACAATTAGTTAATTGGGTCATAGGCGAACCCAGGGGAGATCCTGCAAGGTCCTGGGACCCTCCATCTTTTCCAGAATTATTATTATTATTATTATTTTTTTGTGAAAAACTCTCCAACCCATTTTAAAAACATATTTCTCTATATGCAAGCTCTTAATTACAAATTTTAAAATCTCATAATAATAATAATAATAATTATTATTATTATTATGTTATATTTGGTAAAACTTTTTGTCGATCATAATCCTATTTAATGTGTGGATAAAAATTGTGAGTAAATTGTGTGGATAAAAATGATATTGACTAGCTCATAAACTTGAAAATACACTCCCAAACATGTTTATTATAAGTCTTAGAATTTTTACTTTAAAGGTTACTGAATTTTGGAATTTCATCCTAAAATGTCAATCGGGTTAAAATAATCGAAAATGGTTGAATGATAGTTTGATTGCATATATTGATAAAGATGTTTTTGCCAAGATCGAAAATAATGTAATTTTGAAGCGTTATCAAAGTATGAGAATACGTAGAGAACGATTGTAATAAAATATCTCTTACTTTAATTTTTTTGACAAGTCTAAAACATTCATATATTGAGTTCTCTTACTGTTTCCATTCTTATATTTGAGTTGCACTGAGTTTATTTTAATTGTACAAGTCCTTTAATCATTATGAATGTTTGTGCTACCCCGAACTCCAAAAAAAAAATATTTCTACTTCATTTCAATATCTTTCATTTTAGGACCCCCCAAATTCTAACCTCCTTGGTCCGCCTATGAATTGGGTAATTTATAACTAATGCGTTATTGTGACATTTTACATATGTGATTTGTGACTAAAATACGTGATTGTGACTCACAAATTGTGTATTTGTGACCATGACCATGATCATGTGTGATTTGTGAATTGTATGTGATCGCGACATGCTTAATTAAATTATAGATAACAATATTTTATCAAAGGTCATAAAATATGATCATCTGATTTTTGAAATTTTTTCACAAGTTTGTTATTTTTGAAAATGTATTTTGAAATATTTGCAGTTATATATCTTTTCATTTTTTCTTTCATCAGTCTTTTAAAAATATGACACTTAATAATTAATATTAAATATGTTAGTAATCGAAATCCGTATCTTTTGGAGACAAATCGTGTGCGGTTTAAAAAATTCTAAATTCTATTCGAGATCATAAGAAATCAGTAGATTGAATTTCTTATGAGAACTTAGAAATCAATAGTCAAAATTATGTTCATCGATAGAGGCTACGTTACTTCAAATGTAGATGACATTGCGAAATCAGTCGCCTAAATTGTGTTAATGTCGCCAGTGGAGATTGTGTTACTACTTATCGAAAGGATATTGTTAACGTCGTCTCGAAAAAATGTTATACTTTCAATTGTAGTTGACCCTTGGAAATCAATCTCTAGTAGAGATTGTATTACTTCCTATTGTAGATGACAATTGGAAATCAATAGTCGAAATTTCATATTCCATTGTGCTGATTGCATTACTTCCTAATGTGGACGACAATGGGGAATCAGCCGCTAGAATTATGTTAATAGTGCCTATGGAGATTGTGTTGCTTTCAATTGTGGATGACAATGGAAGATGAGTAACTAGAATTATGTTAATGTCGCCAAGGGTGATTGTGTTACTTCCTATCTAGGGATGATAATGAGACGGGTTCAGGGCGAGAATTTGTCCCGTTTATTATTATTATTATTATTATTTTTTTTTACATTTTCAAATTTTCAAGTTATGCTATTATTAGAGAATAAAATACAAATTCAAAATTTCGAGTTATGCTATTATTCAAAGTTCAACCGTTAATCCAAAATTTAAAGATCATTCCATATATTTTAAAATTTTTTTTTTTAATTTTTTCGATCAAGATATTATAAACTGACTTTGATTATATAATTTAATTATAAAAAAAGAGGTTGGATGGTCGGATTTATAAATTATTAAAACAATTATTAGTTAGGTAAAATTTTAAATTTACAATTGTATAATATAATTGTTGGATTAGAAACATGATATAAAATTGTGAATACATTTAATAATATTTTAGAACGTCCTGTCAACTCGTCGGGACGGGATTTTTTTTTTTTTTGCCCCATTCAGGGTGGGGCGACTTTTCTTGCCAGCACTATTCTGATCGTGGATGACAATGAAAAACCAGTCATCAGAATTATGGGAAATCCAAAGTTTTGAATGTTTTTTTTATCAAAGTTATTTTAGGATGAGCTACTACAAATTGTAACCAGAAAACTTGTGATATGGAGTGTATCAATAGGAAGTTCCAAGTGTTCAAATTTCCTAGTAAATATGCCATTTTTCAACTTTTATTACGTGTTTTTTATTTTTATTTTTTCAGGGTCCAGTAAAACATAATTGAACTGATAAATTTATAATAGGGTATTTATGTAATGAACTCACATAATTACCCTTGAGTTAATTATACAAAGCACTGTATTTGATTGCAAGGGTGAAAAATGGGTGAAAAAAAAAATGAATGGTTGAAAATTAATTTACCTAGAATTCGTTTGTCTGGAAAATTTTAATTAATGGTGTTTGATTGGTATAATTTTTCATCTAATCCGTTTGACTTTATTTTTCATGCAAATTATTACTTTTTGGGATTAATTTTTTTACAATCTGTATTAAAATTTGTTTGGATTGCCAAAAAGTAAAATAAAAAATAAAAAAAATATTTTCATAAATTTTTTATGTTCGTTTGGCTTCGTTTTTCATACAAATTGTCAATTAAATAGATAAATTTTTTTACCATTGAATTTAGAATATGTTTCCATTGTAAATAAAAAATAAAAACATCCAACAAGGTGGAAAACAAATTCCCACCAAAATCATAAGAAAATATTTTTCTACTTTTGTGCTTCAAGGGGTTGTACCTAGAATTTCATGACAAAAAAATTTTCAGGGCAAAAAAAAGCAATCAAACAACAAAAAGTGAGAATTAGGAAAATATTTTCTCTTTTCCATGACAAATTTATTGTATCATACAGGGCCTAAGATTTGAATTTCAAATTTGCGTTTTATTCTGAATTTGTTGCACCTAACTAAAAATAGTACCAAATCAAGAGTAATTTGAAACTCGAACAGCTAGAAATGCCACCACCACACCCCCTCAACTCAAGGACCATCACCGCCACGAGGGCAAAGATGTTACACCAGAAAAACATCTCCACCATGTGGATGTCACTATTGTATTCAAAATTTCGTGGAAAAATCTCTCACACATCATGGTCCGTTTACACTTTCTTGTCGCTATTCGTGGTAAGGTTCAAGCATTTCAGTAAAAAGTGTTACAAGTTTTACAAACATATAACAATGATGTAATCGAAGCATAACAAAAGTATATCACATGTTATATCCATAATATGTGACAGGTGTTACAAATATATAACAAATTATATTACACGTGTTACAAATGTATAACACGTTTGTTACACAGGTTACAAAATAGTGTATCTGTATTATATGTGCTATATTGTAGTAAAAAGTATAACGGAAAGCGTTAATAAGGTGAAAATAGTATTTTTATTCATAAAAATTATATTTATGAAAATAGTTTATTTCTTTAACCCCTTTTAATGTTGTTAAAAATTAGATTTTTATTAAATTTTAATAAGAATTGATGAAATATGTGGTTGAAAAGTTAATAAAAATTATGAATCCCAAAAAATATATAGTTAAATTATTTTTTGATTTTAACTTAAATTTTATTAGCTTTTTAACTAAATCAAACTCGGCTTAGTTTGGTTATGAAATTATTCCCTTAACCTAGTATCTCTTCTTACCCGACCAAAAGGAAAGGACAAAAAAGCCCTAAAGTCGGCCCAACCAAAAAATACTAATGGATCGCTGAGGCCCAGATCTATTCTTCTTTCGGCGCGAAGTGAAAAAAAAAAAAAAAAATCAACCGATAAGCATCTCATTCTGAGATTTTTCACTGAAATTTTCAAGGTAAGGATTTCCCTTTTAGCTACTTCTTACAATAATCTCAACTTTCATGAAAAAAGGGAATTATCTGTGAAAACTTCCATATACAAATGTGAATTTTACGGTGAAGAATCCCACATATGTCAGTGTACTTTGAGAGTCAAATTTGTCTTTCATTCCGGTCTCACGTTTGATTTATTTTCCGTATTAATATTCTCATGGATACTAATTTATTTGGTTTAATTTTCAATTTGCATTTTTTTTTAAACGTACATTGTGCTAATGGATAATTTTAATTTGAATATGATCGGGAGTATTAGGAAATAATACTGGAAAGTGGGAAGTGAGTGAATTTCGCCATCAAGGTAGTGTTCATGCCTCATAATTGTACGAGCTTGTTCAAGTTTTTTGTTGTCATTAAGGTAGATTTAGATAATAGAGGATGATGCTACTGGAATTTTGCTTTAAAATTGTTGTTCCTCACAGTATAAAGCCACTGAAA
Organism: Osmanthus fragrans; assembly: GCA_019395295.1. Taxonomy (NCBI): domain Eukaryota; kingdom Viridiplantae; phylum Streptophyta; class Magnoliopsida; order Lamiales; family Oleaceae; genus Osmanthus; species Osmanthus fragrans. The sequence continues at coordinate 25,866,762 of CM033342.1, read as the reverse complement.
ATAATGTGATCATTATCAGCTAATTTGGGATTTTGAGACTGACTTGTGTGGTCCGCATTGTGCCTCCTTGGTGGAAATAATTGGTATTGAAATTCCATGCCAAACAAATTCATGGGTAAACCTATAGTTGGGATATCTGTATGCATGATACATGCTCTCTTGTCGACCATAAACTGTCTATGGAAGAATGTTTATTGATATTTTTGAAAAAGTAAACGGGGAACCTATAGATCTGCTCGTAGTGTCATTTCTATGTGAGGTGATTATCAGCAATTTTATCAAATTTAACCTTTAAACACGACGGATCTGTATCCTCCGAAACTGAATATAGAGGTCTTGTTGAAACCTAATAAGTCGTTTAAGATGGTCTGGACTTTGGTATTAAGATAATGTATTGTATAAGAAAAGATGGGTCCATTTGCTGTTGAAGAGGTTTATTGTTCATTTTCTGTAATTACGTGGCTTCCCACTGTAATACATTGTTGTATCTATCTTGACTTCCTTATTTCTCTTGTTATTGATTTGGTTTGTTGTTGTTTCTTTTTTGTTACATATATACTTGGTTTTGGTTGGTTAAAGACACCATCGTTGAATTTTAGATATCAACCTTTTGGCTGGGTTTTATCTTCACAGCTAGAGTTCATTAAAAGGGAAACGCTAAAGATAGTCCAAACTAACTTTTTGAAATGAGCCAATTTAAGTGGATTACATGACTTATAAATAAGCAAAGAAATTCCAAATACTAAATCAAGATTTCTCAACGTTATGTGTTTGACACAAAGATAAGGGAATAGGAAGTTCATATTTACTTATTTCATTTTCACTTTTCTCTTTTATGTTTCTATTTTTCTCTTCCTTTTTTTTGTGTGTGGATATTTTGAGGGCGAGCAAGATGAAAAAAGGAGAAAGAAGTGCTGTGTTGCTGTCATTTTCCAAATGCATAAGTAGTGCAGTAACAGTGAGAGCACAAGTGGAAACACCTGAATAATAGTCTCTTCTATATGATTTCCGTAAACCGGGTTGGACCTAGTAACTTATTTCTGGCCTCATAAAAAGATAAAAACAGTAGCTGGAACGTAGTGTGTTGCCTTTTCAAGTGTTCTGCCTGTTATGGTTCTTTCTTGAATTATGAGCCACTATCACCAGCATTTCCACCACCATTTGTCCCTCTGCCTCTAATTCTATGAACAACAGAATGCTGGTCATGGGCCCTGCCTTTTACTTATTGGAGCCTGATCCATTGAAGGCCATTCACTGTATACTTATTTTTCTTTTCTTCGTGTTTCAATGTTTAGGTACCTTATATTGGTTCATTTTGAAAAAAAAAAATGGTATCATATAACTTGTAATGATGCTCCAAATTTTTCTGAGTTAGTGTTCTCTTTCAGTTTCCATAAAATATCTTTTGATATTCTTCTCTGATCTAATTCTCAGGTGACTAAACGCATGATTGATCTTGGTGGAGTAATCTGAATTATCATGGAAAGAAACTAATGATAGATTCTTAGATTTGTACATTATTAACTGAAAAGTAAATTATTTCACTGTTTTTCTCTACAAACAGTGGATGATTATGTAGCAGGATGAACTGGACTTTGCGAATTGATGTGCACCAAAACGCTCTTGGTTGATACATGGTTTATCGATAAGTCATATATTACTTCAGATATATAGTGGTTAAACTTAGGAAAACATTGATTAGAATCCATCAAACTGTACTGGTACAAAGATATTTAAGCGGATAAAACTCTGTCTCTCTCTCTCTCTCTCTCTCTCTCTCTCTCTTTCTCTTCCTCACACACAGAGTTTTAGTAAAAGAGCTCATGCTCAGTGAAGCAGGATTGCGTAAGTAGTGACATACTAATTTGAAGATTCAGTTGTGAGATAAGTTCTGTTGCATGGAACGTCTTCGAGTTCTCTAAAAGCAGCATAGGAAGTACCAAGTTGGAGATCTATCAGCATTTCACGAAGATCAGAAGCTTCTTCCTTGAGCCTTGCATTCTCTTGAAGAATCTTGTCATGGCACTCTGACACGTGATTCAACTTGTCTATGAGACTGTGATTCTCAGTTCTAAGACGAATAACCTGGGACCACAGCTCATCAAGGTGCCTCTGTTTTCTCATCCTTGATCTTCTAGCAGATTCCCTGTTCGATATCATTCTCCTTTGCTTTCTTTCATCGATGATACTATGCTGAGGGCCGTCTGCTTCGTCAGAGGTCGAGTTGTTGCTGATGCATGATGAATTCGGAGTAAACTCATGAACCGGAGGAGATGTCTGATAATTTGGTAGGTTGGTTAAGAATCTGTTTAACTCAAATGCTGGTAAATTGCTTTGCATGAAGCCAAAATTAGCAGGAAAAGTCGAGGGATTTTCATGAACAAAGTAATTCATTCCTGTGGCCTCGGACGGAATCATGGTGGAGTATAACGAAGGGGATAACATGAATTCTTGTTTTACAGATTGCAATGAGCCGGTAGGGCATGAGAAATAAATGGGTTTTATAGAAAGAGAAAGCTAAAAGAAGTGGACCAGATTAAGCAATGAGTAACAGTGTCAGAGGCTTACGAAAGCAGGCTTGGAATATCCACACAAAAAATCAGATAAAATGGTGATGTATGCATTCCATGTAATGATTGGCGCTCTTCTTATTGTGTAAGTTGTCTAAACTTCTTTTCCTCTTATGATCCTTAAGTACATATTCTGCATGTCATTACCATGGGACTATGTATGTGTGCTGTTCAATCATGCATGTCATATGTTTATGATGGAAGTTGGATTTTCGGGTTTTGAAAGAAAATTGAGTCATGGATATAATAGTTGACATAATACAAACATGAGAATTTTCGGAAGAAGAAAGAAAAAGGGGAATGAGTAGATAATCTAAAGTCAATCTTGGAGCCTGAAGGAGTCATCCAGGAAAAAAGCGAGCAAATTCCAGAGCCATATTAAACTCTCATGGCCAATCAGGTATTTTGATTGATGACATAATCTTGGTCAATTAAAAGGTGAACATCAATTAAGACATGATAAATTTTGATATCTATAAAAATAATGACTAGATGACTCAAAGGGCACTCATCTTTGAGATACAGGGACCCGTGATAATGTCCCACACCTAAATTTTGACGTATCATTCGAATGAGAAAGTGGGATGAGAAGAAAAGACTGCATCGAGATGAAGTAGAAAAATGTAAAGTAAATTTCAAATAAAGTGCGGTAAAGTAAATCTAACTTGATTGCTTCTTTTTTCTTCTTACTTAATGTAATTTCATTGGTTGACTTGCTGAGACAGTTTTGTCTAATGTCAGATGCAAAAGTTTTCATGGATGCTCTACTTTGAGTGCACCAATACCAGAATTCTGCTAGCATTGCTAGGCACTAGGTTCCTATCCTGATGTCGTATGGTATTTTTTAACGACTACTTGAATAGTTCATAAGATCCGAAATAATCTATGATACTGAGTGTTGGATTGTTGAAGGACAAGAAGTCCATAAGATTAATTTAGTAGAAATAAGGATGCTACATAGTCTTTGTTTGGTCCCTATTTGTTAAAATTCACTTCTACAAACTCATTTTCACCACACATTTCATGGGATCCACAACTGTTAACAATTTTATAAGCACACATTTCATCAACTTTATTAAAATCAACTGAAATCTGATTTTGGTCTAAACCAAACACGGGCTTAATGTCCACGTCCAGGTACAATATATTTATTAACCTAGAGACTTTTTTTGCAGGAGTTTTTGGATGGACCATGTTATGCTAGAGAAGCTTTTATATTCATCATGTAGTATTAGATGTTATTGGACACTACAATATACAAAAATTTCACCTATTTTTGTCCATCCATACTATTTAGTACTACCGAATCTACCTTACTAAACATGCCGAATACGACAAATATTCGTGTCTTAATTGCTTCTTGCCATGGTAGTTCTGGGCATGCATACTGTTCCATTGTGGTTAAAACTGAACTGTACCCAATATGCTTATCTGATCATTATATGATTTTGTATGTATATGTGGGATTGATTTACATATTGTTCTTGTCCTAGCAGTTTTCCATATTGTTCTTTTCCTAGCAGTTTTCCCTGAAGTTGAAGGTTCTAAATAGATAGAATATACTAAATCAGGTAATGAAATACCTTTATGTCTTTTCTTTATGGAATCAGAAGAATGAATATATGCTGCTAGTGAATTCTTGTGCATACTTTTCTACAAGTGGTTCAGTGAAACAGCACTGGGGAATGCATAATCTATGTACAAAATATTGTAAACTTTCCATATTAAAATGTCTTCATCTAAATATTCTGGAACTTCTGTTTCACATTAGTCTTTTATGTAAAGAACACTTCTCTCCTCCTTCAGAGGGGGAAAAAAAAGGCCTGTCATTATAGTTGTACTCATGTGCATGTTGTTTTTGTTTGTGAAAGTTACTAGTTTGATCTTAAAATCACCAAGAAAAAGGGGGGGGGGGGGGGGGGGGGGGGGGGGGGGGGGGGGGGGGGGGGGGTGAATAACGCGGAATTAAAATTACAAATTTTAAAATAACAATCACATTTTAATTGTTCTAGATATTTAGTCAATCAAGTCTATTGCCCCTACAAATGTGCAAACAAATGTCGGGGCCCACTTGTGTACATGTGAACAAATTTTGGCACGCTTTGACCAGTGATTTGGTTGGAGGATTGTAGTGGCAATTGGAGCGGGAGATGTTCTTTGGCACGAGACGAGAACGTTCGAGTACCGACGAAAGTGAATAATGATTGTTCACAAACAAACCATTGCAAATAACTCCGTTAAAGTAGAAATAATTCGAACTTAAATAATTTCGTGAAAGGTGAATATGATCTTGAGAATATAAAGTTTTTATATGTATATATTTGCCAATCATTTACAAATGTACAAGAGTTGCTATTTATAGTATTTAGGCCGATGTGATCACCGTTGGATCAGATCACATGGTTCCATCTAATTAGCCGGTCTCACATTACTTAGTTAATACATTAAGTACAATGACAATATATATTGACAAGAAGTCAACCACCATATATTCCTCGACTGACAAATCTGACACTTATTAGTACAAATGTTACATCCATAATTTCTAAAGATACTCATCAGATCAGCCTAAGAGGTAAAGAGCACTTCGGCTACCATAGATGGAGTTTTGAATGTGAAGAAGTTCAGCTCAGAGAGGAATGACTCGACTTAAGGACCTTAATGGAGCTAGAGCCTCGGCAGAGATAGAGCCTCGGCAAGAAGGTAACTCTTGTCCTTTCTTCAATTTGACTTGGTTGACCGTCAGATGTCTGTTCGTAGTGCTTCCATGTGGCTTTCCTTGGGAGCTTTATACACAAGGAGTTACAACAGTCCTCCAAGTCGATGTACGATCATTTATGTAATATATGGACTTTTAAGTCACTTTGGAAAAAATTTGTATAAGGGTACTTTATACCTTTATTTTCATTTTCATTTTCATTTTCAACCTCAACATTAGAGTTTGTAAATTGAATAAGTTGAAGTGCTTTGGGTCAACTTATCTTGAAGCTAAAATTGGGCATACGTCCATTTTACCAAAGTTGTCATTGTACGAACCTGGTTATGCTGAAGTTGTGTATGTCGAGGAAGAGGTGGTGTATTTGACCAATTTGGGCGAAGCCTAACAGTTCAACATTGATGATTAAAAAGCGTCCTTAATAATTGTGCTGAAATGATTAACTATCTCCTGCACTCTTAGAAAAGGCGGTTGAGGAGGTTTCAAGTTCTCATACATGCAACCGTCGCTGCATTTAATGCGTAATGATGGCTGTCGTGGGCGTGCAATTTGTGGTTCAAACACATTGGAGCACTGTGCGAGATGCTTTGATCTGGCCTATCGAAGGTGAAACGACAGATGTGGTGGGTGGCTCATAGTTAGTTTGTAATGAACGGCCAGATGACCCATATCAACATTCGATGGCTGGGATTAAAAACTTCTGCCTATAAAAGGCATCACTCTAGGAAAAAAAAAAAATTCATTTTTGCCTTTAGCGTGGATTTTCACTTGAAACTCTCAAGCTTTCTCATTCGCTTTGCCATTTCTTTTGAATCTCAGGCCGTGTTCTTGTGATTTTCCAGCCAACTTCTTTCGGCGTTCTATTTTCATTTATTTTCGTAAGTACTCGAAAAAAGTTTTGTGATTGGCCAAGTAATGACCTCACCCTCTTCTAAGAGAGATATAGATATTAGTGAAATTGCTTCTGAACTAAGGGTTACAATTACAAATATCGTCGACCTTAAAAGGGTTATTATGACTGTGGAGAGGTGGGTCCAGTGAGGAGTCTTGGGGGGCATCCAAAATTCAATCTATAGTATCTGTCCCACTTAGTGAATCTCAGGAAAAAATACTGCATCCCTTATGACATAGAACTCCTAGCCCCTGCTTGTTTCCTGAGGTCTGCGTGCGTTGCCATTAGTGAGTTCCTTCTAAAGGCAGTACTTCGATTGCCATTACACCCATTCTTTAGGACTGTCCTTAGGTTACACAGGCTGACTCCTACCTAGTTCGTCTCCAACGCTTGGGCCTAGTTAGTGGGATCTTATTTTTTTTTTGTGGAAATGAACATTTCTAGACGAGGATATGTCCCTTCATGTTTTTTAGACCCTCCTTTAACCTAGGTCCTTACGGAAAGGAAAGTCCCTTTGTCCATAGGGGTCACACTCCCCCTTTGTTATATGACTCCTATTTTCCATCAAAGCGTGGAAGAAGACGTGGTTCTGGATGGGGGAAAAAGGGCAGGCTTGCAAGAGCGACACTGTCCCCCCATGTGACAGTTCCTACCTCGTACTCTAATGCTAATGAGTGTTGTACCTTTTTGATGATTTGTAGAGAAGTTGTAATCTTAGAGCTGACCTTGTATGTTTTTTTTGCAGAATCTGTCGATCGCTTCAAGCTTAGCAGAGTTGAGCTTGAGCTTATCAAGGAGATCTACCGACGTCACGCCTCGTCCAGGAAGTTTGAGGGATTAATAGTTTTTCGTCTTTTTTTAGGAGTTCAATATGCTGGTCCGAAGATGTACTTTTGCAATTTTTGTGTAGTAACTACTCTTGCGTATGTTTTGCTCTTTATTAACCTTAGATTTGGCATGTTCTTTTTTGGTCTTTCTTGTAGAGAACTTCGAGAAGAGGATGCACCACATCCCAGAGGTTCGAACTGCTACGTCTACTTTCCATAAATTTTGGACGGATCGTTGGCTAAACTTTGTGGAGACTAGCAATTGGGTGAACATCTTCACCACCATGTTGACCCAAGAGGCGCGATCGTTTACGGTTGCAATAGAGGTGGAGGCCCTCTTTAAAAACCATCAGAATAAAAATAAGGAGTATTCAAATAAGGTATCTCAGGCCGATGAGGCAACCAATAAAGCCAGAGCCGAAGTGGAGCTTGTAAAGAAATACTGCTCTGAAGAGTCAATGAAGCTCGCCTCTGCATTGTCAGAAATTGAAAATTTGAAGAAGGAAGTCCACTTGTGCCAAATCAAAGTGGCTTCCATGGCGTAGCGAGTGGAGAATTCTGATGCCCACCAGAGGCTAGCTGCTGAGGCCTTGGAGAAGGCAAATAAGGAGAATGCTACACTGAAAGAGTAGGTGGGGGAGTTGGACTCCAGGATTTTCGACTTGAATGGGGATTTGGAGAAGGTCAGGGAGGAACTTCGATCTGCATGCAGTGAGGTTGAAAAGAAGTATCGCCAACTTCCACCTCACGGAGGCACACTGACATTTTAGACTCTACTGGAGGAGGTATGCCTACATTGAGGTGGCGGTGTGGATCGATGTGAACTACCAAACCTTTGATACTTCTACATTAAGGACAAAATTTTTGTTGAGGAGGATGAAGAGCCTCAGACTCTGGCTGAGGGTAGTCACTTAATCGAGATTGAAGACGAAGCTGATGAAGAAGTAGCTGAAACTGAAACCGTTTAAAATAGCACCCAATGCTGTAGTCCCTTTTGTACCCTTCGCTCCCTCCCCCACCTACCTAGATAGGGTAACTTGTAATTTTTTCTCATTTTGTTTTGTACTTTGGCCTTGAAGGCCAATTTGTAATATTTATTATTAATAGAAGTTCATTTTTCTTAACTCTTTTGAGTTTACTTATTGCATTTATTGTATGGACATTTCTTTTCATTTTATACAATATCAGGTCATCTGCTTTTAAATTTTCTTAGCATGAGGTTGAACGGTTCGCCCACGCTAAGTCTTCCTCAACAACTTTAGTTGTTAAATACATGTGCTATCTACTTCACGACTTTTAGAGATGGTCAATTTTAGGATCCAGCTCTTATTAACCTTGAAGATTTTAATCAAGATAAAATTTACATTCTCAATAAACTATACAAGACATGCTTTTACAATTTTCATTGATAGTATTTCCGTAGATGTTTTGCGTTTCATGGATGAGGCTGTGCCTTTCCATCCATTCTTTCAATTCTGTAGGTCCATTGCCGAACCTCTTCCTTTATGTGATAAGGACCTTCACAATTGGGAGAAGGGTTCTTGCTTCTAGTTCCCTAGTAAACAGAAAGACCCTTCGTAGTACAAGGTCGTTCAGGCGAAATGGCTTCATTTTGACTTTTGAATTGTAATATTTAGTCATCTTTTGCTAATAGGTGGCCAAATTTGTCTGAGATTTGTCTCTACTTTCTTCCAAGAAATCCAATTCGCATCTCCTCATTTCGTCATTTGATATTTCATTGAAATGTAAGTGACGACGAGATGGTAGACCCACTTCGACCGGGCTCATTGCCTCGGCCCCATAAGTCAGAGAACAGAGATTGCCCTGTGACTGTTCAACTTGTGGTTCCGATAGCCTTTAGAACTTGAGGCAGCTCGTCTACCCATGCCTTTTAGATGCATCCAGTTTCCTTTTCAAAGTGTATTTGATGGTTTTATTAACAGCTTCTACCTGTCCATTTACCCGTAGGTAATGTGGGAAAGAGAAATGCTTTTTGATTCCTAGTTCTTCACATAGATCTTTAACCTTCTTGTTGTCAAATTATCGTCCATTATTCGAGATAATTGAATGGGGAATTCCAAACTGACATATGATGTTTTCCCATGAAAATTTGGAAGTGTTTACTTCGATTTTTTGGCTAGTGGTTCGGTTTCGACCCATTTAGTGAAGTAGTCGATAATGATAATTGCAAAACTGGCACTGTCCCTTCCCCTCGGTAGAATTCCAATAAGATCAATTTTCCACTTGGCAAATGGCCAGGGACTAGAAACAACATTGAATTTTTGTGAAAACTGTCTTTGAATTGTGGCGAAGTGCTGACATTTGTCACTCTTTTTTGCAAACTGTTGGGGATCCTTTTTCAAGGTTGGTTAATAGTATCCTTGCCTTAACGTCTTTTGCGCTAGGGAACATCCCCATAGTGATTGCCACATACCCATTCGTGTATTTTTTGGAGCATGTAAGTGGCCTCCTCTCTACCTATGCTGATGAAGCAGAGGCATGAAGAAACGTCACTTGTAGAGTACATTGTCTTGAAAAATGAAGTGTGAGGCTAAACTTCTGAGCTTCTGTGATTCATCTTTATCAGATGGCGATCCTTCAAAAATGCCATAATTGGCTTCATCAATGAGAGAGTATCTTCTACCCACATCAACACTTCATATTTCAAAATAGTGGGTCTCGAAAGATGTTCTATTGGGATCACAAAGAGCAATTCAGAGTCCTTGCTGCTTGCCAATTTTGATAGAGCATCGGCATGAGAATTTTCACTATGTGGGATTTGCATTAAATCAAATTGTTCAGAGCTTAGGACGAATTCCATGACCAACTTCAGGTAGGCAGCTTTTGTCTTTGGCTGAAAAACTGCTATTGACTTGGCTAACAATTATCTGGGAGTCATTGCTGATGAGTAGCCTTTTTACCTGTATCTCTTTAGCCAATCTGAGGCCGGCAAAGAGGGCCTCGTATTCGGCTACATTGTTGGTAGCTTTGAAGCCAAATCTTATTGCGCAATTGAGTTTGTGTTCCTCTGAACTGATCAGCACCATCCCAGCCCCAGATCCATTGTCTCCCTACGAGCCATCAACAAAAAGACTCCACATGGGGAGTTCGATATGTTCCATTTCTTCTTCCATTTCTGGAATGGGAATGAACTCAGCGGCTCATCAGAATCATCTTTCTCTCCAACTTGAGCCTACTGAGGTGGTTGAGGCTGTCTTGCTTGATTTCTGGCTTGCTATGGTCTCCTCTCGCACTTATTTCTAGTTGGTGGGTTGGCATTGCCATAAGCTGGTTCGGCTTACATTTCGATCCGAGGCTCCTTATGTTGCATATTTCTAGGTCGTCCTGGGCTTAATCTATCGAAGACGCTCACTGACCTCATCGGCATGTCCTCCGAATAATAATTTGGTCGAAAGTTAAAGGGAACCTCATGAGGTTGATCAATGGCGTAGTTGGTTGATGTATCTATCCCAACTTCTCTCTCATGAGAGACCTCATCCCCAGGATATTGCTGATATCCTGCCATTTGACTTTGGACCTCGTCTTCATCATTGTAATAATTCCCTTGAAGAGATGCATTCTCTGGGTGGCATATGGAGGGACTGGGTACCCTCGGTTTTGCATATTTCTTAACAGCTCTTGCATGATAAGATTTTGCTGAGTAATATTTCTCATATTTTCAACCATGATGGCCACTTCCTTGGTGAATCTAGCAGATATTCTAGACCCTCCTCGTGATCCACCTCATCTATTCGACTAGTGAAATTTATGACGACACATTAGGACTGTGTACGAGGGTTTTTCTTCTTCAGGGTGCTTCCTGGCCCTTTAAGGTGTAGTTTCCTCTTCGCTAGTACTCATGATATTTTCAAAGCGTTTTGAAAGCAATCAATGCTCCTCTTTGAAATGATGTTTCAAACAAACAGTTCCTTGTGGTTATCCTTTCTTCAAGGATATCTCCTCTTCAAAGTCAGGGATCCCTCTATCACAAGGTTGCTGGCTTTTCTTCACGCAATTCTCGTGGTTAATTGTCGTAGCTTCCTACAAACGGCACCAATTTGTTGACCCCTAAAAATGTGCCAATAGATGTCGGGGTCCACTTGTGCAAATGTGAACAAATTCTGGCACGCTTTGACCATTGATTTGGTCGGAGGATTATAGCGGCAATGGGCGTGAGAGATGCTCTTTAGCACGAGACGAGAACATTCGGGCACTGACGAAGGAAGTTGGATATGATCTTGAGCATATAAGGTTTTTATATATATATATTTGCCAATCCTTTACAAATGTACAAGAGTTGCTATTTATAGCATTCAGGCCGACGTGGTCATCGTTGGATTAGATCCACGTGTGTGGGTCAATTTAATTAGCCGGTCTCACATCACTTAGTCAATATATTAATTATAATGACAACTTATATTGACAAGGGGTCAGTCACCTATACTTCTAGGATGACAAATCTAACACTTATTAGGCCCCTATTTGATGCACATTTTTTTGGAAAGAATGCATTTTTTTAGGTCGATCTAATGGTGAATATGTGGTTGAAAAAGAAAGAAAAGTTATTGATGTGATGAAAAAATTATTTTATTGAAGAATGTGTGGTTGAAAATGAGTAGAAGAATGAGAATAAAAATTATAATGTGATCAAACAGAAGCTAGCACAAATGTTATATCTATCATTTCTAAAGATACTCATCAGATCTGCCTAAGAGGCAAAGAGCACTTCGACTACCATAGATGGAGCTTCGGATGTGAAGATATTTGGCTCAGAGAGGAACGACTCGACTTAAGGACCCTAATGGACTAGAGCCTCAGTAGGAAGACAACTCTGGTCCTTTCTTCAATTTGACTTGGTTGGCCGCTAGATGTCTGTACGTGGTGCTTCCACGTGGCTTTTCTTGGGAGTTTTATATAGAGGAGTAACAAAGTCAATTTTATCTTATTGAATTTCCACAATAGTAAATAAAGTAATAAATCACAAAAGATTTGTTGATGGAGAAAATCCTTCACATGATTAAAAACGCTGGGAAAAAGTCAGTGGCTTCTACTAGAGACAATAAGAACTTATAGTATGATCTAGCCTAGAAAACTCATGAAACCCGCTGATCTAATTGTTGCAATATCCAAGACTTGCTAGAAAGTGCTTTACTCACACATGCTCCTGATTTTCTGGAATTGTCTATTTCCCGTGGATCGCCAAGAACACCTTATTCTTGTACTCTTCCTGTGCTTCTGGTCCAGCCTCCTTCAATCTTTAACAACCTTTTAATGCTATTGAGAAAATACTTTCTTGATTATATTTAGGAAGTATGTATTTTGGATTATATGATTTTGATGTTTTTCCCAACTTGTGGTTGATTGATCGCAAGATGTAGGATTGTTGGTTGATCTCTTGAGGATGTTATGAATGTAAAAAATAATGATCAACCTATCTTTTCACGAAGTGGGGGGTTGTGTATCTATAATCGAGAAGAATTAGAGTAGTATTGGATAGATAGAACTCTTGAAAATCGTGAACTATGGTTTCTCAAAAAACACCGTTGCTAGAGCACCAGATGAGCGATAGTCTGGCTATAGGCGGACGACAATGATTTTTTTTGGACACTCGAGGATCGGTTTGACGACATGCTAGCATAATTTCGACGACTCTTTTTTCATACTCTATACTTGAACCCAAAGACTCCTAATTCATTTATACAACATCCCAAAAGACTCATTCCCTCTTTTAAAATAATTCGTTTATCTAAATAGTAGCTCATTTTGACTTTATGGTCACACAAAGAAACTCTCATTTTCTGTTTGATACGCTAAATTGACACGTTATCACTCTATTATTCTTGTAGCATAAATAATCAAGGTCAAACCTTTTGTCAAGAGGAAGTAAATAAACTGCATATTCTTTATGTTGCCCCTTGTCTCCATATAGAGAAAATTACTTGAGAGCAGGCTTTAGAAATATTCTTATATTCGTTCGACCCGTACAAAGAACCAAGAACCCGTCTCTAGAACCGTTTCGCCACAAAAGGACTGTTTTTGATAAGTTCAAAATTAAGACACGTTATCACAATTTTATATTAAATCTCAAAAATGTAGCATAAATAAAAAGAACCAAGGTCAAACCCTTTTAGGGTCAAGAGGAAGAGTAAAACTAAAAACTGCATATTCTTTTGTCTCGGAACAGAACTATGTTCGCATAGTGCATTTTCATGCCCCTTGTTCTCCATATAGAGAAACCATTGCATGCTACCGCATGCGTTTCCATATTATCCGTTTTCCCTCCTTGCTCGTTTGGCTCTAATCCCCAACATGAATATTTTCATCCACATTCTCTGATTAGAACAAGTTTTTTTTTGATTGGTAAGGTCTCTTTCCAAGTATCTGAACTTTACGCATCCTCACATCAATTACTATATTTATCCTCTAAGAATATTTTCATCCACATTCTCTGATTAGACTTTTTTTGGTAACTTAAGTGTCTGAACTTTACCCGACTAATCTTGAGGAGTGGTGGCCTTCCCCCCTGATTCACCACTCGAGTAAATTCGGATGTGGCCACAATTTATACACACTTGGGCCAGACATACGAGATGCGATTTTCTTCCCTGTGGACATCCCTTTATGACGTGCGGACAGGATCCCCGGAGGGACGACAAAGCGCACTATAACTTTACTTTCACAAGACATTTGTCTTTCAACATAAATGTTGCCTTCTAGTTGCCGCGAGGATTTGAACCTCCGATACTCCGTAGAGAACCCTCGTGGGGGCCTTCTCTGATTAGATTTTGATACTAGCATTCACTTGTTATGGATTAAACACTTAATTCATTATATTTTTTTCTCAATATCTTGTTATGGATTAAACCCCTAATTCGAGACAATTGAGAATAATAATAACACAAAAGAGAAAAGTGAAAACAAATAAAAAGCAAGATTGATTTACTTTTAATGCAAGAGCTGCACATTAAGATTTGAAATTTCATATTAAAAATGTCAACATTGTTAAAAGGAGTAACCTAATTCATTATAAATTGTCTATATTTTTATCTTTACTCGATGCATGATTTTAATGTAACAAGAAGCGATTTACAATCTCTTTATCAAATAACATCTCTTTCTCTCTTCAAGAAAAAACACTTGCTTTAGTATCTTTATGGAGGGAGGAATATCAAGAAAACCTAATGCTTAATAGTTCAATATACCCATATAATATTCAACACCTTACTCACGCGGCCACGCCCGCAACCCACTACCAAAAAAAAAAAAACGCAACGCACGCACACGCGTACCAATTTAATCATCTTTTTAAACTGCTCCTTCATTGAATTGTGAAAATAAAATTATTAACAAGAAAGCTACACATTGAAAATGTGGCTCATTATTATTTGCCCTTTTTTATTTAATACCTATTGCCTATCTTTCTGTCCTTGATGGCCACTGCCAGAATCAAAAAGTTTAATTATGATAAAAAAAGAAGAAGAAGAAATATTTGCAGCTGTATCAAAAAAAGTCTTGCCAAATCCAGGCAGTGGCACTTGCAACCGCATATGCATTCAATATTCTACCACCACTAAATTTCTCTATGAATGTAATTAGGTGATTCCCCACTATCTAACCTTTTTTTAATGCCAATCGAAGGTGATAATTTCGAACAAGTTCCATGCAATTCATGAAGAAGAATAAAAATATTTGGAACATTGGACAGTATAATGAAGTAGGTATAGAGACATTATCCAAATTAAATATTCTTTATTTGGGATAACTATATACCATTCGAATCTCTTGAAAAAAAATCGGCGATGTAAAGAATTTGGGAGAGAATTCATAGAGATAAGTGAACACTCACATCAATTGTCAATGTCATTTAATTTGAGTCCCGTTTGGCCCCCATTTTTTGGAAATTAAAACGGTTGGAATAGTGTTTTTTTTTTTTTTTTTGGAAAAATGAGTGGTTGAAAATGAGGATTTTTTTCGATTTATATGTAATATAATTTTATTGAAAAATCGTGTGATTGAAAATAGGAGAGAGAAGAATTAAATGTAATTTAATGAAATTCAAACATGAGCCGAGTCTTATTTAAGTAAAAATGTAGTAATTAATATACGGAAAAGTCGACATTGCATTTAATTTGTCAAAATATGTTGGTGATGGACATACATTAACTGAAACGTGATATTTATCTTGATGAGAATTTGAACAAAAAGTAAAAAAAGAAAAAGGAAAACTCAAAAATAGGAGAGAAGGGGTGTAAACGGTTCGATTTTATCGTTTTTTGACAGATTTTCAAATTAAACCATTCAAATTTTTTTTTTAGTAGAAGGAGGGCGGGACCTCTGATAGTTTATTGATAACCCTCACTTGTGGCGGAGGAATACCGTGGATACATTTAAGAAATACTCAAAGCCGTAAATTAGGAAGACTTCTTCCTTTACAATGAAATTTTTTAATTGCAATAACAAAAATACTACCAAAATCTTCAACATAGTGAAACTGGGGCAATTTAAACACACATTGTGTTCAGCGTCTCAGATAAGGTAATTCCCAACTATCCGTGTGTAATATTCCTTTAAGGATCGTCGGGACGTCATTACAAAAAACAGGTTAATAGGTGAGCTTTCGCTGGCCTTTTTTGCTAGAAAATCAGCCGTCATATTGCCTTCTCGATACACATGATGGACCTGGGCGTTAAGCAAGCGGATTAAGTCCATGATATCATCCCAAAAATCCCAGAGCCACCATAAGGAGCAAGCACCGCTGTACACTCAATGTACCAAGACCTTTGAGTCTGATTCAACAATGAAATCCCTTATTCCCATCGCCCTGCATAATCGTAATCCGTCAAGAAGTGTGCGGGTTTCAGCTATCATATTTGTACCGAAACCATAGTGGCGAGAAAATCCAGCCCAACAAATTTCATTGGTGTCGCGAATAACTCCCCCGCCGCCAATTTTCCCTCGGTTTCCTTTCGATGCGCCATCGACATTTAGTTTGAAAGTGTTTCCCAGTGGTTTCTTCCAACTCACCCATTGCATTTTTGGATGTTTGACAGCCCGAATCGGGCAATTTAAAGCACCTAAGATCTGAACATCACAATTTGAAATTTTCCTGACCTTTGTAATCAGGTTTGTAAGCTGTGATAAAAGCGACTTTATCGTCCATATTAGTTTCTGCCATATGATTGGGTGCCCTTCCAGCCGGGACTCGCACCTTGCTTTCCATAGCATCCATGTGATAGTAAGTGGTATGATGCCTCTAAGAATTCCAAGCTGTGAGGAGGTAAACGTGTGCCGCCACCAAAGGTTCATTCTTCCCTTCCACGTCGAGACCTCTGGTAAGGATAAATTAGAATGCACTTCGAAATAATGCCAAACCTTTCTTGCCACCTCCCCGCCATTAAGCATATGATCAATCGTTTCAACCGAGGGGTATCTACAACATTCACATTTAGAGGCCAGGGGGATTCCAATCGTTTGAACCACTCCGTCAACAGGTAGGCAATTAAGCTTAGTTTTCTAGGACACAAAAGCTATTCTTTTCGGCACTTGCTTTTGCCACAACCATCTTTTCCATGTGCATGCCAAGGCACGTTTACGGATTAGCTCCCATACAGGTTTAGTCGAAAAACTTCCATCCTTGCTGGGCGTCCAAATAAAAGTGTCACGTTCCTCTCGAAATTTCATCTGCGCCCCTTCAATGGAGCAAGCCTGGATGTCGCTCACTAAGCCCCCTTAGCCGAGCTCCATTCCACCTTCCATTAGCCATCAAGAGGTCTTTGATTTTTAAATGTGGTTCCAAGACGTTTAACCCAGCCTCGGCCAGGCTTTGGGTACCTCGCCAATTATCATACCAAAATTTTGATGACCCATCTCGAACTCGGCAGTATGAGTTTTTTCTAACAATAGGCAAAATCGAAATGACCCCCTTCGAAAATCGAGAGTGTGTGGGAGACACTTTTGCCAGCGCAACATGTGTGTTTTTCAAATATTTCGCTCCAAAGAAGTCAGCCCAAAAGGAATCGTTTGCCATCAGTTTCCATGCAAATCTCATAAATAGAGCTTGTTGTACTTCGCTGAAGTCCCTAATGCCCAAACCACCTTCCTCCACAGGATAACATATTTTACGCCACGCAACCCATTTTCATCTCCTAGAGCCCTCAGATGCATTCCATAGGAAGGACAAAAAAATGCGATTTAATTCATTATGGATTCCCTTAGGCAAATTCAAAACCGAAAGCACATGGATATGCATACTGCTAAGAACATGCTTTACCAAGGTGATTTTCCCCCCAAAGGAAAGTAGGCGACCTTTCCAGCCAACCAATTTATTTTGGATTTTCTCCAACAAAGGCTCAAACATTTGCTTGGTTAATTTTCCAGTGTAAAGCGGAACTCCCAAATAAGTACAAGGTCATACGCCTTCCTTAAAGCCTGACTAGGCCAAGAGATTCCTTTTGCGTGTGACGTTTATATGTTTAGAGAAAAAAATAGATGATTTCATAGGACTGACCATCTGACCAGATCTTGTTTCATAATTTCTTACAACCTTAAGGAGATGACCAAATGATTGTTTGTTGCCATTGGCAAAAACAAGTAAATCGTCAGCGTAAAATGAGTGACTGACCACCATACTTCCCGAGTGAAACGGGTGAATTTGGTTTCTTTGGAATGCTTGATTGATCATTCTCGACAACAGCTCTTGTGCCAAAATAAATAAGTAAGGTGACAGTGGGTCCCCTTGGCGCAAACCTCTAGATGGCTTGAAAAAACCCCTTGTTGTCCCATTTAGCATAATCGAGAAACACGGGGAGGAGATGCAATTGAAAACGAGACTTCGCCATTGGTCAGAAAAATCCACGTTCTGTAAGCTCATAAGGAGGAATCTCCAGTTTACCCTGTCGTAAGCTTTGACCATATCAATCTTTAATAAAATGTTTCCACCCCTCACATTTTTATGGATTTTATGAACCATTTCCTGAGCAATGGATATGTGGTCAAAAATACTTCTTCCTCGAATGAAGGCAGATTGTTCTCGAGAGATCACCTTTTCAAGTATAGGGGCCAATCTCGCCACCATAATTTTAGCTAACATCTTGTACACCACCGAGCAGAGACTGATCGGTCTAAATTTATCAAAGCTGTTGGAGGACTCCACTTTAGGAATTAGCACAATATTAGATTTTTGAAATTGGAGATACTGACAATAGATTTTTGAAAAATAGCATCGCCCCTTCATGGATATCTTCAGCCGAGTTTAGTATTGCGCCATCTTCAAGGATCATTTGATCAATGATCTGGCCCTTCTTTTTATTTTTAACTGATACGTGAAAGAATTTTGTATTTCTGTCTCCCTCGCGAAGCCATTTAATGCGGGACTTTTGCCTCCATAAGGTTTCCTCCCTGTCCAGCCACGTTTCATATTGATTTCGGCATAACAGAAGTTCATTTTCCTTGTCCAGTGAATAATTTTCGATTAGCGACATTTCCAGATGCTGAAGGTTGTCCTCAAAGAAACCAATTTCTTGTTGCACATTTCCAAAATTTAGTTTATTCCATTCTTTTAACGCATTTTTCACATTTCGAAGTTTGCGTCCAAGACACACCATAGGAAAGTCGTTTGAGTTAACTTCCCAGATTTGTCTAACTAAAGGTAGGAATTTCGAGTGTGAACACCACATTCGTAGAAACCTGAAGGGCCTAGGACATTGAAGATTCGATTGTTCTCTTCCTTGTAAGATCATAGGGTAGTGGTCAGAGGTCGTTCGGTCTAAATATGATAAAGAGGCTGCTGGGAATTGGTTTTTAAAATTTTGGTCTACCAATTTCCAGTCTAGATGAGCCCAAATGCGACGTGTTCCTTGTCTTCCATTGCACCACGATAATTTCGGACCATCAAAGGGGATTTCCATCAATCCCGAATCATGAATAAAGATGTTAAACTCCCTAGTTCCTGTAGAGGATATATACAATCCCCCCAATTTTTCCTCGTTTCATCGAACAATATTGAAATCGCCACCAACTATCCATCCATTTCCTCTACTGTCTAGTGCTCTCAGTTGATCCCATAACTCCTGTCGTTGCCTTCGACAACAGCTCGCATAAACAAAAGAGGTAAGCACCCGATCGTTTCTAATAGAGAACCAACCCGATATCGCTTGTTTCGATACATTGACCAGCGAAAATGATATATCAGTTACCCAGAACATCCAGATTTTGCCCCCTTATGTAGCATTAGATTCATAGTGAGGAAATTTTAACCATCTCGCCCAAATGGAGATTTTGTCGATAGATACAAAAGGTTCCATCAATGCCAAAATAGACGGCTTATACTGTTTGTTAATTGCTATTAACCTGCTCTTGGAGGATCGCACTCCCCTTAAATTCCATATCAAAATATTTGTCATTAATAAAATTTTTTGGATCTGGTGGTGATTCCTAGAGTTACCTTCTTTCGAGCACTCCCCCTAACTTTTCTTTGAGGGCCTGAAATGATCTAATCAGTATCGTAGTTGAGAACTTGTAATTCAGGCAATTCGTTGTCATATTCTCCATCGGACTCAACCTGGTTCAAAAAGTCCTCCCCTTCATTTTGGTTGAATTCAGCCATGTCATTGCCTAGGTCTGCCCCTGATCACTAGGTCCGCAATATTTTCCATAATATTCATCACCAACACCTCTTAGACAGCATCCGCATCTTCTCTAAAAATGGCTTGTTCCAGAATGTCGTTTTTAGAGGCTGTGTTTTCCTTTGCGTATTTAGTAGTTTCCTGTTTGGAGCCGTTCTCTACTGCCCCATGATTAGGTGTGATAATTTCTTCCATATTTTCTCCCAATTCTCTGTCAGGTTCAATCTGGGAAGCTACATCCTCTGCTGAATTCTTCATCGCCTCCAGCAATGTTTCAATTTGCCCCTCATTTGTCACAAACAAGGTTACCGTCGAAGGGAATATGGTATTACGCTTCAATATTCTGGTCCTTTTCTCTTCAATTCTGGTTCTCCACGTTTCCAGTTGCTCCATATTTTCTAGCACCATTCCCACTTCCAGTTTGTTCATCGCCAAGCCCACATCTTCTACCTTCTTCTGCCACATTTGTTCCACGGCCTTTGGGACAAATTCTGGTTGGTTGGTTTCATCGATTTGCTTTTTATTTTTACATGTTGTCTCCATGTGGCCCTTGCGCTTTACACCATTGACAAAACTTTGGGAGTTTTTCATAGATAATATCTTGGTGTCGGCTTGTTGGGTGATGCGGTACTCCTAGCCAGAAAGAATACACAGGCGGTTCGAATATGTCTATCTCCACACACACACGGGCTCCATCTGTGCGAGATGCACATGCCGTGAAATTGTCTCTCTTCAAGAAACGGCCACACGCACCCGTAATAACCCGCAACACAGATTCATGATAAAAATGGGGAGGGAGACCAGGGAGAAAAATCCATACCGGAACCAGTGACGATTCTTTGTCTTCATTTGAGAAAAATCCAAACCTAAATCAAACCATTTTGAACGGTTTGAAAAAAACTCAAACTTAAACCTAACGATTTGGTCCGATTTTAAATTGCCGATTTTGCCGTATATTTTTTTGTCTATCTACTTTTATGCCATTAATTCATCGAATTTGATATATATTTATAACTTACTAGCAATAAATCTAAAACAAACTAAATATATTTACTATAAATTTAAATACCAACTAAATCAAAGTGAAATTACAATAAACTAAAAAATAGTTTTTTGTTAGCATTTTTTAGGCTAATGACGTTACGATAATGTTACAATACAAGTCTAGTAAACTAAATATAAGGCCCAAAAAATAGAATGATATCCAATAAGACCTCGTGATCATACTTATAAAGTTGCCTACAGTAAATACACTCTGCCTTTTCATCATGTAATTTAAAATGATCACAAACATCAAATTTTTTAATTCTTTTTTTCCCCTTAGTGGATTCTGCATGTTGATCAACTTTTACATTCTCAACAGTTACATTTGGCTCAAGATAAATTTCATCTTGAGAAAGGTCAATATGATCCATATTTGTGATTATGTACAACAAATGATTACTAGAAAATTATTTAAATGTGTTAAACAGTTAATTTACTTCAAAAAATTTCAAAGTTTATGCTTTATATTATCAAAGTTGAGAGAAACGTGAAACACTTTTAATTTCAGATTTCTTACCTCAGTTTGCTCTAAAAAAATTATTGATCTGAAACTTTATTCGTAGCAAATATTATCACCGAAGGCCCATGATCTCTTTGTCTCCGATTTGGTGTAATGGACTTCAATTCAACTTTGAAGAGACGTGAAAAATCTGAAGAAGAAGTGTGTGTGCCTGTGTGGTGCCAGTGGCTCAAGACTGTGTCGGGTGTCGACTGGAGTTCATCTCAATTCTGAAGAGGAAAATGACTTTTGATGGATTAGATTAGTCTTGAGATTATTAGACATAAATTAGAATTATTGGGTAATAATAATATATATATATAGTAAAAAATTAGAAATTGACAAGAATACCCACAAATAACAAAATTATTGAATTTTACATGTTTGGATGAATTTTCAAAAATTGTCATTTTTTCATTTTATATATTTTTTCGCAGGTTTGGTTTTGTTTTAAACCGCAATTAAAATTCTCAAACTTAAAACCAAGGTTCAAAACCATTTTGTTGAAGGGTCTACGTGGCACCAAACCGATGATTTTTAAAATGCAATTTCGATTCGATTTTTCGATTTTACAAATTTTGCTTACAGTCCTAGTGGAGAGGAACTGGACATGGGTGCGGGGAGGCTAATAATGGGTTTGGGACGAATGCCCAGCCAAATGCTGGACGTTGACCAATTTTTATTTTTATTTTTATATTTTTCTATAATTAGTTTTTTTTAGCTATTTGAACTTAAAAAGCTAAAATTTCTTTTTTATAAAATTCAACGAGTTTGATAATTTTGATCTAATAAAACCTGAACCAACGAGTGTCATCTTTGGTAAAAAACTAAGCAACATGTTATCATGATAACGAACGATGACATAAACATATCTATTTTGATGACAACTGCATGACTAAGTATCACTATAATGAGGTCCTATGTTGTTTTGATAACTTGAAAGAACGCGAGGACTCTTCCTCTAAGATCACTCTGATGCTCAAGTTATTGAGACGTCTGTGGAAAAGAGTGGAAGGAAATATTTAAATGTGTATGGGCTATTGGACAAGAATTATACTTTGGCTTTATGTAGAATTGTTTCCTTCGAAAGTTATTTTGACATAACTTTCGCTAAAAACTCTTTTAACGAGATTAAACACTTTTAAAAAATTATTTTGTACTGGTAATGGAACAAGAAGTACAAGAGGTCAGTAATGGAAGATTACCCTATTTTGTACTGGTACAAATAACTTTGGAGATTAATTTGTAATTCCCTAATTTTCAATTTATCAGAATTTGGCAAGATCTCAATATAAGTCACAGACGGTATTACAAAATCATGTACTCTCACAAAGAATGGAAGTCACATACCACAATATCAATTACGTTACAGTCCTTTCCCCCGTAAAAAATAATAGCAGAGCTTACCGCATACATTTGATTAACAAAATTAATGGAAGTCACAATAATGATCGTGAAGTACTATAAATACTTTGAAGAAACACGATTCTTCACAATTAATAGAACCTACAATTTCAGAAATTTCACAGCTGTTACTTACAAGAAACCAAATAACAATTCATATTTTATTTTCACGAAGTAAAAAGGGTTTTACAATATAATAAAAAACGAAACAACATCGATGAATACTCTAAATTTTGATGTCTAAAATTTTGAGACAGGGGTTCAAAATATTTTTGGTATACATGGCTATGTATTCTATAGAAATATCGTAAAGATTTGGATAGGAGATGTAAAACATAAAATATAAGCTTCGGGTACAGGAAAATCTCAACAGATTTCATACAGATGCTGTCGTGGCAGCACCCTGTTTTCCTATTTTTACCTTTTTTTTCCCTTTCTTCCAATGAAATTCAGCCAAGTGTTGTTTCTGTAACTTTCCTATGAGATTTTCCTGTACTTGTAACATGTTTGAAAGCATAATAACAGTCACAAGTGGTTATAACTAATAACAAATTCTCCCATTATTTTAGTAAAATATATATTGAGCGTTGAATTGATTTAAATTAAATGTCTTGATTATTTGTCAAAATAAGTGTCAAATTTGTGAGTAGGAGGAACGATCTGATAATTGTGGTTAATTATTTTAATTTATTTTTCATTAAATTCGTTCAAAATGTGGCGAATTCCTTTTCTTTCAATTTACAAGATTATAACTATTTTTCATTTTCTAATTTTGTATCCTTGTAATTATTAAACTTTTCCTTTCAAACTACCTGCAAAATCCCTATGTACCAAAGCATAAGAAGATGATGCTTTTTCATACTTGTGGCCTTTTATTCAAATTGCTAATAATTAAAGATGCGATAAAGCTCAGAATACAATAGCCCAGTTTAAATTTCACTTCGTTCATTAGTGTTACATTAGTCTTGGAGAACTAGATCCCTCACCACAAGCAAAAATCTGACTTGACATCATCCCACTCGGCATCCGACTCAAAGATTATGATTTTTCGCAAACATCATGCCTGCCGCAACTGCTGGAGGGGCATAGCTCCCTACCGAGAGGACCATGTACCATGATCACCATACCCCAGCTATCCCTTGCCACAGTTCCAAATCCAAATGGGGGCGATTTGTTTGAGCCCCAT
The DNA here is from genome assembly GCA_019395295.1 of Osmanthus fragrans. NCBI lineage: Eukaryota > Viridiplantae > Streptophyta > Magnoliopsida > Lamiales > Oleaceae > Osmanthus > Osmanthus fragrans. Next base: position 25,843,001 of record CM033342.1, on the reverse strand, counting down.
TTTCGGAAAAATAGATGCATGGTTAATATGCAATTAAAAATGAGTTTGAACAAAAATGAGTTTTTGAATAATAAGACTCAAACATAGACATAATTATCCTGCACGACTACATTTGTATTTAGTTTTAAATCATCTCCTGCAGGATAGATCTAGGATCGGACTATTTTTTTTTAGTCGGGCTAATATGTAAAAAAATTCAAATGGGTTGGTAGGGAGCTGAAGTCCAGCCAGGTTTCCCCCCTTAAATCCGCCCCTCATCCCTTGTAAATGCTTGCTAGGCATTGCCATCTCATCCTTCTCTTTGCGCTAGGGTGGCTCTCGATTGTAGTGATCATGATAAAGACGTCAGAGAAAAATATGAATATCAGGGACCGAATCTAAAGTTTTATACTGTGCATCCAGATAACTAAGTACTTAGCACGACTAATACTACTTCGTGGAGCATGAGATCCCACACCGAAATGTTAATTTATTAGGAGTAATTGTCCGATTCCTTTATAAATCTAAAACTATTTCCATATTTGAACCACTTAAGATTTTTTATTCTTGATTTCCTATAACTAATGGTGAACTCCTGCTAAAATAAATGCAAAATAATGCAGCAAGAAATAACTTATAATATACAAGTAAACAAATCATATTAAAGATCATCTGGTGGGACAAATAAAATATACAACAGGAGAAGACAATGATAGAAAATGACAAAGTATGAAAATTAGTGGCTACACTTGCATCACATATATCTTTCCTCCATACTAATGTAAAGTTACATTCTTGTATAGTGGGGAAGTGTAGCCCACCACAAAAGTAAAAAAGAATGATGGTATTCTTATTTCTTATGGATGTATCAGATAAAATAGATACAAGAATAATTGAAACATAATTATAATGAAAGAATTTAATCGACCATATTCTTCTGCAATTTGAGTTTTTCTATATCTCGAATAATTTGAAAAATATATTTTAAGAAATGTGGGATTGTTTTCAAAATGGTTTGTGGGTTTCTAACATGAAGAAAATTTGAATTTGTGTATCTTATGTAATCTTTTGTAATACGTTCAGGTTGATGTATCAAATTAACATATATATATATATATATATATATATATATATGTTAATCCTAATTCTATATCACTGAGTAATAGAATCGCAGTAAGGAAATAAAAATAAAAAAGAACATGCAAAATTTAGATAGTTTGTCTCAATGTGAGATTGCATCACCGTTCGCTAGTGCAATAATTCATTTTTGATGAAAAGAAGTTTACCTTATTTTCTACGACCTCTCTTTCTCCTTTTGATAGAAAACGCTAATGGCGAGTCTCTATTTATGAGAAAATTATGATAAAATGCCCCGTTTGATTCTCATTCTTTGTAAAATAAGAATGAAAAATAGTCGTTATGGACTCCACACAAGAGATAAAAATTTAAAAATGGTGGCTGAATGTGATGGATAACGGTCATATTTTTCATTTTTATGGAAAAAAAAATGGGTACCAAAAGTACAAGTGTAAAATTTTAAAATTATATATGTACGGACTCCGCGTAGCAAAATAATTAGACTCTACAATTTAATACTATAATAATAGTTGACCCAATTAGATACGTGGCATTTATGATCATTTCCATTTGAAATCACTCTTTCCATTGTCGCTTATGTGAATCTTGATTATCAACCTCAAGAGTCTTGTAAATCAATTCATTGTATACAATAATTGTGCCTTTTCAAAGGCTCAAAAGGTGATAATCTCATGTCCCCCTACCCCCGCCATGAGCTTGTATTATTATTATTATTATTATTATTATAGGAATGCTATTCTTATTAAAATATCTTTTATTTACATTAGTAAGATTTTATTCTATACATTAATTTTGATTTAATGAGGGTAGTTATATTCACATCACATTTTTATTGTCGCTCCACGTTTTAATTGCATTAAAAATCCTCAATCTTTACATATTGTCATACTTATATATTTAACCTTTTTCTGCCGATTTTACCTTTAACTTTCTATTATTTATCATATTTTGTATCTAATAACGATTTCCATCCAATAATAAGCAAAATATCAATAAGTACAAAAGTGTCCGACAAAATTTTTGCCCTTAATTTCAAAGAACACAAACAGAATATTTGAACAAAATCAATCAGATGGAATATTTAATGGAAGTCGAGGATAAAAATTCTACTTGAAAAAGTTTGAAATATAAGAGCTATAATAAATAAATCTGGTGTGTACTTATTGGAGTCGTTGGAGTATTATGTTTAGGACGTCGAATCTATATAGAAACCATGTTAGAGCAAATAGGCGGACCCCAATAGTTTAGACAGGCGAGGTCCATTGCCTTGGAGAGTCTATTCTATGTAACGACGGATCGAACAATTAGAGCATGGACTCTGATGTATTTCATTAGGAAACAATCTCTATCAAATCTCAGTATTAGCACAGAATCCTTGATTCTCAAGAAAGATCTAAGAAAATAATCTCCAATAAGGTAATAGTCCTCAGCAAATGGAGGAGTCACATACATGAATTAGAGTTTGCATTATATTCACCTAATTGGCTAATTCAATTACAAATCTTTCTTATAAATGAGATATTCAAGTACCTGTAACAGCAAAGGTAGGCAATTCTCTAAACCCTAACCTAAATTTTGCTTGCTTGTCTCTTCCACACCCCATATTTCCCATGATCTTGTCTCTTATTCTTATATTGTCATGTAGTTGACTTGACTATCGAAGTACCAATGGTTGTTAGCCATTTTCGTTGGGGACAGTGACTTGGTATCTGATAGTTCATTAGAGTGTACATAGAGGTTGACAAAGAGGTGATAAGATATCTGTTGACAACAAGATCATTTCATGTTAATCTTTGTGGTCAACAAGTACACGGGAGTATCTATTTTATAGGAATGTAATTTATATATGAAATGGAAAAAAAAAAAAAAAAAAATGTATTTAGCATTTTGATGTTTTTGATAGTGGCGTCAAAATGGGATGGTCAGCCAAGATCGGTTACAAATCATGTAGTTAAAGCTGGTTCGACTTGGTTCACTCTGCCATAATAAATGGGTTGTACTGATGTCTAGTCCGAACTCATGAGAGCTAACCCATTTGGTCTGGTGAATAAAATAGTAAAACCTAAGAGTAAACTAAAAGAGTTTTTGAGCTTCCTTTCAATTCCTATCTTGGTGACTTTTTCTTTCTAAATTCTCATTTCACAAAATCTTTCATCTCTTACCCAATATTCATTTTTCAATTATGATTTAATTTAAGTTACTTTAAATTCCCAAAAATGAAAAAAAGCACGGGAGGATTGGCCCGTCTCACAATATTGGTAGGTCCAACCCTCAAATTTTGAAGATCGTACGAGCCAAACTAGAACCATATTTTCAAATCCACCAGGTCAAACTCGTAATGTCCCCTGAATCAGACCCCTTAGTGGTAGGCGTGTTAGGGGCTGATCCACCCATTTTGATACCCCTACCAACCTATCTCTATATGATTTTTCATCACACCAGCCCACCTCACCTTTCTATCCATCCCCACAAATAAAAACAAAAAACAAAGAAGAAGAAGAAGAAGAAGAAGAAGCAAGAGAGAGAGTTTGAAGAAGAGGAGTTTGTTTGGTACGGAGGGGGCTGAACCTAACCGCTTCACTATTATAATTATTCACCAAACATTATTTTCTTTCACATTGCACATGAAAATATGCATATGGGGTCTATTATTAATCAGTTGACAGTGACAAGCAAAGAATTAATGGGGTGCTTGCTGCACCATCAATCCACCTCATTGCACACCTTGTCAATTCAAGTTGGCCCATCTCTCTCTCTCTCTCTCTCTATACATGCGCATAACACGCTTCTTTTTTGGTTCACAAGGAAACAACTACTTTGCCTAGGTTTTCAATCAAGGTATTGCAAGGTTTATATAATCTGGAGTTCATTTACATGAAATTCAATTCCTCATTTTTGATTTAATAAAATGTTTGTGAAAAATGTATAGATTGGTCACAATACTTGGAATGAGCTATGTATGCGACAGCGAGAACAAGAAAGAGAATATGCGACTATAGAGATACGAAGTAATAAACCCGTTGACATGTTTTGAAAGGCGTATAAAATAATATTAGAAACGATTGGACATTATAAATGGATGCATATTCAAGAATCACTATAAACATGAAAAATAATAAGAATCTTTTATAACAACTTGTTATTGAGGCATTACTTTTCTGTAATTCTTTTATCTCAACTAACAAGTTAATGCCTTAAATAACAAGTTATCGTCTCAAATAACTATTACAATCGCTGACTATAAATAATATTTCTCAATTAGTAAACCAAAAATAATGCAAGATGATGCTAAATTTTCAAAGGTTTAAGCTATGTAATCATAGAGTTTCAAGTTCTTGGTACCATAAATATGTACCATATGTGTGTGTTTTGTCTCCACTTTCTCCCCCACTCAGAGAAAAACCCTATTTTTTCTTTCCATTTTCACCAAAGGTCGTCACATTATGATTGGTTAAAAGAGGATAAGTTCATCATAATTTTTCTTATTTTCTTCATTAAATTTCTTCTGAATTTATTTATTTTCACATTATAAATTAATATTATCCTTGACTTTATATCAATCATTATTTTTGTATCTGTTTTCGAATTATTATTTAGAGATATACTTACTTGTGTCTTTGTCTAATTAATATAGAAATGGTTAATTGTTAATATATTGCACGCATCTTAATCACTCTCACGTAAGATTAAATCCACTTACAATGTGGACAATAAAGTAGTTTAAGTGTGTTCAAACTAAATCAAAGGGATTGTGTTAAGCATATATTCACTATATTCACTCATTAATCATATATTCACTATATTAAGTGCGTTGATTCTTACGTAACTAGCAAAATTAGGTTAATATGTGTAAGTTTCTGGTCGAAACTTGCTCTTCTTCTAGGCTAGATTTAGTGCCGTTTGATGTAGATTTTTAGCAAATAAAGTAGAAAAAAATGGGTAGATCTCACGAAATTTTTGGTTAAAAAGTAAATAAAAATTGGGGGGTGGGATGACATGTGTGATAAAAATTAAAGTTTGACCAATTTGACAAGCTTTTTAGTAAACGTAACTTTACCAAATAAGCACTTAGGTTTATTTGAGCCCCAATATTTTTTGGGAGAATTAATTTTGTAATAGTGATTTTTTGAAAAATATATGATTAAAAGTAGGAAATTTTTTTGGGTTTGTGTAAAATCATTTTATTGATAGCATGAGTGTTTGAAAAAAAGTTTGGAGAAAAATGAGTTTATAAAGAATGAGGCCTATCTGAACAACTGGACCTCGACCGAACCTCTACTTTATGACGAACTGAATTAAATACAACTCTGATGCAAACTCCGGGCATATATGTTTGCTGTTGTTATTTTTCCTTTTTGAGTCTTTATATGCAAAAATAAAATCATAAATCGAACTCTATGAATCAAATTCTTATATTTAGTCCCTTTTATATCGCCCTAATTATTAGCAAGCGTGACCACACATTTTAAACATAATAGTCGAAAACGAAGGTACATAAAGTTGAAAATGAAGGGCACTGGGCATATATATAAATTCTTCTTCTTTAAATAAAGAACCAATTTTAGATTAATGAATGATAAACCAAAGGAAAAAGCATCTTGCGAGACAAGTTTAAAAAAAGATTATATACATTCATACTGATCTACAAACGCATATTCTGATTCTAATTAAACACGATAACCAATGATAAATCAACATATATTAGCAAATATTCATCTACATTTAGATCTTACTTCTTTTAACTAATTGATTGGACAGACTCATATCAACATCATCTCATACACCGGGAAACAAATGGATTTTTATTGCTTTGTTAATTGGGTAAACAAAAGTTGAAGTTGATACCTCGAATTCTTGGAACCACATGCCTTTTTCCTACCTAATCTGTCATTACAAATAATTTATTAATATATACAAATGGTGTCATTGCAAGAAGTTTGCTCTATACTTGTAATCGAACCTGGGCCTAACATTAAGAAAGTGGCACGAGATTGTCAACTTCATTGCTTTTTAGGTGCCTTCGTTAGTGGCTTCATTTTTTTTCCATACACCATTAACTTGTGTAATTTTCTTCCTTTTTTTTTTTTTTTTTTTTTTTTTTTTTTTTTTTTGTGGTATTTTTCTGGTAGGTTGAGAGTCAATATAAATTTTTATCACATTACAACATGAATGTTAATACACGTTTTTTTTTGTTTTTTTATCCATTCTCGACTCTTGAGTGATTGTATTTGAGGGCTTCTAATTAGTCACATTAGAAAGCCATCCCTCTTCAAAAAGTTACTATTGTATTTTAATGATCATTATGATCATACTGTACAATAATTTTCCTTATATAGATGAATTTAAGACTTCACTATGCAGAATGACAACTTGAATCACTATCAACTTTTTGCTAGGCAAAGCGCCTCGATCAATAGTGGTAAAATTTTTGAGAGGAAATCAGGCCCAATCTTGCAACTAAATTAAAAAGATGAAAAATCAGGACATCAGGCTAATGTCATATAATTTCAAAAACAAAAAAATACTTCTAAATATTCAAACCCCCCCTCTCTCTCACACACACACACATCAATTTATCCAAACCCTAAATCAAAATCTGTAATTTCTCTGTATTATTAATCACCTTCCACCACCACCAAAACCATGCATTTATTGTTATACAGAATAATCTGCAGGATGTAATAATCTGTATATAAACAGTACGAAGAATTTGCAAATCGAGGCCTATGCATTACACAATATCTTTAAAATAGATTTGCCCCTCACTGTAGCCCATGAATGAGTGGTATGATTGTCCAACGGTTATAGGTGTTAACGCCACCAATAACTTCACAATTATATTTCAGTTCCATAGTTGAAGAGCCAGCTTGGAAGAAAAAAAATAGATAACTTATAGGAAATAAAACAAAACGTGGACACCCGTAAGAGGTCAATTTTTGACCCGTTCGGTCCGAGCATTCGTGTGCGCAGGTCATGCTCGCACACATGGTCAAGGTATGAAGTTCTGATTCGACCCTTGATTTCTACCCGTGCGCGCCCACGTGGAGAAAGCCTCTATGCTACATACGATTATATCCTTTCAAAGTGTAATAATAAATAAAGTGTTCATTGTTTTGTTTATTTTTCTATGTGGGACAATGATATGATCTAGAAGTTGAGCCTGACGAAGCCGAGCTTAGGAAATATACAAATGGTGTCATTGCAAGAAGTTTGCTCTATACTTGTAATCGAACCTGGGCCTAACATTAAGAAAGTGGCACGAGATTGTCAACTTCGTTGCTTTTTAGGTGCCTTCGTTAGTGGCTTCATTTTTTTTTCTATACACCATTAACTTGTGTAATTTTCTTCCCTTTTTTTTTTGTTTGTGGTATTTTTCTGGTAGGTTGAGAGTCAATATAAATTTTTATCACATTACAACATGAATGTTATTACACGTTTTTTTTGTTTTTTTTTTTATCCATTCTCGACTCTTGAGTGATTGTATTTGAGGGCTTCTAATTAGACACATTAGAAAGCCATCCCTCTTCAAAAAGTTACTATTGTATTTTAATGATCATTTTGATCATACTATACAATACTTTTCCTTATATAGATGAATTTAAGACTTCACTATGCAGAATGACAACTTGAATCACTATCAACTTTTTGCTAGGCAAACCGCCTCGATCAATAGTGGTAAAATTTTTGAGAGGAAATCAGGCCCAATCTTGCAACTAAATTAAAAAGATGAAAAATCAGGTAAATGTCATATAATTTCAAAAACAAAAAAATACTTCTAAATATTCAAACCCCTCTCTCTCTCTCTCTCTCTCTCACACACACACACACACATCAATTTATCCAAACCCTAAATCAAAATCTGTAATTTCTCTGTATTATTAATCACTTTATTCCACCACCACCACCACCACCAATACCATGCATTTATTGTTATACAGAATAATCTGCAGGATGTAATAATCTGTATATAAACAGTACGAGGAATTTGCAAACCGAGGCCTATTTATTACACAATATCTTTAAAATAGATTTGCCCCTCACTGTAGCCCATGAATGTGCATGTGGTATGATTGTCCAACGGTTATAGGTGTTAACACCACCAATAACTTCACAATTATATTTCAGTTCCATAGTTGAAGAGCCAGTTTGGAAGAAAAAAAAAAAATAGATAACTTATAGGAAATAAAACAAAACGTGGACACCCCTAAGAGGTCAATTTTTGACCCGTTTGGTCTGAGCATTCGTGTGCGCAGGTCGTGCTCGCACACATATTCAAGGTATGAAGTTCTGATTCGACCCTTGATTTCCACCCCCAGCATGCCCACGTGGAGAAAGCCTCTATGCTACATACGATTATATCCTTTCAAAGTGTAATAATATATAAAGTGTTCATTGTTTTGTTTATTTTTCTATGTGGGACAATGATATGATCCAGGAGTTGAGCCCAGGACGAGACCCGTTGATTATCGAAGGAGGACCAATGACGCGATCAAAGGTAGAATGGATAAATCAAGCAATGTGACTACTTGTGCAAGCAATGATGAACGACGTCGTGATCTACACAAAAAAAAGAGACAAGTTTCATGTTGGGGTCGAGTTCGAAAACCAATTGGATCAACACGATACAAACAACCAAAGAAGGAGGCAAACCGGGCTTCTAAGCGATTGCTTAGAAGAAATAGGCAAGTGGTCGCCCAAACACTTACCGAGAATTTCAGGCAGCAAAACTGGATAACCAAACGGTCGCCTGGTACAAAACTGAAGACGAATTTTTTATTTTTGGCGAGAATCCTAGTTTCCTTAAAATTCTGATTTTATTGATGTTTTACTATGTTTTGGATATTATGCACGAATTTTATAGGTTTTCTAGCATTAGTATAAATAATTTATTTCATTATTATTGTAAGAACTTTTTGACAAATTATTAATTAAAGTGAGACTATTTGCTTTCAATCTTGTTCTTCTTAGAGTACCGCGAACTTATCAATATCTTCTTGTGACGTTCAATATTGAGTGAAGATCACGAATTTTGTAATCAAGAGGTATTTTAAGTTTCGTTCTTGATTGGTTACTTGTTTCAACGTTCTTGGTTAAATATCTAAATCGGGTTATCTTTGGGCTTTCTTGGGATCGTCAATCTTGTTGCGGGGTTACATAGTGTTCGTTGTTACGTGATTTTCATCAGTTGGTATCAAAGCTTGGCTCCAAAATAATAAATGTTATATCTTTTATTGTTTTTGAGACTTGTGTTTTTCATTCTTTCATTGTTTTTTGTGTTCTTTTGTCCAGTAACAGTTTTTGAGTCTTTGATCCAAAAAATTCAAAAAAAAATTTCAAAAATTGTTTTTGGACAATTTGAAGGTCCAAATTAAGTTTCGTGTGTTTTGCTGGTTTTCTATTCAAATTCTTAAGAATAAAAAAAAAAATCCGAAATTTTTTTTTTATTATTATTGTTACTGGAATTTTCAGCATTATTAATTTTCAATTTTTGAGTAAAACAAAATAAAATACTTCAATTCAATTCCTACACTTTCTTCTTGAATTCTTAGTTTCAATTCACATACTTGGTCCTTGTTGAGTTTTTCTTCATCTTTTTTCTTTTCTTCTATCAAATTCGTAATTAAACTTGATTGGATAAACGAGATTATATTTGTGAGTTCACCTTGTGCTTTGAAGATACTTGAGCGAAAGCATTGAGTGGTAAAAGGCAAGAGTGGTGAGATTATTAGAGGGTAAAAGTCAATATTTGAGTGATATAGGAGTGAATATTTGTTAGGTTAAAATTCTATAAAATTAGGATGTCAGATAGAGAATGTTCAAATTCAATTAGGTAGCCGAATCAAATCAACATGGAAAATGATTTAATAAGGCGGTTTGAGAGGGTGCTTGGGAATGTGACTCAAAGATTTGATAGTTAGAGGCATTAGAGTCGAATAGTAATAGGGGACACTCAAATGCAAGGAGATCGGGTAGGAGAGAGCCTAGGAGGGAGTGACATGATGACTATGAGTATGGTAGTGATTTGGATGAGGATGTATCAATGGTAGGTGAAATGGGTAGAATGAGAAATAGAGGTGGTAGGTTTAAACGAAGGGGTATGAACAACTTTGGAGATGATGTAGATAGGAGTATGTACAATAACAAGATAACAGTTCCTTCATTCAAAGGAAGTAATGATCCGGAGGCATACTTGGCGTGGGTAGAAAAAGTGGAGTTCATATTTGATGGCCATAACTATTCTGAGGTGAGAAAGGTAAAGTTAGTTATAACTCAATTTGTAGATTATACTATAATTTGGTGGGATTAGTTGAGAACATCTAGGGGAGAAATTATGAGAGACCTATTGAATCTTGGGGTGAGTTGAGGAATATTATGAGAAAACGATATGCACCTAATCAATATTATGGGTATACGGGGGATATGCGTGAAAGGGGTTTTCTAAAGAATCCTAGTAAGTGTGGTGGAGTTGAAAATTCAATGGGGGTAAAATATCTGTTATGAAGCATGTTAGTAGTAAGCTGACTGGTTTAGATTATAAACTAGAATTTTCAAAGATTCGCAACGTAATTAATTCTCAAGTTGATCATACCAATGAACAAGAGGAAGAAAGGGGAGTGAAAGAGTTAGAGAAAATAGAGGAAGAAAGGAGAGTAAAGGAGTTAGAGAAAAGAGAGGAAGAGAGAAGAGTGAAAGAGTTAGAGAAAAGAGAGGAAGAGAAAAGAGTGAAAGAGTTAGATAAGGTGACAGAAAAAGTGTGAGATGTGAAGTACGAGAGAAAATACTGAGGTGACTAATAGAGAACAAAAGAGAGTGGAATCACATGAGAGAAAGAAAGAGAAGAGTTTTCGGAAGGAAAAGAAAAGTCAGAAGTTAGCTTGCATGAAAATGAGAGTGAAGTTGATGGGGGCTTTAGTGAGAACTAACAATTCTCTCTCTAGTTTGTCTATTTCTGTCTTATAGGATTTTGAAGACTTGGTTCATGAGAACAAATCTATTGGGATACCATCTAATCCGGGCATTGAGCATCGACTTGTGGATGAAACTAACCAACCCCACCCCAGTTTAGATATTCCTTTGTTACAGGAGGATGACTATGTGATACCTAAAGAGACACTAGAGTTTCAAAGGCAATGGAAGAAGTTCATATGCACAGGGTTGAAGGATAGGACATGGAGGATGCGCGATGACTCACCAATGGTAAGGTATCATCATTTCATATATAGGTTAGATAATGGTCTAGCATGTAGGTATAGTTTCTCACGTGGAGCATGCCATTTAAAACTCACAACCATATCTAGACCAAGTGATGGACTTGAACACTTGCATGAGTCATATTTATTTTTGTAAACTAGATTATAAGATTGACCGTGGAATATATAGGTGGCTAGTTAGGTCGTTAGAATTCACTAATCTACCTAGCATTTTCATGGGATTGAATAAACGCTTATTGCATCCATCTATAGAAAAATTCTTACTAGTTTATGATAATCTAGTGTATTGCAAGAGTCGATATATGCATGTTAAAATGAGAGGTTACGTGATACATGGTAATTCTTTTGTATGTTGCAAGAAATGGATCAAGCATGATAGGCAATTTGGGTGTCTTGTTGGTGATTTAAGACATGAATGTCTTTATTTCAATTATGAAGTTCTTGAATGTTTTTGTTCGAATTTAGATGTGCATGACAAGTACTTGAGATACATTGATCTTAATTTACAAAACTACTTGTGGAAGGTGAGATGAGATATTTTAGGAACTAACTCAATATATTCTACTTTTTTTACTACTTGTTACTCATGTTATGATATGGTGATTGGTTTTAATCCGTCAACTTTGTTGGGTTTAACTCCTTTGACTATTGATTTAAGTGGTAGCTTATATGAGAAACATGATATTTCCTTTAGTACATCTCAAATTTGCAAAAGGGCGAGGTCAATGCCTGTATTATTTGATTCATGCGATGATGATTGGGTGTACATGCGAAGGAGGCATATACAAACTCAAATGAGGTCCAAACTATACCCTAGAGGAAATGAGTCATTTCACGTCATTGCTATATTGGAAATAAGGGCTATAACATGAGTCTTCTTCATAGTAAGCTTTTAATAATTTTTATCAACGATGATTCTAAATTTCTTTTGTTTGGTGCAGGAGTAGATTCGAGGTCAAATCATTTTGAAGAGGGAAGGGATTATATGATCTAGGAGTCGAGCCCGACGAAGTTGAGCCCAAGACGAGACCTGTTGATTATCGAAGGAGGACCGATGACGCGATCAAGGGTAAAACAGGTAAATCAAGCAATGATACTACTTGTGCAAATAACGATGGACGACGTCGTGATCTACACGCAAAAAAGAGACAAGTTTCATGTTGGGGACGAGGTCGGAAACCAATTGGATCAAAACGATACAAACAACCGAAGAAGGAGGCAAACCGAGCTTCTAAGCGATTGTTTAGAAGAAATAGGTGAGCAGTCGCCCAGGCACTTACCGAGAATTTTAGACAGCAAAATTAGATAACCAAGCGAGCATCTGGTACAAAACTGAAGACAGATTTCCTATTTTTGGCGAGAATCCTAGTTTCTTTAAAATTCTAATTTTATTGATGTTTTACTATATTTTGGAGATTATGTACTAATTTTATAGGTTTTCTAGAATTAGTATAAATAGTTTATTTCATCATTCTTGTAACAACCTTTTGACAAATTATTGATTAAAGTGAGATTATTTGATTTTAATCTTGTTCTTCTTAGAACACTGTGAACTTATCAAGATTTTTTTGTGACGTTCAATATTGAGTGAAGACCACGGGTTTTGTAATCAAGAGGTCTTTTAAGCTTCGTTCTTGATTGGTTGCTTGGTTCAACGTTCTTGGTTGAATCTCTAAACCGGGTTATCTTTGGGCTTTCTTGGGATTGTCAATCTTGTTGCGGGATTGCGTAATGTTCGTTGCTACGTGGTTCTCATTAGACAAACTACATATAGTTTTCCCTTGAACATAAAATCATCTTTCGATTGATCAACTTTGAGCTTCAATTTCTCACTTTCCCGAGCATCATTTTTGGCAAATAAATATATGATTTCGATATTCTCATGGAGGAGAACACGAATCAATTTTGATCTTCCAAATCGATTGAATAGATCCCGCTCAAAATTATGTCAAAAGTGGTTCACTAATCCATAATTTTTCCAACATTTATCTACTACTTTCGACGACTCAAGATAAGCATTCATTACGTCATTTGCTCTACGATTGCCTTAGCCACCACTCTCAACTTCAATCACCTTAGATCACCACCCTGCCACCAACACCCAAAATCGTGTTACCTCCAAATTTAGATCCATACACCATCTTCTTTGCTCTGTTGCTGCACCCGCCACCACCACCACATCAATCACCATTGATAGTGGTAGTGGTGATGGTTGATGGCGAATGTAGCGAAAGGACCGTGTAGTTCAATGTAAATTTTTGATGGTGATAGTAGTGAAATGCCTTGCGATTCTGGAGTAGTTAGGGATGGTGTGAGTCGATGGAGGCGCTAGGATTTTGCTATGTTTTGGATGTCAAATTTGAGGTTTGTGTGTGGACCAAGTTGTTGTATGTGGTACCATGGGTGGTTGAAATGGTAGTTGATGGACTGTAGGCTTCTGAAGTGATTGGGACAGTTTAGTTTGACGATGATGCTAGGGTTTGGATTACATATTTGGGCCTTGTGTGTGGACCGAGTTACTATTTTGTATTGTGAGTAGGCGTGGAGAAGTTGGTGAAGAACATATTTTTTGGGTTTGTGGTGATTTTAGGGTCAGATTTGGTTTTAGGTTCATGGTGGTTTATGGTAGAGGCATGATGGAGGTGGTGGTGACTTTGGTACCGAGTGTGTAGATACGATGGTTTAGGAATGCCGTGGCTACGATGACATCAATGGTGGTAGGTGATGGTGGTGCATGTATTAACAAGTTACAATGTCAAAACATTTCAAAAATTGTAACTGCAATAACATACTGTGTAATACAGTTTCAAAGAAATTACATCAATTGTAATATGATTAAATGTAATTGAATATAGGGTGTAGCTTATGATCACTGTAACTTATTAAAGTTTGGGGTTTTCAAATTTCACTATAAAAAGATTACATACTATGTGATAAAAATAATAAATTTTATGACATACCTGATTTTTAAAATTATTATTTATTTACATGATTTTTGTATTTAGTCCCTAAATGTAGTCTAGTTGTGTGATTTTCCCATTTATCAATGCAGCAAAAATAGAACTATAGGGCTTCGAGGCCCATAATCCGAAGTGAGAGATGTGGCTTCACATGAAAGACACGAAAGCTCAAGAAATTAGGGAACAAGGATAAAATATTGGAAAAATACATAACTACCAACTTTTAATACACTTTCAAACTTCACAAACCTGTGAAATTTTTTCAAAAATCAAGTTATATTAATTAAATAGGTTAAAGTCACAATAATATATAATTGATTGTCACAATTACGTACTAGTCACAAATAACAAAATGTCACAATCACATAGATATAAAATATGGGTTACAATTGTAAATTTAGTCACAAACAACACATTTTAATAGTTTACAATTTCTTTATTGATCACATATTATCAAATTAATTGATCATAAATTATTTACAGATCACAAATTATAAAATTAATTGATCAAAACCTATTTCTTAATCATAAATGATCAAATTAATTGTTTATACATTATTTATCAGTCATAAATTATCAAATTAATTAGACACAATTACCCAATAAAATTGTTACAAACTACCCTTCATCTCGCCCTTCTCATCCCGTCACCTTCACCACCCTAAACACGTCCCCCCCTCAGATCCACCACCCATCACCACCAGTTCCAATGAACCCCAACTACTACCACCTGTACTCTACCCACATCCACATCCATCTTAGCACCAGCACCAGCATTAGCATCCCCGCCATAAACGGGGCGGGTGGGAGTTTGCCCCGTTTTATTTACTTATTCATAATTTTTTTTTTTTTTTTACATTTTCAAATTTTCGAGTTATGCTATTATTAGAGAATAAAATACAAATTCAAAATTTCGAGTCATGCTATTATTCAAAGTTGAATTAACCCAAAATATAAATATAATTCCATATATTTTATTTTATTTTTTTCTAATCTTTTTGATCAATATATTATAAACTGGTTTTGATTATGTAATTTAATTATAATAAAAAAATTGAATGACCGGATTATAAGTTATATAAAAAATTGTTAGTTAGGTAAAATTTTAAATTGACAATTGTATAATATAATTGTTGAATTAGAAACATGATAATAAAATTGTAAATACATTCAACAATAGAAAACATGTTAATAATTCAAGGCCCCGTGCAGGGCGAATTGTAAATACCATAACATGGTGGACAACAATATTTTAAAAACATTCATAATGATGTATTTATCAAAATTTTCTAGTTAATTTTGTAAAAATGAAAAAATTTTTTTTTTCACGAGGCGGGAACTTTTTTTTGTGTCCCCGAAATTTCAGGGTAAACAAGAATTTCTATCCAATTTCGAGGTCTCAACCCATGCTACTAAACAGCAGGGCGAATTTTTTTGCCATCACTACACCAGTACAAAAGAACAACATAAAATAAATCACAACATTCAACAACTCGCAAATTTTCTTTTTTCACCGAAATCTAATGCTACTGCAGATTCACACTGCCACAGACACAATATCAACTTACCAGCACCATTGTACCACAATCATCGCACCACCACCCGTGCATATTTGTACATTGCACCACCATGCAAACACAATATCCGCACCATTGTACCACAATCATCGCACCACCACCCGTGCATATTTGTACAATGCACCACCATGCAAATCCGCAACCTACCACACACACACAACAACGCACCATACATCACCGCCTTAATCCCCCACTGCTTCCATCAAACAGTTTAAGACATTCACCGAGGTTCGTCTTGAGATGAATTCAAGCGAACAAAAGGAGAACGACACGACACCTAGCTTTGAAGCCAACCGCTCGAGGCTTGATTAATCGTCCAATGGGAAGCCTGTTGGTGGGAAGCCTGTTGGTGGAAAGCCTCCCGCTAATAAAGAGAGGGAAAATGGGCAAAAGCAACTAGTGAAGAAGCGAAGGGACTCAACAGGTTGTGGTTACGATGACGGTGGTCGGAGTTGTTGGTGGTGACCGATCAAATTTGCGGCAAATAGAGAGATAGTGTGTTTTTGAATGAGTGGGGGTGGTAGTGGGTGGGCTGGGGCGGGGTGTACCTAAATTTTGAAAGAAATTTTTTTAGCTCTGATTATTGAAATATGAAGTTAAAAGGTAGAGTCCGAGGTAGTTTTCCTTTAAAATTTGCCCATGTCATTGCAAAACCACACATAATTAAAAACTTGTTTGACACTAATTTTTTAAGAAAAATAACTTATTATTATTATTATTTTAATTGTGTAGTTAAAATGTAGGGAAAATTTGTGGTCCCATAGAATGTATGTCTCAAGATGATTTAAACAAAATCTTTGACAAATAAGCGCTAATACATGCTGAAAAGAACGCCCAAACTACCAAAAGAAAATGCTTGGAATGGGCATAAACTAAAATAGACCCACGAAGCACGAGAGGAAAGATTCACCGAACAACACAAGTGGTAATTACAACAGATAGAAAAAAAAAAAAAAAAAAAAAAATTAGAACAGATAGCTCATTTTGTTAAGAAAAATAAAATTAAGATATTGCTAAATATATTTTTAGTCGCTAGATTGCATTTTAATTGTATGAAAGAGTTTATAAATGATCACATTTATGTCTCAAATTTTTTTCTCATCGCATTCTTATTCTCAAATTAATATAAATTGTTCTTTATTATGGTTTCACTCCAAATTTTTCGCTAAGATAGAATAAAAAAACTTATTTTCCTATTGTATTTTTAAATAAGCAAAACAAATAATAATGTAAAAATGCTTTTAAATATTTGACCCTCATTTTTAAGAACATTAACAATATTTTTGAACAAAAATCATGATTAATGACAAGATTTTTTGATCAATGAAATGTTGAAAAGAAGAATGTGATGAAGAAAAAAATTAAGATTATAATTGTGACAATGAATAAAGATTAATGATCTTTAATATAATTAAAATGTGGTGTATTTATAGAAAAATCTGGTCCTTAAGATATACAATTTTTTTTAATAATAACTTTACCCATTTTTATCAAATGTTTGATGAGATTGACCCTATTTTAATTTTACTCATTGTAAATCCTTTACGTTTCCCTCACAATTACAAAAACTATCTGATTACAACAAAACCCTATAGGTTGATATTCTTTGCTCTCCTCTCACTTAAATTCTCAATTTTCATTCGATCTTATAGATAGAATATATAAGTTATATGTGTGTATCATGATTTGTAATTCCTGTTTTGATTTTTATAAAAATAAATTTAGAAGATTATTTTTGTTGAGGAACAAAAATTTGGCTTAAATTTCTATGAAATTCCAGTAGATGATTCTGATATCATCGACTAAGCCTATTCCAAAGATACCGGAATGTCACTTTGAAAAACCGAACCATTTTAAAAATCAAGTGCTTTAGTCGAACTAAACCTGTTTATTAAACTAAAAACACCTTCTTACCTGCTTTAGTCGCCCTACTTTGATTCTGGGTCTATAATTTACAGGATTACTTGAGTCAGTTACAAAATAAGTAAAAAAACACATAAGAAAAGTTACAACAATCATATGCTGAAACTAATAAAGAGAATCCCGTTTGTAATCACACAATTTTACCACCATTAGTCGGGTTCAACAACTCGTACAAAATGAGACTCCCTGACATAAGAATATTGTGATGATTTTGAAAACACGTTTCTTACCTTCTTGCTTATTACGGAATAAAGAGATGGGTCCTCAAGTTCACCAAAGACCTTGCCCCAAAATATATTACTTTCTTGAAAGTTCTTTCATGGAAGAAATGTCGAGCCGTTGAAGATAGTAGGTCCAAATATTGCTTTTGGTGACTAAGTGAAACTCTTGGCCATTGGAAGATTGCCTCCATCCATTCTTGACAACTTCAACGTAGCCTTGCTTCATCACCTAAAAGAGAGTCATGAATGGGGATGTATTCAGTTGAGACTTTTAATAATATTTTGGGATTTTAAAAAGTTTAGTAACATTTAATGTAAACCTTTTGAGATTTTCTAAAAGTATTGGTGTATTTAATTGAGACTTTTATAGTCTTTTAAGTCTTTAGAAGTCACGGTATATTCAATTTAAACTTTTTGGAAGTTCCCATAAGTCTTAAGGTATTCAAATTTTAATAACTTCTAGAGACCTTAATAAAAGTTTCTGGATTACTAACTTTGAAGCAGAAAATACTTATATAAATCTCAATTTGTCTCTCATTAATCACGAGATTTTGGGAGATTTTCACAATATATATATATATTTCCATTTATCATTCTCTATATCTCTTATCGTTTATCTCTATTTCCTATGAAAAAAATTAAATTATATTCTTGTAACTTGTTTTTTCATTCATTTTTTTTTTTGTGAAAAATGTCTATTTTTTAAAATCAAATTATAAAATTTTATTTATTTTTAAAAGTATATTAGATTAATAATATTGAATATTAAATTTATTTTTATCATATATATGTATAATTTTGATTATTATTTATTTAATTAAGGTCTTAAATTTTTATTTTTTAAAATAATTTTTTATTATATGAGGAGAGAAAGGGGAAGGGAAATAGTGGGAACTACAATCTCATATGTGAGAATTTCACATTATTGTACTGGATCCACGTGAATTTTACTTCAAATGAAAGTTTTTAATATTTTTTTTTTTGAATTCTACAAAAGGTCTATAAAAGTTTTAAAATGAAAATCTATAGAAGTCTACGAAAGACTTTCACTAATTCTATATAAATCTATGAAAAATTCACGAAATCCAAAAAATTCATCACTTAAAAAAAATCATCAAAATTTTTCAAAAGTTCCAATTGAATATACCCCTAAAAAAAACACGAATCGTGAAGTCCAATTAGCAAAGCACGGAGCACATTGAAGCAAAAAATTCATGCAATCATCGTAATAATAAACTTGTCATGAACTAATAATCATGAAGATGATACAAGCAATTCATTTTAGGGAAAATTACCTACAACCCTTCTTTTCAAAATCAAGTGGATGAAAGATTAATTTCAATAATCAGGTGTAAATACTAATTTTTAAGTTAATTAAAATAAATTAATTGCACCCACCACCTACCACCCCCGGTCACTTCTTTTACTCCCAGACTGTCCCTGATTCATTTTCTAACCCACAGACTCTATCTGTTCCCCAAAAATTGATCGGCACTCTCTTCAAAATAATATCGGCGGCTTCTTCCCCACCCCACCCACTCCACCCCCCAAATTGTAACCCTAACCTTCACTCTCTATCCCGTCTCTCTCTCTCTCTTTATTACCTTCTCTACATCACCCACCCAATTGTCTCCTTTTCCGGCGCCACAAAGTTCACTGACCACCGTGGCGAAGGAAGCAACACACTGGCTACAACTTCTCTTGCGACGCCGCTGCTTCTCCTTGAAGCGGTGAGCGCTGCTCGTAGCGGAGAGCGCTCGTCGCTGCTTGCAGAAGCAATGGCGTAGACTGGTGATGACTTGGTCTCACCAGAGATTTCTTCACTTATCCATCCTGTTTTACTTCGCCGAAAAAAGATCAGCGCTGTCGTCGAAGCAGCGGCGGTCTAACTGTACATAAAGTAGTTGGTAAGTTCAACTGTTCAACACGTTGAGAGACACTTATCTGTAAAATAATTATGCTGGTTGTATATTTCCCAATCATATCCAAGTGTACTGATTAAAATCTTCTGTATTCTTGTGATTATTTTTTCCTAACTTTTCTGTAATCAATAAGAACAAATGTTTGTAAACTAATAATAGTTCGGTGGTGACCTTAGCATTCGGCGATTTAAGTGTTGTAGTGGCGATCTGAGTAGTAGTTTTTGTGGTGTTGGTGGTGAGGTGGTGGTGGTGGTTTGACTGTGGAGGTGGAGACAGTGATGGACGCTGCAGTGTCATCTCATTCTCTCTTCCCATTCTACTCCGACGAACACCTTACGCAGGCTACAGCACCAGAAGCAGTTAAGCATGAGATATTTTCAAGTTGTGGTAATGGTGTGGTGGGTGGTTTTAAGGCGTTGGTTTTGTTGGATCTGGTGGTGACTAATTTTGTTGGTGGCAGTCGTGGTTGATCTGGCAGTTGGGGCGATTTTTGTTGAATCTGTTGGTGGTGGTCTTGGTCATGGTGCTGACGTTGGTGGTAGTTCTGGTAGTTGATAATTCTGGTAGCTGGTGGCAGTTGTGGTGGTCGTCGTTTTTTGTTGTTGTTGGTCGTGATTTTGGTGGTGTTGTGGTGGGGGTGGGTGTGGGGTTTGTCACCAACTATTTGTTTGATTTGTGACCAAGTATTGGTAGTGGATTGAGATTGGGATTGGGATTTGAGTTGTCGTAGATTGTGGTGTTAGTCTTTGGTGTATGCAGATTTGTTTGTGGTGACCTTATGTGACCAAGTATGTATTTATTGTTTCTAGGCGTGACCAACTCTATATTTATTGTGATCGTCTGTGACCAGATTAACAGTGAGTCACAAATTAGACTGACTTGATCACAGACGGTCACACTGAAGACAAATTTGGTCACAATTAGTCACATATAATACAGATTAGTGATGGTAGTATTTATGGTCATGGATTTGAATTGAAGGTGGCAGTGGTGGTGCATTAAAGGTTATGCTGGTAAATGCAAGACGAGTCCAGCCCGCGTTGGGGGTATTTTGGTAATTTATCGTGACGACGTCGGAATGGGCTGAAATTTGGTAGTCTGATTGGAAACGGTCCAAAAAATTGGACTCGGGGCATAGCTCGAGATCTCGGGATTTTAGCCAAATTCTTTCATTTAAGCCTTTAAATTGTTATTTTTAGTATAATTCGTTTTGATTTTTCGCTATTTTTGGCGTGTTAATATTTTCTGTTTTTAGGGTTTATTGTAACGCCTATATAAAGGCCTTTTAGCGATTTTCGTCTTGCTCAAATATATGTTAGTTGTGACTGGTTGTGACCAATTCTGTGCTAATTGTGACCGACTGTGACTTGATTATATACGGTCACAGTTAAAATTGAATTGGTCACAGAGAGTCACACTAAACGCAAATTTGGTCACAATCAGTCACACTGAATACAAATATATGATTATGAATAAATTTGTAATTGTGACATACAATTTGTGTCTCGTGGCTAATAAATAAGTTGTGATAAATAAACTTGATGATTTATTACCACACAATGACTTGTAATCAGTTAATTTAATAAGTTGTCTCATATCATTAATTTTCCTTGGCGCAAATCAATTAATAGATCACGATCACTGGTAAAAAATAATGTCACAATGTGCACAAGTTACAAATCCAATAGACTAATCACAGGTAAAAAAAAAAAAAAAAAAGTTCGTCGGAGCGGTAGCCGGAGTAGTTGCCAGAGCGTTAGCTGGAGTAGCTGCTGGATCAATCGTCGGAGTCGATGGAGAGGTGGAGGAAAGGTGGTGTAGTTGGGTGATAGAATAGAGTGGGTGAGGTGGTATGGGGTGGAAATAATTAATATATATTATATTATAATTTAATATTTAATAAATTTATTTAGCACCTGATTTTTGAAATAATTTAACAAGTTTGTTAGTTTTGAAAAGTAATTTTTAAATGTAGGGTTTGTGTGGTGTTGATGAGATCCCGGTTGGGGGAATCACATGGAACTCGCGGAATGAATTCGAAAACGCCGAGAAAGCCCAAATTTAGGTTTGTAGACGATAGGATATTGACCCGAGTCTCACGACTCAAGAACTTAAGGTATATTAACCTTAAACCCGTTGAAGTGCAGAAACTAGAACCCCGATTTGCGAATGCCACAAAGGTAGTCCAATCCTTTGATAAGTTCTGTTGTCGAACGCCACAAATATTCAATCAATATTTGATAAGTTCTAAAGGGTGTTCATGAAGAACAATTGAGAGAAAACTCTTTTTATTCCTTATGTCAAAACTTGCCTTACAATGAAATAGAATTCCTATTTATATGGAAACTATGGAAAACCCTAAAATTATGGAAATAACGAAATTCTAGAGTCCAAAGATAATAAACTTGCCAAAAATAAGAAAGATAGCAAAATATGAAAATTCGCGAAAAATATAAAAATTCGTCCAAGATTTCTTCTATGCGGTCGTATAGTACATTTACATGCGGCCGCATGGTTATCGAGTCTCAGCACTTGGAGGTCTCTGACCATTGCATGGGGTCGCATTGCTTGGGAACCATGCGGCCGCATGGTTCTTCATTTTGGCTTCGAGTTCGGCTTCTTGATTCGAGCACCTTCCAACTCCTTTCGGCCTTCGACCCCAACATCAAACTTGTTCCTTGACATGTTGTCTTCAATATTATGGACTCCGTTGCTTGAACATATAAATGTATGACTTTTATCAACTCTTCGAAGTCTCGACTTGGCTCTACTCTCCCTCCAACATGCCTCGGGCTCTTGATAGTTCGCGGTGCATCCTGGATCATATCATCCCCTCTCTCTTCGAAAGGATTCGTCCTCGAATCCATGCCTTGCGATCGCGTAGGGGATAACCAACCTGCTATCCAGCTCATCACTGCACCACCTGGATCAAATGGAAAATTCTTCATTCCATGGCATAAGATCAATACACGGTACCCATCCATTTCGCAGATATGGGTGTATTACAGCACAAACTTAATCACCTATTGTGGTTGCATGAACTCCCACGTACAATGTACAGCCTGAAGGAAAGATTTAAGCAAAACACAGTTGAAACTGTTAGTTCCAAAAACAAAATATGGGTCCTCGTACTGATGATGTATCGTCTTCACCACATCATGCTTAACGATGAAACTTTGCTCTGCATTTCCCACAATATTTTCAACCATTTGCTCAACACACTCTTCTAGTTTCTCACCCTCATACTGAACAACCTCATCTATTTTCTCCTCACTGTCAACTGCATTTTTCAATTCATCATCCTCTATCTCAACCTTCCTATCTCTAGGTCCCTCTTGCAATTCAACCACGTTGCTCTCTTTCAATATGGTCATCTCACTTTCTTGCCTTTCCCTTTCCACTTCACCCCTCACCTTACATTGGTCTGCATGAGACTGTATTAGTGTCAAACCCACCAGAGTGATGTGTTTCCCATCCTGAAGAAATCTATACGTGTTCCTCCACATATCATACACAGCCTTCCTCCCATGTCTCCAAGGTTTCCCAAACAAAATATGAAAGGATTTTAATGGGACTACATCACACCACACATTATCACTATATCCCCCAATGGTGACATTCACTAAAGCCTGTTTGATCACATTTACCTTCCCACACTCCTTCAACCAAGTCAACCGATAGGGCCTAGGATGTTGTTTTAAAGGTAATCCCAATTTTTTCACCATAGTAATACTGACCAAATTAAATGTATGCTCCTTATCAATGGCCAAACTGCACACCGTATCACCCACAAAGCACCAGATTTGAAAAATAAGTCCCCAATCATAATTCATCCTTAATGTAGGCGTAATCAAAAACTCAAGAAAAGAATTGAATGAGTGAGAATTCAAGAAAGTGGTTCTTGAATTGGATTTTAAATTGGATTGAATACAATGAATTTTGGAATAAGGATAGATGATAGATTATTGGACAATTTCCAAAAGATTAAAAAAATAAAAAAAAATAAATTTTTTTTTTTTAATTTCGGACGTGAACAGTACGGACGTGAACAGTTTTTTTTTTTTTTTTACAAAACTCGAAAATTTGACTACGAGAAAGACAAAGAAACGGAAGTTGATTTGGACTTAAATTGAGCACAAAAAAACTTTTGACTCCATTTCTTGAATTTTTTTGGATCTAAAACTCAAAATATTTACTGGACACATGAACATGAAGAACACAAAAAGACTCAAAACAAAAAAAAAAAAAAATAAACGATATAACCTGAATCTAGAACCAGCTCTGATACCACTTGATGAGATCCCGGTTGGGGGAATCACATGGAACTCGCGGAATGAATTCGAAAACGCTGGGAAAGCCCAAATTCAGGTTTGTAGACGATAGGATCTTGACCCGAGTCTCACGACTCAAGAACTTAAGGTATATTAACCTTAAACCCGTTGAAGTGCAGAAACTAGAACCCCGATTTGCGAACGCCACAAAAGTAGTCCAATCCTTTGATAAGTTCTGTTGTCGAACGCCACAAATATTCAATCAATATTTGATAAGTTCTAAAGGGTGTTCATGAAGAACAATTGAGAGAAAACTCTTTTTATTCATTATGTCAAAACTTGCCTTATAATGAAATAGAATTCCTATTTATATGGAAATTATGGAAAACCCTAAAATTATGGAAATAACGAAATTCTAGAGGTCAAAGATAATAAACTTGCCAAAAATAAGAAAGATAGCAAAATATGGAAATTCGCGAAAAATATAAAAATTCGTCCAAGATTTCTTCTATGCGGTCGCATAGTACATTTACATGCGGCCGCATGGTTATCGAGTCTCAGCACTTGGAGGTCTCTGACCATTGCATGCGGTCGCATTGCTTGGGAACCATGCGGCCTCATGGTTCTTCATTTTGGCTTCGAGTTCGGCTTCTTGATTCGAGCACCTTCCAACTCCTTTCGGCCTTCGACCCCAACATCAAACTTGTTCCTTGACATGTTGTCTTCAATATTATGGACTCCGTTGCTTGAACATATAAATGTATGGCTTTTATCAACTCTTCGAAATCTCGACTTGGCTCTACTCTCCCTCCAACATGCTTCGGGCTCTTGATAGTTCGCGGCGCATCCTGGATCATATCAGGTGTTCCCTTCATTTTATTTTGTCTTGGGCCCATCCTACAAACAGAACTAGTACAGCGAGCACGTGAAAATTATTGGGCCGTTGCGGCAAGATAGGTTCCCATATTCTTCCCTTGTAGCATGATAAACTAAAGATATTGTGTCCTTGCCGTATGATATGCCAAGGATTGCAGTATGATAGGCCAAGAATATTGTGCCCTTGCGCCAAGATAGTCAAAAAATTACATTACGGAAGCACTTGGACGACTTCAGAGTCACTAGATTTGGTGCTCTGATATTATGTAAAGAAAGAAGAATAGGAAATTTTCAGTATTTTGAAAAGTTGTGTCTTACAAAAGATAAATCCAATATTATATAATACATCGACAAACCTGTTCTAGAAAACTATAAATGAACACTCAACTACAATCAATAAAAAATTAATGCCTACATACAATCCCATGATTAGCTAGCCTCACTCCTATAATTATGAAAATCTGCAATCTTTTCCCGAAATATTTCTGCAACCCGGTTCCCCCACAAACGTTACAGTGAAGAGCCCAAATATTGACTTATGAACTCGACAGGAACTCACCTTCTCGTCGACGTTACCCACTAGATTCCGGCGACTGTCCACTATTTTACAGAGAAGCCCTAAACGTTTTCCCTCATTTATCATACAAAGCTACAGTAGGTCTGAATAGTAGCTAAGATTGATGCTCATGAAGACATTGTCCAATCAGCCACAACATTTTACAGAAGAAACCAGCTTGTTCCCGAAAATTATCATTTCGAAAGACCCAAAAATTTTCGGATTTTTAAGCTACCGTCACCGCCGTGTATGAACTCCCATCGTCGACTCGTATCCCGGTAGCTACAGTTGAAGGTGTGAATTGTTTTGTGGTGTATTGTGTAATTATTATCCCTGGAGAATGAATCTGAACGTAATGTGAAGTATTGTTTTGATAATGTATGTGAAAAAACATGTTGAATATGTAAAATTCGAAGTTGGTTTATCAGTAGCTGAATATTTTTTTTTGATGAAGTTGAGTGAAAATAATGTGAAGGTTTATTGTCACGTTGTGGAATTTTATAATTATATAATTTTATCAAATTTTGTATTTTGATGAAGTTAAGTGATTCATTTCACGACATATATGAAGTTCAGTTACTACATACTCGTTTAATTTGATGACAAGTTCATGTTGACAAATATGAAAACGAATCTTGCGTCCTTCGATCCAATCTTGCTGGCATGATTAATATGTATCGATATAAACTTGTGGACAGGTTCTGGTTTTCTGAATGTGACAACTAATTTTGATGCAGGAGAATACCTTTTGGAAGAAATTGAACGTCATTTATTTCGTGTGAATTGATGATGTAAAAAAAAACAAAAAAGGTTAAGCCCAGCCATATAAATTAATCATCCGTGTTAGCGTCATTAAATTTCTAATTTTGTTATGGTTCCGAAGATAAGCCCAGCCACAGGTCAAAAACTGAAAAAATAATGCTTGTCGTGTGAAGCAACTCTGTAACATGAACAAAGAATTTACCATTAAGTAATGATACAGTTGTTCAATTTACAAGATCTTGAAACTAAATTAACCATTGAGTACCCTAAGAAGCTTACAAAATTCGAAGTACACAAGCAAACATCTACCATTAATCAAGTCGGCGCCTTGCCTTTTGTGTTCCCTTCAGTGCACAATTTGCCCGTGCGGATCGTCACGTTCACAGATGTGGAATTCTTTCCTGGCATTCTAAAATGGGATTGAAAGACCAAACATAATTGATAAATGTAAAGCCTAGTCTAAATGCACTTCATCAACATCAAATGCATTACACGTACAATGTTTACCGATGTATCCAGTTTCTACTACTCAGTATATACACTCTGGCATTCTAAAATTGGATTAAAAGACCAAACACAAATGATAAATGTAACGCCTGGTCTAACTGCACTTCATCAACATCAAATGCATTAACATTGTATGTTTAGAAATGTATCAAGTTTCTACTACTCATTGTCATATAATTAGGCAAAATTTAGGCAAGTTCTGACTGAGCGGTGATCGACCGAAAATTATGGTTCGATCAACCGAACTAGAGTTCCGATCGACCGGAATAGGTTTAAATCCGATATTAACAGATTAAATACCGTATATGCTGTTGGTACTCCAGAAATCCGGTAAATTGCACAAAAATCCGGTATACGCGAAATTAGGTATGCAGTTTAGCAATATAATAACTACGATGAACGCAAATTCAACATACATATATCATGCTTAATACTATACACGTACAGAATGTAAACATGAACAAAGAGAAATCGTAGAACGAGTAATAGAATCGAAAACTTTTAACCCGAGGCCTGTGTTGCACACAGTTTCCTTAAAATCGATTCGCCCCCTCACCGTTCGTGCTTGAGGTTTACAACGAGCGTCCATTTTTCAGGATACAACGGTAGAACCAGTAGCTTCCGAGCACCACGGGAACCACTCCGGCGAACTGAACTAGTGCCTGAACTACACCACCACCAAGACCGAAATGCAGAAAAAATCGAACTCTATGCAAATGAATTTCTTATGTATTCTAAACTTGAAAGCCTTTACTTTTTTTTTTTTTGTATTTGAATAAGGAAAATGAGCCACTATTTATTGACTAGGCTACCATCAATGACAATGACTTTTGGAGTTTCTCATCTTTTTCCTATGTGGGACAAATTCATTTTTCCCACATAAACTCCATTTTGAGTGGTACACTTTGAGCCTCAATTTCTCATTCACCCGAGCATCAACTTTGGAAAGTAAGTATATGATTTCGATGTACTCACGGAGGAGAACACAAATCAACTTTCATCTTCCAAATTGAACAATCGGGTCCCACTCAAAACTCGTGCCAAAGTCAGCCCATAAACTCAGTTTTTCCAACAATCCCCCACATGAAAGAAAATTGGGAGCGACTCATGCATGTTACACATGACGACTTATGAATGTGACACATGACGACTTGGTGATATAGTTCAACAGTTGAAACCTGCATAGGATAGGTAGATGTTACCCTTTGAACCTTCCATTGTGAAAGCATATTTACTTTACTGACTGACCAGTAGACGCGATGTCCTTGAACTGTTCTGTCATTTATGTAAACGATGATACACTTCACACAGGATTCTTCCTAACACATTTCAGTTCTCATTATTATGTTCGTTTTGGCCATGAACATACGCCTGGTTCTGTGAGAGATCACTAGAATTGTGCCCCACACAATTCTCTTAGAAGCGGCCCCACTTCTCTCTCACATAGGTGATTTCTCATTACAAGTAACCAGCATTACTTGGCTCGATTTCCGACGCATAAGAATCATTAAAAGTCAATTACTTATCCTCCAACATCACGAGCATCACTGTCGCATCACAGGAATGGACATGAGGTAATATCCCCTACAGTGATTACATCAAGTCTTTACAATTAGGTTGTCTCTTTGAACCTAGATCTTGGGATCTCCAGTCAACTAGGTTGGGTTTTCCTTTGTATTGACTTATCCATTCAAGGGCTTAAGTCCCATTCCTCTCGATGATTTCTCAACTAACTCTCAATTTAACCCTTTGGTTAGCGGATCCGCAATGTTATCCTTTGACTTTACATAGTCAATAGTGATAACTCCAGTTGAGAGTAATTTCCTTATGGTATTGTGTCTACGACGTATATGTCTAGACTTACCATTATACATGTTACTCTGTGCCCTTCCAATTGTTGATTGACTATCACAGTGTATGCAAATTGCTGGCACAGGTTTTGACCATCTTGGAATATCCTCTAAGAAGTTGCGTAACCATTCAGCCTCTTCACCACTTTTATCTAGAGCTATAAACTCAGATTCCATAGTGGATCGAGCTATTACTGTTTGTTTAGAGGATTTCCAAGAAATAGCTGCATCTGCCAATGTGAACACAAATCCACTCGTGGATTTTGAGTCTTTCATATCAGATATCCAATTAGCATCACTATATCCTTCAATGACCGCTGGATATTTGGCATAATGCAACCCATAATTATGAGTCAATCTTAAGTACCTTAGTACTCTTACTATTCCTTTCCAATGATCAGCTCCTGGATTACTCGTATACCTACTTAGTTTACTAACTGTGTAGGCTATGTCTGGTCTTGTACAGCTCATTAAGTACATCAGACTTCCAATGATTCTTGAGTATTCTACTTGAGAAACACTTTCACTTTTATTCTTGGATAGGTGTTGACTCGTATCTATCGGTGTTCTAGCCATGCCAGTATCATCATTACTGAACTTTTCCAGAATTTTGTCCACATAATGTGACTGGCTTAGAACGAGTCCATCTGATGTTCTTGAAATTTTGATTCCAAGTATAACATCAGCCAAGCCCATATCTTTCATGTCAAATCTTGAATTTAACATATTCTTGGTGGATTTGATCATCTTATCGTTGCTACCAACAATAAGTATATCGTCAACGTAAAGACATAAAATGACATAGCCATTTTTCGTGTCTTTGACGTAAACACATTTATCACACTCATTGATTTTAAATCCACACTCCATCATGACACTATCGAATTTCTCATGCCATTGTTTTGGTGCTTGTTTTAAGCCATATAATGACTTCACCAATTTGCAGACTTTCTTTTCCTGCCCTGGAGATAAAAACCCCTCGGGTTGTTCCATATAGATTTCTTCATCTAAATCTCCATTCAAGAAGACAGTCTTAACATCCATTTGATGTACTTCAAGATTCCGCAAAGCAGCAATCGCAAGTATCATCCTAATAGATGTTATTCTTGTTACTGGAGAATATGTATCAAAGTAATCAAAGCCTTCCCGTTGTCGATAACCTTTTATTACTAACCTGACCTTATACTTTTCAATAGTTCCATCTGTTTTCATTTTTCGTTTGAAAATCCATTTGTAGCCTAGTGGTTTACTTTTTGGAGGAAGATCCACTAGCTCCCATGTATGATTTTGCAAGATGGAATCTATTTCACTTTTAATGGCCTCTTTCCATTGAGGTCCTTCTGAGGAATTTACAGCTTCTTGATAGTTTCGAGGTTCACTTTCTAGAATATAGGTCAGAAAATCTGGACCATAAGATTTTTCTGTTCTTTCTCTTTTGCTACGTCTTGGTTCAACCTCAACCCCCTCTTCTAGTTCTTGGTCCTGACTATCTTCAATCATAGTCTCATACGTCTGTTTAGAAGAGCTCGCCTCTTCTTTGGACTTATACGGAAATACATGTTCAAAGAACGAAGTATTTCTCGATTCCATTGTTGTGTTTTTGTGTATATCTGAGATTTTCGATTCATACACAAGAAACCGATAAGCACTACTGTTATGAGCATATCCAATGAAGATGCAATCTACAGTTTTCGGGCCTATCTTCACCTTCTTTGGTGTTGGGATAGCCACTTTAGCGAGACACCCCCACACTCGTAAGTATTTATAAGAAGACTTTCTTCATTTCCATAACTCGTACGGGGTCTTTTCCATTTTCTTTTGGGGCACCTTATTTAAAAGGTAATTTGCTGACAGCACAGCCTTCCCCACATGTTCTGAGGTAACCCAGAACTTACTAGCATTGCATTCATCATTTCTTTTAAGGTGCGATTTTTCCTTTCAGCAAAGGCATTTTGTTGCGGTGAATAAGGTGCGGTGGTTTCATGTATGATTCCGTGTTGTGCACAGAATTCAGCAAACGATGCTTCATACTCACCACCTCGATCGCTTCTCAACACCTTAATTTTCTTGCTAAGTTGATTTTCAACTTCCATCTTATAGAGAATGAATTTCTCTATCGCTTCATCCTTGCTTTTTAGCAAGTACACATAGCAGTATTTTGTGCTATCGTCGATAAAAGTAATGAAATACTTGTTGCCACCTCTCGTTTGTACAAATTTTAAATCACATAAGTCACTGTGAATTAAATCAAGTGGTTCAGTATTCCGTTCAATTGATTTGAATGACGACCTTGTCAATTTTGCTTCAACACAAGTTTCACACTTATGTTTCGAATCAACATGGAACGCGGGTATACAATTCAAGTTAACTAGTCTACGTAAATAATCATAGTTAACATGTCCTAGTCTACCATGCCACGCATTGGAAGACTCAAGCAAATAAGCAGAAGAGTTCACTTTATTCATTTTTGGCTTGACAACCATTACATTTAGTTTGAACGTGCCATCGGAAACATACACTTTTCCGACAAACATTCCACTTTTGGACAAAATAACTTTGTCTGACTCAAATACAATACGAAACCCATGCTTATTCAAAAGCGACCCGGACACTAGGTTCTTGCGGATTTTCGGCACATATAGCACGTTGTTAAGAGTCAACTCTTTCCCTGAAGTCATCTTCAGAACCACTTTCCCTTGTCCTTTGATTTCAGAAGTTGCTGAATTTCCCATGAACAACTTCTCTCCATTGTCAATTGCTTCGAAAGCATTAAACATCTCTTTATCAGAGCACACATGCCTTGTAGCACCAGTGTCAATCCACCACTCTTTCGGGTTAGAACCCACCATGTTTACTTCAGAAATGACAGCTGCGAGATTCATCTCCGACACGTCATTTGCCATGTAATCAACCACATTTGCTTCCTTCTTCTTCTTTGACATTCTGCACTCCGAAGACTTGTGACCTACTTTGTCACAGTTGAAGCATTTTCCTTGAAATTTCTTTTTAGAAATTCTACCTTTTAGTCCTTGCTTGGTCCCTTTGCCACCGGATGACCCAGCCTTACTTTTGTAGGCCTTACTGCTTTGACCATGCTCTACCACATTGACTTTGGCAACATCAGGACTGAACCACTTCTTCTCCGAACCTTTGTTGTCTTCTTCAATTCGAAGTCTAACAATCAGTTCTTCGACGTTCATTTCCTTTCGTTTGTGCTTCAGATAGTTCTTGAAGTCTTTCCACGCGGGGGGCAATTTCTCAATAATTGCTGCTACTTGGAAAGTTTCACTCACAACCATCCATTTGGCATGAATTTCGTGAAAAATCACTTGGAGTTCTTGCACTTGACTGATTACTGGTTTGGAATCCACCATCTTATAATCCAAGAATCTGCCGACAATAAACTTTTTTGCCCCGGCATCCTCAATCTTATATTTTCGGTCCAACGACTCCCGTTGCTCCTTAGCAGTTTTCATACTACTATACACGATGTATAGCGAGTCTGCTAAGCTGTTCAATATATAGTTTCGGCACAAAAAGTCTGAATGTTTCCAAGCATCAACTGCACTGATCACTTGAATATCTCCTTCACCCTCATTGAGTATTGGAGCAGTTTCAGTCAAGAATCTCGCAAGATTCAAGGTGGTCAGGTAAAGTAACATTTTCTGCTGCCACCTCTTGAAATTCAAGCCATTGAATTTTTCCGATTTTTCCCCATGATTAACCGGAACATTAGCCACATGTTGGCTCACAAAACGACTTGGCACTTGAGCCACAACAGAGCTAGGCCTTGCACCCATAGCTGCACCCATACCCACAGTTTGGGAAACTTGGGACACATCCATGTTGGTTGGTGTTGTCATTTCTGAAATAAAACACACAAAAATTAGTTTCCAATAAACTAAATATCAACTTGTCTTTAAAAAAAAAAAAAAATCTGTTTTAAGCTTGTTATATAATTAGGCAAAATTTAGGCAAGTTCCGACTGAGCGGTGATCGACCGAAAATTATGGTTCGATCAACCGAACTAGAGTTCCGATCGACCGGAATAGGCTTAAATCCGGTATTAATAGATTAAATACCGTATATGCTGTTGGTACTCCAAAAATTCGGTAAATTGCACAGAAATCCAGTATACGCGAAATTAGGTATGCAGTTTAGCAATATAATAACTACGATGAACGCAAATTCAACATACATATATCATGCTTAATACTATACACGTACAGAATGTAAACATGAACAAAGAGAAATCGCAGAACGAGTAATAGAATCGAAAACTTTTAACCCGAGGCCTGTGTTGCACACAGTTTCCTTAAAACAGATTTGCCTCCTCACCGTTCGTGCTTGAGGTTTACAACGAGCGTCCGTTTCCCAGGATACAACGGTAGAACCAGTAGCTTCCGAGCACCACGGGAACCACTCCGGCGAACTGGACTAGTGCCTGAACTACACCACCACCAAGACCGAAATGCAGAAAAAATTGAACTCTATGCAAATGAATTTCTTATGTATTCTAAACTTGAAAGCCTTTACTTTTTTTTTGTATATTTGAATGAGGAAAATGAGCCACTATTTATAGGCTAGGCTACCATCAATGACAATGACTTTTGGAGTTTCTAATCTTTTTCCTATGTGGGACAAATTCATTTTTCCCACATAAACTCCATTTTGAGTGGTACATTTTGAGCCTCAATTTCTCATTCACCCGAGCATCAACTTTAACAAGTAAGTATATGATTTCGATGTACTCACGGAGGAGAACACAAATCAACTTTCATCTTCCAAATTGAACAACCGGGTCCCACTCAAAACTCGTGCCAAAGTCAGCCCATAAACTAAGTTTTTCCAACACTCAGTAAATACACTCATACATTCTTCCCAAATTCTATTTGTCCAATGCCGAACAAAGGTTGACAAAATATATCCACATCTGTGTGTGTTTGTTACAAGAATGTGTACAACCTAACCTTCCATTCATACAATAGTGGAGGATCCATCTAGCATATTCATCAACAAAACATTCAAATTTCATAAATTCCCAGAACCAAAAACTTGTATGACATCATAATTTCCCTACGTTAAAACAAATAAACCTTCACCAATAATCGCGATGAGTACAAACCTTGACATATAAATCATGGCGAGAATTCGTCGGAGCTGGCGACTGAAGCGTCGATCTTCAAATTACTTTGTCACAAGATGGCCGGAAATTGACGTGTTGTGGATTCCAGCTACGATTACCAGATATTTCAAATGGTTGATATGCTGGCAAAATATGACGACTTTGGGAAGAGGATAGAGCGTTTATGGGTCTTCTTCGTCTTCAATTTGGGAAGAGGTGAGATAAATTATTGGGTCTTCTTTGCTGGCGAAATGGGACAACTTTGAGAAGAGAGAGAGAGAGAGTCAATAGGTCTTCTTCGTCTTCGTCTTTCAATTTGGGAAGAGGAGAGAGAAATCAATTGGGTCTTCTTCTTCGTCTTTCAGTTTGTAAAGAGGAGAGAGATTATGGGGGACCAAAAGGCTGACAACAATTCACGTGGAATAAGGTTGATTTTGAATTTGAATGGGTTCACTTTTCATTTCATTTTTATTTTTATTTTTTAATCATTTGACATGCAACTTCACATTGTAAAAATGCATTGTAAGTCTAGCATAATTGTAGAATAATGGTTCATATTATTAAGTGCAATAATTTTGAAGTTGTATTTGGAGTGGTTTATGAGAGATCAAAATTATAAAAATGGAAGAAAATTGCCGTATTTTCTCTAGCTGTTCGCTACTCTGATCGTTCAAGCAACATGGACAAAATATTTACCAAGAGTTGTCACCCGCTCTTCGCCCCGCCCGTCGCTCACTTGTCGCTTGATTATTGCTCGAGCGACAGTGTTCCCGAGATTTCGCATTTAAAACCGTTTTGGACTTCTATTCATCTACAACTTATTTTTGAGGGTTTCATATATATATATATATATAGTTCGGCGTGTATAATCTCCACAACATACATACAACATAGTGTGAGCTTTAAATCTTAGTTGAGAGCATTAAGATTTTGTTGTAAATACATATTGGTATTGATTATAGTGAAATTATCCTCCATTGCCAGTGATTTTTTCCGTCTTGAGTTTTCTACTTAAATCTCGGTGTTATTTGTTTGATTATTTATTTCAATATTGTCATAATCTTTCGATCGATTTTATAACAAGTGGTATAAGAGCGAATGTTTGATTATTCCGCTGGGCAACGATAAATTATGATCTTCCATTATTAGACCTCTACAGAAGTATGATGAAGCAGATTTGGTTGCATATGCTTTGAATTTGGCTAAAAAATTGATTCCACCGAAAAAATCTATTGTATATTCAAAGGCAGTAAGTTACAATAACTCTAGCAGATGGTTGATTGCTATGCAGGAGGAGATGTCGTCTTTAAATAAAAATTGTACTTGGGACTTGGTGAAATTACCTAAAGATAAAAGGGTTGTTCGTTTGCAAATGAGTGTTCAAAAGGAAAGAAGTGACATTAGGAATTGAAGATGCTAGGTATAAGTCCATATTGGCAGCAAAAGCCTATAGTCAGATTCCAGGTGTTGACTTTACAGATGTGTTCTTGCCGATTGTAAAGTATAGTTCAATTCGGGCTTTGCTTGGGATTGTGGCAAACAATGGCTTGAGTAGATGGATGTCAAGACAATACTTTTGCATGTAGAACTTCAGGAGAGCATTTACATGTAATAACCAGAGGGTTTCTTAGTTTCTGGAAAGGAAGACTATGTGTGCTTATTGAAGAAATCCTTTTATGGGTTAAAGTAGTCACCAAGACAGTGGTACGAAAAGTTCGATTCATTTATGACAACTTATAATTTTAGCAGAAGTAATTATGACAGTTGTGAGTACTTCAGAAATGGAGATGGTGGATTGATAGCATATTTGCTATTATATGTTGATGACATGCTCATTGCAGCCAAGGATAAAACATAGGTCAGATATGTGAAATCTTAACTTAATTAGGAGTTTGAGATGAAAGATTTTGGTGCAGCAAAGAAAATTCTTGGAATGAAAAATTTGAGGGATAGAAAGGCAGACAGATTGTATTTGAGTTAGAAGGGTACATTATGAAGGTGCTTCAAAGGTTCAATATGTTGAATGCTAAAGCTGTTAGCACTCCATTGGCTGCCCACTTTAAACTATCATCTGGGTTATGTCCTCAATCAGATAAAGATATTTCAGTGCAGGTTTTTCATTGATGTATACTATAGTTTGTTCAAAACCAGATTTGGCACATGCAGTCAGTGCAATTTGTAAATACATGACAAATCCTGGCAATCAACATTGGAAAGCAATGAAATAGATATTCAGATACTTGAAAGGCTCAACTAATACTTGTTTACATTTTGGAAGAAATTCAGATGGAGTCATTGGTTATGTGGATTCTGATTATGTAGGAGATCTTGATAAAATGAGATCGCTCACAGAGTATTGTTTAGTCTTGGAGGCTGTGTTATGAGTTGGAAAGCTACTTTGCAAAATACAGTAGCTCTGTCTACAACAGAGGCATAATACATAGAAATTACAGAGGCATGTAAGAAAGTTATATGGTTAAGGGGATTAATTGGTGAAATCAGTGAAGATTTGCAGATTTTTACAGTGTATTGTGATAGTCAGAGTGCTATTTTTCTGACTAACAATCAAATGTTCCATGAGAGGACTAAGCACATTGATGTTACGTACCAGTTTGTGCTTGAAGTGATTGCTCAAGGTGATATAGTAGTGAACAAGGTTGATACCAAGAATAATCCTGCTAACATGATGACAAAATCACTGCCCATTGTTAAGTTTGAGCATTGCTTGAACTTAGTTAGTGTTTATCATTGATTTAGTCCATTGGGGCCTGTTTGGAAGAGGTGGAATGATGTTTACTTGAAGTTTCTTGTATTGAAATTTGGTTCAAGGTGGAGATTTGTTGTATTGTGATCCAAATTTTAGTGGATTTTGGAGTTGTATTTGGAGTGGTTTAGGCAAGATCAGAATTACGAACCAAGAAGAAAATTGTCGTATTTTCGCTAACTAGTTCGCTCGAGCAACATGGACAAAATATTTACCGAGAGTTGTCGCCTGCTCTTCACCCGCTCGTTGCTCGAGCAACGACATCGTTGTTCGCTTGTCGCTCGATTATCGCTCAAGTGACAATGTTCCCGAGATTTCGCGTTTTAACGTATTTTGGGCTCCTATATATATATATAGTTCAGCGTGTATAATCTTCACAACATACATACAATATATTAAGAGCATTGAGATTTTATTGTAAACACATATTGCTATTGATTATAGTGAAATTATCCTCCTATACTAGTGGTTTTTGCTGTCTTGAGTTTTTCATTTAAATTTCGGTGTTCTTTGCTTGGTTGTTTATTTCATTATTGTCATAATCTTTCGATCGATTTCATAACATCAACTAAGAATTGATGATATTACAAATGTTTGTTTACTGCCAAGGGTAAAATCCTATATCCTTTTAAATATAAAAACAATAATTAACATGTTAAAGCCTTCATTAATTTCCTAATCAATAATGTTGGCCTCTTAAAGTCAAACTTCAAGCACAAATAAGCAATAAGATATTAGAGTAAAAACAAACTCAAACAAGCGATTTGATCCGTTTAAACTCCAACGAGCAATCAAACTCCATGATTTGTTAGTTTCAAACGAACTACGTGTTACAAGGGATGTTAAGGGTAAAATATAACATCGGTTAAATATGAAAATATTAATGAAGATTAAAGGTTTGTGGTACTTCTCTTCTAAACTTACTATGTACCTGTATTTGATAAGTATCCGGGCTTAGATACTCTCCGATACCCTTGAATATGAACTAGATACATATTTTGAATTATTTTATATATTCTTATATTTTTATATTTTTGATTTGTATCGGATACTTATTTTTTAATTACGTTCGATACGTATCCAATTCGTTAGGACATGAAGAAAAGTGTTATTGATTTAAAACTCATTGTTATTGACTATAGATTGATTTTTTTTTACTTTATCGAATATTAGTATTTATTGAAAAGACACAATTAGAGTTTTAAATTAATTAATAACTAGACATTCTAATGGAAATTCTCAAAATAATTTAATCTTTTAATACATGCGAAATCCTGTTAATAGTTGACAAATTTAATTTTATTATTGAGTACTCTTTTGTGCACTCTATGAGAAGGAATAAAATAGCTTTACAATGAAACGAAGAATTGGTTTTTATTCATAGCAATTTGCGTCTTTTATCAAGAAAATTAAATATCTACTCAAAAGGAGAATCCAAAATGTGGGACGTTATCGAAGACTCATTTGATACTTTTGAAGGTATTGAACTGCTTGATGTTATTAATCTATAATTAGATGAGCCCAAATTTAAGAGCTATTTTTAATGGTATTGAAGAAGTTGATGTTGAAGAAAATGAAGTTGAGACAATTAAAGATTAAGAAAAAATGTTTTAGTATTCTATGTTGTTTTTATTATTATGCTTCCGTTTCAATATTTTTTAACATTATTCGTGTATCATAATTTTTTTAAAAAGCCATGTTAGCATACCCATATTGTATTCAAATTATGTATCCGCTTCCGTGCTTCTTAGGAAAAAGTATTCTTAATCCTCTTTGATGATATAGGTGACATGACACTATCCGTCTCGAATCACCATAGTGGATTCGATACACGATGTGCGCTGATGGTGGATGCCAACTAGACGCTGAACTCATCATCAAAGCTAGCTTTGACTTTCAATCAGTCATATGCTAAATAATGAAAAGTCATTTTATGTCAAAAGCATGTGTTATTTACATGCTCAATTCAAATAAGACAATAACCTAAATATGTCATGTGACTGTGGCTCCAAAATCACCAGGAACTCAATCGCCACCTAATAAGAAAAATCATGGAAAAATATATGAGTTGATAGTTCAGTGAGTGAATAATTTCAAAAATAATTATACTTCCTCATTTATACAGATTTATCAAAAATCGAGTTCACATCATTTTGTAATTCACATACTAACATAATAATAATAATAATAATAATAATAATAATAATAATAATAATAATAATAATAATAATAATAATAATCAAGAA
The DNA here is from genome assembly GCA_019395295.1 of Osmanthus fragrans. Taxonomy (NCBI): domain Eukaryota; kingdom Viridiplantae; phylum Streptophyta; class Magnoliopsida; order Lamiales; family Oleaceae; genus Osmanthus; species Osmanthus fragrans. The sequence continues at coordinate 25,804,153 of CM033342.1, read as the reverse complement.
GTGAGACATTTTCATAATACTAAAAAATATAATCTCATAGTCATGATATAATCATTACCTATATCCATACTATAATCACATCACATCAAAACTTACTATAAAAATCCACCAAAAATCTACCGTTATCTAAAATCTATAATTGGGCCATGCCCATGTAGACTATCCCTCATGCTATACACTTTCGATATGGGTAAACAAAAGCGAATCTCAAAGATCTCCGATAATTAATTCTATAACACGGCCAAGGCCCCTCTGTGAATTACATTCGCACGTCCAAACCCCTCAATGCATGGTCAAGACCCCTTTGTGTAGTATAGAGCATGACCAAGGCCCCTCTGTGAACTAGAAATGATATATAATTACGGTACTTTTTTGGTCAATTTCAATATCACACGTCTTACATACCAATTCACAAGTAATCAATACAATCTTTGTAATTCTACATATATCATACTGAGAAAACTTTTCATAATAATCATTTTAATTGAACAAATAGTTCACATAATCATACGTAATGTAATAGTATATTTAATTTATCAATATCTGAAATATTTAAGTTTTTCCACTCAACGAATTATATACTTGATGGAGATTAACTTGTTTGCTAAGCTATTCCAATCTCCTCAGTATTTCCTGAAAAACGAGACGTTTAATATATAATTAGGAACTAATCAATCCGACTTCTAACTGGTGATATTTAATAAAAGCTAATAATCTGAATTAAATGATCATTTCTTTCTATTAGTTGTCAAAATGTAAGAAGATTTATCAATTTTTATCAATTTTCCCATTTTAATTCGAGTTCCCTGAACCACGTTTCCTAGAGTTTTCATCAATTCATCTTCTTCAAGTCTGCTCTAACCTACTGGAGTTCAGAGGATAATAGAGGCCATAGAGCTTAGTTTCTTTAATTATTTATCTTAACATCTTGCACCCACAGACTGCACAAGTCACTGTAATATCCACAAAATGACATGTCAAAATTAGCTGCTCTTAAGATCAAATTCCAAGCACAGTAAAATATTAGAGTAAAATCGAACTCAAACAAGCGATTTGATTAGTTTGAGCTCCAACTAGCACTGGGACTCCATGATTTGTTAGTTTCAAATGAGCTACGCGTTACCTAAGGTAAAATCCAATATAGTTTAAATATGAAATTATTAATGAAGATTAAAGGTTTGTGGTACTTCTCTCAACAAGATTTACCTTTTATGATTATTTTTTTTTATAGAACTCTTATATGGCCAAAAAATTGAAGCTGTAATATTATTCTCTTAATATTAGGACATAAATAATGTATTTCAGTGGTTAGATGGGACAAACATCACACCATTCTTTACAAGAGACTAGTGGGAGATCTTAATTGGGAGGAAAAAGTATTCTTAATCCTCTTTGATGTTGTAGGGTTTTGGTTCGGTTGCAGTTTCACAAGCAGTTGCAGGCGCATAATCTTCTTAATCATAACATATGTAATAGTACTTATCATGGGAACAATATTTTCTGCTTTTTGTCCTGTTACAGGCATATTTTCTATTGACACCTCCGACTCTGTTAAGACTCAACAACATGCTAGTTATAGATATGTACATACAATTGTGAGCACGTGTGTCTCATACTAGGGAGTCATCGGACTCTACCAACACTGTAAAAAAGGAACAACATGGTAGTTATAGATTCTACGTACAATATTGGGTGTGCTTGTGCCTCATACATTTATATAAACATCTAAGTGTTAGCAATTTCGTGCAAACTAGTATATATGCGAAGAGGAGTGTCGGGTTGAGAGGGAGGATGGAATTTAACTCATCACAACAAAGAGGTGGACTAAAATAATCAACTTGGAGGCAGCCATTCTCATGTTTGTGAAACTATTTGTGTAGTCTCTATAATTTCACTTAGGTTAGATGAAACTTTAGTGAGCTATATATACAGACATAGATGGAAAGAAGTACGAGTCTATTTGAGATTAAAATCTTTTGAAATAAATGCGCTATTGAACTGTAGTCTAAAGAAATTAATTGAATTTTTTTAATTTACTTTCCAAAACGATCTTTCCTGATGTGTTGAAAAGATTCTACTTGTTGGGATTTGCTCAAGGACGTACAAGTTTAGGTAAACATACGATGCTTTCCCCGATCAGAGAAATCATTTTTGGATCTACATGCTCCCTAATTTTGCTTTCTGGAAGGATCTTTCTTGATATGATTGCAAAAAATTCTATTTCTTTTTATTTCTATCAATTATATTACAAGTGAGCTTACCTGATTAATAGTTTCTAAAAAAAGAGAAAAAAAAATTACAAGACAAGTGCCATATTCACACTGACATTTTTATTATTTACACCAAATATTAATTGTAATGAAGGTCCCTAATATTTGATCAATTTGTGCTTACATCATCAACTTATTTTGACGCCATTTATTTCTAAACTTCTAATTAATTAGTACATCTAGCATATGAAAACGATGTGTTCGAATATTTTGCTTACGTGCATTGAAATTAGAGATAAAATAATTTTTAAACTTTCATATTTCTCGTTTATTTGAGTTATTCAAAACTATGAGAATTAACTAAGTCTTTTTGCGCCCATCTGACGGATTTTTCGATAAAAATTTTCATTAGAGACAAGATGTGTAACTTAATAAAAAAGTTGATCATAAGAATTTGAAAAAAAAAGTTAAGAGCATAAATACAAAAATGTGCAAAGATTGTGAACATTCGTTGCAATAAAAATATTGTGTAGTTAGCAAAAATTATGATGTGATATTTGTCATTACTTTTTAGAATAGCATAATAATTTCTTTTAATAATTTTGAACTTTAAAACACCAAAATGAACGCAAGAGTATACTAATCATAAAGAAATAAAAACAACTGTGGAAACAACACAGAAAGAACTAACAAGCATGAGCATGGGTAATATCTTGAAAAGGATCTCATAGTTGACACATGAGTCTAACTAGGCTGCAGATGTGTAGACCTAGAGGCCCTATTATAAAACTTGTATGATTGGAGGTGTACACATTGGTTGCCACGGTCAAAGTCGGAACAATTTAGCAAAAAATTGTTGTGCTAAAAACTACTTCAGGTGTGGTCACAATTGACCAGTGCAAGCCTTAGTTCGAAAAATACAAGAGCCCCTATCGCTCCACGTTGTTGTTACATAGTGTGAATTACCGGAGCGCTCTTAATTATCAAATTACGCATTCTAGATTATTTATTAGTTTGACCTTACGCATGAAATTTACAATTAATAGCAACAAGTCACTTATTAATTGTTTCTAGATGGTTAATCATACAAGTCCAATTATCCTATGTTTAAATGCCACAATCAATAAATAATAAAATAGTAATGAACACAGTATTGTTGACGGAGAAACCTCAACTGGGTAAAAACTCCACTATAGATAATGAATGTTATAGTTAAATGTTTTCTAGCCAATGCTACTAGACTTTTCGATCTACTTCCTGTAATCTCCAAGATACTGTTGTCTCCTCCATCTTCTCGATCTTGTACAATTGTCTCTTCCAAATGAAATTTTAAGAATAACCAGTTCTTGTGCTTTTCCTGTGCTTGCAGTCCACATCCCCCAATACCCAACTGATAGTGTACCTTCCTTAAAGTGTTAAGGAAGTTAGGTGTTTTGGATTTACATATTTGATGTTTTCCTCAAAGGTATGGTTGCAGGATCTCAAGAATCAAAGAGTTGTATCAAGTATGAGCATGATCTTGGATCCACTACAAGAAAAAAAGTATTTTACAACAGTCAAAAAACGTTGCTGAAAGGCTTTTGCAACCTTTTTGCAATGTTTTTAAAATGTTGCCAAAAGTGAGACTTTTGGCAACGTTTTTAAAACGTTGCTAAAATGGGATTTTTTGCAACGTTTTAAAAGTCAGATTTTTGGCAACGTTTATTAAAACATTGCTGTATCCTTCCTCTTTTTTTTTTTTTTTAAAGCAATATATATAAATTGACTCGCAAAATTGAAATGACTCATTCTGAACAAATTTTGGTATTGCATAAAAATTGATAATTTCATTATAAATTTTTGAATCCATACACTTGAATATTAGAATGTGATACTACACCACCTAAATAAAAAAGAGATTAAAAATGAAACAAAATTAGGAATAAAATTTTGATACAATTTAGGTAAGAAGAGCTTATTGCCACACTTTCAACACCAAACTTCTGAATAATACTTTAATGACATACTCAATCTTGTCGTTCTTCATACTCTGGAATTGCCCGCATTTCTTTTGATCTTCTTGCATCATTGTCACCCCTATGTCCCCTGATTCCGAGGGCTCCCTGCCGTAAAAGTTGTTTCAACAAACATTAGGAATCCCATTAGATATTAAGTTAAAAGAGAAACTTAGTGCTTGTTTGGGATTCTTTATAAGTTGCTGAAATTATCCTGCATATAAATAAGAAAAAAAATTTACCATGAATTCCTTAAAATCTAAATTCTAGAAAGAAAATTAAATAGAAATGCATTAAACTTAAGTTAACAAGAATTTAGAACTGCATCTAATTTTACCTTTGTCATAAATTCATAAATGTCATAATAAGAAAGCTTCTCCTTTGTATAATATTCTAATCATTTATTGACATCAAATCACCATCACGAATTTGGCACATTTCCAGCTCAGGCTACAAATATTCATTCACTCAAGTATTATGCTCTCTCTATCTTTCACGCTATAAATTTTCTTTCAGGTCCTTACAGATAGTAAAAAATTAGCCTCTTACTGAGGTCCATAGCAGAAATTGGTCAAACCTTTTGTATCAATAAGCTGCAGAGTGGCTTAAGGTTCAAAATTTAATGAACAGTACTTTGGAAACTTTGGTTATGATATGAAACACAATTCTAGCACAATATGCTAATTAATTCAAGAGTAGCACATAAATTTAGTATTTCTAAAGAAAATCCAAAAATTGAAAGACTTGAAATCAACTAAAACAAGGTTCCTGATGTTGTAACTCGAGCAAACGAAAACTGCACAATTATTTTATCATGGGTAGCAGGAAAGCAAAGTATTTAAATCATGAAACAGTCACACAAGAAGAAGAATTGAAAATATTAAGAAACATAAAGAAGAACTAAAAATCCCAGTAGAAACCAGATGAACACCTCTGAAATAGATGTAAATATAACACAGTGGCGAACAGTTTGAAGTTTGCTCAGGCAGCTAAAATATATCGATGTGCATCACTCAGGAGGCATGATATAATGAGCACGGGTATTGAAGGAAGACCCCTTCTCTGAGCTGTGTGTTCTCTGGAAATTAAAAAGAACAATAGGGTAATTCTCCAAAGAGATAAACACTGGCGAATGAATCTAGAGAATAAAAATTATTTACATGAATTCCAATTACTATTAGTACCACCTTATTCTGCCCTTGTTACTTCCCAAGAGATGGTTCCAGTTCAATGCCTCTAAATCAAGAACATGTGAAATAAAACTTGCATTAATAGAGTCTCTTAAACAAGAAAAAACAAGGTTCATATACAGAAGACTTCTTTCTGTTTGTTTTTTCATATTTGAGATTAAAATAAAATAAAATCTCACTTAGGAGCAGTATGTATACAACGGGCATTGAATTCTAGGACATAACAAACCTTCAATTGAAGCAACTTCTTTGGACTTTGGCAGACAAAAGAAAGAATGAGAATAGTTGTAAACTTAAGTGCACATGAAATAGTATTAAATGATATCATATCCTGATTGTAATAGCACTTAACATAATGACAAGATTTACCCGTATACGCCTTCTTTTTCTATCATCCCGAAAATGAGCAAATGCATGGGGATCAAATCCTAGAACATGCATGGGGATCAAGGAAATGACTTAGCATTGCACAAACATCTCTTGGAACAAGTATACCTTCCACATATTCCCTTGGGAGTTGCACACCTGTGTCTTGTCCACATGCTGAATATCCACTTAAACGCAAGTTCCCAAATAAAGGAAAATCATAATAAAAATTATTCATAACACTACAAAAATTCATTAATTCCAAAAATTAAAAGCAAGAGAAGAAAGCACACAAAAAAATGCGACTGAAATTTTGAAACCTACAAGTAGAAAAATGAAGAAAACTGTAAAATCTCCTAGATGAGCCAAGAATTTTTGAATATATCCACACCACTCTCTTTTAATCTTCATAAAAGCACTAAATGCAAACATTGAGCAAAACTTAAGCTGCTGAGATAGATCAAAGTGAAGAAAGAAGAACCGAACTAAATTTCATGTACAAACAAAGAATGACAACATCCTTATCTAAAGTTGCAAAAAATAACAAAGAAATACAGAACGGAACAAAGATCGAACACAAATATATTTTTCTCAGCTATATAAAGGTAATATTTTCAAACCTAGAAGTACAAACACCAACGGAAGCGTAAAAATCCCAACTGAATCGAAAAATCTGTCAATATACCCACAACAACTTGTTCTACTCCTCGTCAAACCATTAAAAGCAAAAAATGAACCAAGAGAAAAAACGAACAAAAATTGAAGCTTCTAAAGTAAACTGAGATGAATGAAGAATAACCCAACCGGACCTCCCTTCAAACTCAAATCCGAAACTCATATTTCACCTTCACAAAATAGCATTATTCTCACATTATTCACTCGCACTAAAAACTCCGAATCTCTACCCTCCACTCTTTCAATCTTATCCAATGTCGTATACCAATCGTCACCTCAAAGTTTAGCTATAACAAAGTGTGTTGTTAAAATTAGCGTTTGACTATTATTGAATTTATAAATGATTCATAAATTTGTATCCAAACAGAGGCTAAATCTTGTTCATGCTATCCAGGTATTTTTCTTCCCTAATCAAACCTGAGTGAATACCTGTGCATGTGGAGGAAACATCATGGAAAAAGAAAAGGTTCCTAAAATGTTTGTTCAGAACAAAAATGAGAAGAAAACTAATCCAATGACATCAAAATCCCATGGATGTCACATCTTGTGCATTTTGAAATTCAAAGATCAGAACTTATAAATATTATAGTTGAAACTCAAGAATAATAAAAAAAAAAAAAATATGGATATACAAACATTTTTAATTACAACACAATAATACAATATGTACCCATTCAGCCATAAATTTATATATTGAATATGCATAATGGAAAAAATGAAAATGAATATCACTTTAAAAGAAAAAAATCACAAATGAACATAACTTATTAAAGAGGTTTATTAACGTGTCTATGAGCAAAAATTACAGTTTTGAAATTGAAATTAATAAAAAGGAGAAATAGAAATAAACTCCTTTGGGTGGGCAGCAAATTATTTAAAGTCAAACCTACAGCAGCAACACATGAAATTACATACGTATACGGCTGAATTAAATTAAAAAAAATTGGACCTCCAGATATTCTAATAAGGGCATTGGCTGAAAAATGAATTTTGTGGCTGTAGATTAAGATTGACATCATAAGGAAGCAAAAAAAACTCATTTGATATGATGAAATGGATTAATGTTTAGGGACAAGATAAAGTTGTTGCACAAATGTTGAGGGAATTGGCAAAGGTCTGGCAAGTGTTCAGAAGCACAGGAAGGCTGCGTTTATCGAACCATCTGTTCGTGGCTAAGGAAAAATACATGAAAATTTTACATGTTGAAACATGTAGCGCCGACGAGTGTTACACCTGTTCCTTCACCTCTCTTCCAATCCTCACCCCGTTACCATACCAAAAGAAAAAGAAGTGAAAAGAAGACGAAAGGCTCCTTAATTCTTCCCTAATAAATAAAATCGAACAAACGAAGAAAAATCCACAAAAGAGCAAAACTGAAACAAAATCCAAAGTTTTTCAAATAGATCCAGCTAAACTAAAGAAAAAGCAGCGAAAAACAAGAGGACTTACTGTAGAACGAGAGAAGGAGCCGGAGAGAGGGATTGGCTTAGGGTTTGGTTTGATGTGTAGAGATGGAAGAACGAATGAATTGTGAGAGAGCAAAGGACCGGCCTTGGACTTTCCTAGACCCAAAGCTTTTCGCAACGTTTTTCAAAACATTGCGAAAAGGGAACTTTTTCGTAACATTTACAAAATGTTGCGAAAAGTTTCCCTTTCGCAATGTTTTTCAAACGTTGCCCAACACTGGATAAACGTTGCAAAAGGTCACTTTCGGCAAAATTTACTTAAAAAATGTAGCCAAAACTCAATTAAATTAATCAATGGCAACATTCACTTATGAAAATGTTGCAATAGACCCCATTAGCATTACTCAATTCACAAATGTTGTCTTTTAAATGTTGCAAAATGCCATTTTTGTTGTAGTGATCACCAAAGGAGGCACAACGAACAAGCACACAAGAGATCGTGCAAGGCTTGGTATTTATAGTTAGGGATGTTTAGGTATTATAGGCCATGTAAAACTTTTCAAAATCGCGAACTAGGGTTGGCCGAATAATATTGTCGCTCAAGAAAATGGTCTATCACTTGAGTGAAGCGGCAACAATAAGCGAGCGAAAGGCATTTTGTTTTTCTTGCTCGAGCATTGTCTTGGTGAAAGGTGAGCGAAAATGCAGCGTTTCTTCTTCCTTGTTCCAAATTCGATCTCTAGCCCTAAGTTATCTTATCCAACTATACAATATTGCTCCTATCTCATTGACTTTTACCGATATTCAATTTAGTTGTTTTTATTCACAGAATCGTCAATTACAACATAAAATCTAACAATCTCCCCCTTTGGTTTTCTATGACAAAACTATACAAATGAAGTCAAGAGAGTAAAATAAACAAATCTAAACAGTCTATACTACCCGAACTCTTCTGTCTCTTGCATTCTTTGTTATACCCACTTCCTGAAATCAAAAACTCAAATACCTAGTGTAAAAGCACGTGATACAGGAAATCTAACAATTGAAGTTCATAATCATAAATAAGCATGCTAGTTTGAAACGTGACAATAATGTCAATCAAAACATCAATCGAAATATTAACATCACAAAATATCAAAACTCAAATAGCTATGCATTATGATATGAAATGCAATCAATGCAAATTCTCCATCTTACTGCACACTCTCAACATTTTTATGTAGTATCAAGATGTATCAATGTCTCTCCCCAACGACCCTTAGACATAAAATGCAAATTCAATTTCAAGCTTCTCCCCCTGTGTATATTCACTCCTTTTTTTTTTTGTATATATTCTCTCCTTCCTTTTCGTTACAAATGACTAATGGTGCAATTTCAAACTCAATTTTAGTAACAGTATGTACAATCTTAAAAATGCAGTTGATAGCATGCACAAGTATAATCAATGACTAGTAAACTTTCCTACATACTCATTTTAAGTTAAAATTGAGTAAATTGTATATGTGACCCATGTGTGTAAATTGTCACTAATTATTTGTAAGTAGGATTTTGAACCTTAATTTTCCGAGAAAGAATATGCAAAACATCACTGTCAATAAGTTTATTTTCCTACTTATAAAAGTCAAACCATTAAGTACGTTAGGATCTTTAATTGAAGCTCATCTTGCATGTATATTTTGATATTTTCTTTCCTTCCCCTAACTTTGAGCATACATATTTCAATATTTTTAAAGTTCATCAATTTTTACATCTCAAATGCAGGTCCTTCTCCATTAAGCGATTAAGATGACTCCTGTAACGGACTTTAGACCAACTAACCCAAGTCAGTTGACCATAGGCACCAGGTTTTGAGACACCTCGCATGCTTAATCACTCGAGTCAAATGGGCTTCGAAGAAGAACATACGATATTGGGCTTTTTTATTATGAGGGGATATACTAAGCATTCCATAGCAACCTAAGCTAGCAATGGAAAATGTGCTACATCTCATCAATTAAGCACATACATGGTCACAACACACAAGTTCAAGAATGTTATATATCATGCTGTAGAAAAGATTCCACTCCCCAATTTTTATTTTTTATTTTTTTGTATTTTTCATTTTTCATTTTTCAAATTATTATTATTATTATTATTATTATTATTTTTTTTTTTTGGTGTTCTTTATATTTAAAAACATGAATGCACCAAGTACACAAAAAAAAAAAAAAAAAAAAAAAAAAATCACAAACAAAACCAAAAAAAGTGCATGTGCCAATGAAAACACAACGAAGATGCACATGTATGAAACAATTACCTAGAAAGCAAAATAAAAATAAAAATAACAGTGATAAGCACAAACATGCACCAAAATTACCTAATCATTTAGGTAAAGAAATGCACTTCCCTTTAAGAGTATCGTGATCTATTTCATAATTTTTTAGATCACTTTTTTTCACCCAAATCTGCCTACTAGCAGGAATGTTCGTAGTCATCTGTGTCATTAATTCGATCAATTGACTCACCCGATCAATAAGGAAGTCAATTTGTCCAACAAACTCTTGATTTTTGTTTCTATTAAAGTTCAAGTTTCTATTTCTATTCAGAAATTGACGACACCTAGGTCATACGTGTCCTAATTCACCACAGTGAAAGCGTGTAGGGATAAACCTAGGACCAATATTGTATGATCGCTAACGTCTATTCCTAAGTTGACGAGTCCAAAGCTATTGGTAGACATGTGTCCTACAAATCCCTTATTCTTAGGTTCTGGATTAGGCACATGTTTAGGCCGGTCAGTGGCAAGGACAAAAGTGGTCTTCAAAGTACTAGCGGTATTCTCTTTAAAACCTAGATCTCCCCAAGCTATCTTGAGATTTGGAATACTCTAGGCTGCTCCAAATGTTCTTAACCTGGATTTATAACATCTCATTCGCAGCAGTCAGCTCACTAGCTTTCCTAGAGGTCTTCTCAATCTCACTTGTAAGATTCCTAATCTGAGTATCTAAAGATTCATTCATCAATATCAATTCACTCAGCATTGAGGTAGATTCCTAAAGGTCAGCTACATGTTTTTCTCTCTCAAGCTCAAGTTCATTGACCTTAGCACACAGGGCTTCATTCTTAGTCATAATCTTAATATACTCCTCATACATTTCATCATACGCCTCATGTATATCTTCCTCACTGTCAGAATTTGATATTCTTGCTTATTGTATAAAATTGTTATAGTTTGCATTGTTTACGTCTCAATAAAGCCAGTTATACAAAGCACTGACAAATTAATGGACTTTTTAGCTAAAATACCGGTACCAATGTTTAAATCCATCGAGAGTCGCTCAATTATTTTTTGGATAACTAGATCTTCAACCTTTTTTGGTGATCACCATACCACAAGTCCACCCCCTTTGACCTCAATATATTAGAGCCGGCAAAATGAACGATTTTCCATTCCCATATGTATAGTCCTCCGAGTCGGATTGCACAAAACAAATTTGAGAACAAATCATAATCTCCCACTTGCACTTTAGAGCAAATGTGACACTTAGCACTTATGTCATCAACTGGATTTGATTTCAAAAACCCAAATTGAATGATGGAAGAACTAAACTCAGTCATGTTTTGAAAGCAAAAATGAGATCGTTAGGTGTAAGCTATATTTGATCAGATACAATGTATGAAAAACATGTGCCGACAACCATTTTGCCAAAACACTAACATAGAGTACTTCGTTACAATAAATTAAAAGCAATAGGAGTTATTCTTGTGCACATTATATGGGGCTGACATTGTGTACAACTAGTCTTCTGCATGTTGTACGAAATTGACATCATTTACCTTAACACTTAGCCCCGATTTGATGGCCATTATCTTGAGAAAATGGAGTTTTGAATAGTAATTTTTCGTGCAATTTTTTTATTTTATTTTATTTTATTTTATTTTTACGTAAATTGTGATTGAAAATGAGTATGGGCATTAAAGAGTTTCGAAATATTGGTTGTCAAACAGGGGCTTAATTTACTTTTGGAAACTATATTTCCAGCCGTGTACACAAATTTTTTTTATTTTTTATTTAATTTCAACCTAATTTAGTGAGCTTACTATATATAAAAAAATATTTCAATAATCATTATACCACATTATTGTATATATCGTTTTATATTAAATATTTTATGTCATAAAATAACAATTCCTAGGTCAAGATTATGCTAAAATTTCAATGTACCAAACACCATAAACTTGGTGCAAGTATTTCTATTCTATTTACTAACTTTTTACATGCCAATAAACGAGTGAAGTAAAGACTTCCATGAAAAGGATCATAATGTAGGGACCATTGTCCCATCTTAGTACCCCGATCTCATAGTCTTGTAACTATCCACCATTGCATAAGTTGAAATGCTAATAAGAAAAAAAAATGCTTAAAACATGTAGGGTTGTATTAATAATATAAATTAACGATTACTTATTCTGGTTAAAACTTAAATTACATAAAAAAGTATTGTAACTGAATAATTGATCCAATTTGTTAATTGAAACCCCAAGTTAAATCTACATTAAAGATAGTAAATGAGAAATTAGAAAATGTCTTTCTTCATCATTTGGCCATTGGACTCGATTGGGGTAATTAATAGAGAAATTGTCTACAAGATTTCTTAAAAGAATTATGAATTCACTATATATTGGTCGAAAATAGTAAATCCTACATTGAATTCATAAGGTAGAAAACTAATGATTTAATTATATACCTTCTACTCCCCATTAACTTTTTTACCCCTTCAAGATTCAGTAATCCTTCAGATCCCTTTGCCAAAATTAAATATTTCAAGTTGTTCGTAAAAAAAAAAAAAAAAAAAATGTAATGTTTTAATATCTCGTTCACATTCGCTGAAGTCCCGTATATGTAGAGTTAATGGTTGCTATATTATGCTGCCAGTGTTAAGATGATTTTAATTATTTTATCACATGCCAATCTCTTCTTGATCTAAGTCAGATCACAAGCTTCGGGTATGACATTATAGTTGGAACTGGGCTTGAGCAAGAAGCCCAGTTATTTCTTAAAAGCATTATTGGTGCAACCATAGCTCCTCACATATAATGGGGGATTTAATATTTTTCCCATCAAATTTCCACACGTGCACAACTAATTTAGGTATCGATGAGTCTTGTAATCAATACACGTGCTTCTACTTGATCAAATAGTTTAAGATGTTAAGTTCAATCAAATATTTATGCCGTGTAAAAATGTTATTGTATTAAAGTAATGTAAAGATAATTACGGTTTTTTAAATAATTAAATTACTAATATACACACATTGATGTCATCGTATATTTAAGTTTTACAATCTGGAAAGAATTGGCAAATTAGCAATAAAATTTCTAATTATTCTACATTTATAATATTTTTTGGGGTAACTGCTAATTTTTTCAGAATTTATGAACTACATAGGACATGTTTAATTACTAGACACAGAATTTTATTCAAATAAGAATTCATCATTTTCTATGTATTTCCCTGGTGATAAATCTTCCGTATGACACAAAATAGTTGTGAATAATATTGGTTCATATTATTGGATGCAATAATTCAACTTACTCAATTTCATCGAGAATCGTTGATATTACAAAAGTTTGTTTATTGCCAAAGGTAAAATCCTAGATCATTTAAATATAAAAACAATATTCAAGATATTAAACGCTTCATTAATTTCTTTAACAACGTCGATCTCTTAAGATCATACTCCAAGTGCAATAAAATATTAAAGAAAATAAGCTCAAACAAGTGATCTGATCCGTTTAGGCTATAACCGTGGTGAAGTTGCTCAAAATTTAATACAACAATTACTATGTCAAATTTATGTACGAATTTCATAGCACCAAATGTTGGTAAACATAGTGAATTTTTTCTCTTCTGTCTACTAACTTTTTACGTAGGAATAAGTGGGCACATTAAAGACTTCCATGAAAATGATCATAATAGAGGGACCGGTGTCTATTTTAGTGTCCATATCTTATAGTCTTATAATTAGCTACAGTCAGGTAAGTTGAAATGCTAATAAACAAACATGCTTCAAACATGTTCAATTGTGCTAATAATATAAATATAAGATTACTCATCGTGGCAAAAATTGAAATTACATAAAAAAGAATTGTGACTCAACAATTGATCCCATTTGTTTATTGAAAAATTAGAAAATGTCTATCTTCATTATTTGGCTATGGGATTCAATTGGGGTAATTAATACAGAAATTGTCACCAAGATTTTTCAAAAGTATTTACAGGTTGAAAAAGGTAAATCCTATACTGAATTCTTAATGTCGAAAACTAATGATTTAATTCTATCCCGACTATTCTCCGTTAATTTTTATATCCCTTCAAGATTCAATAATCCTTGTGGTCCCTTTATCGAATTTAAGCATTTCAAGTAAATCGTAAAAAAAAAGGCAATGTTTTGTTACATAGAGCTTTTTGGCTCTCTTATTTTCAAATTTTATCTCTTCTAGAAATACGTGCAAACCTTCATTTAATTTCATGAAACTTCTACTCTAATTTCAATCCTTAAGTTATATTACTGATTCATGTTCCATCAATTTTTGTTTGATATTCTTACTTATTGTATAAAATTGTTATAGTTTGCACTGTTTGCGTCTGAATAAAGCTAGTTATACAAAGCATCGACAAATTAATGGACTTCTAAGCTAAAATACCATTACCAACGTTAAATTCCATCGAGAGTCGTTAAAACGTTTTTATTACTTCAGCTTTTAAGCAACGAATTGACATTGACAATTAAATATCAGATTTTTGTTCCCACGAACACAATCAAAGCAGCTGTGGTTTTTAAATTCCATTACAATTTTTGTTTTATTTATTTTAGTTATGAGGATAATTAGCAAAAAATTCCCCCTTCTTTACTTTTACTTACACATTCATCCTCAGCTATTTTTTGGATAATTATATCCTCAACCTTTATTGGTGATTGCCATACCACAAGTCAACCCCATTTCACCGTCAACATATTAGAGCAGGAAATGAACGATTTTCCCTTCCCGTATGTATAGTCCCCCAAGTTGGATTGCATAAAACAAATTTGTCGCAAACAAATCTTATTCCCCCACTTTCCCTTTAGAGTAAATGTGACACTTAGCACTTATGTCATCAACTTGATTTAATTCCAAAAGAAAAATCGGATGACCGAAGAACCAAACTCAGTCATGATTGGATAGAGAAAATGAGATCGTTAGGTGTAAGCTGTGTTTGATCAGATACAATGTATGATAAACATGTGCCGACAAACATTTTGGCAAAAATACTAAAATAGTGTACTTCATTACAATAAATTAGAAATAGAAATTAAAAGTAATAGGACCTATTCTTGTGCACATTATATGGGGTTGACATCGTGTACAATTAGTCTTCTTCATGTTATACGAAATTGACATCATTTACCTTAACACTTGGTCCCTATTTGATGGCCATTATTTTGAGAAAAAAGAGTTTTGAATAGTAATTTTTTTGGAGAATGTGTGGTTAAAAAGTAGGGATTAGTTTAGGGTTTGCATGCAATATATATATATATATATTATGGAAATTGTAATTTAAAATAAGTATGTGCATTAAAGAGTTTTGAAATATCGATTGTCAAACAGGGGCTTAATTTACTTTTGGTTGATACAAGAAGTTGAAGCTCTAAATCCTAGATTGAAGATTCCAGAAAAAGAAAAAATCACCTTCCATTGTTTTTTACTGTGGGTCATGTTTTTCCAATACTTTTTGTGTATATTAATATGTTAGGCTAATTTCTCTCATGTATTGGATGAAGATGAATCATATTGTTTATTTATTTTAATTAAAGACCATTAGTTTAGTTAATCTTATGTTTCTTGATTTATTTTACATTTTCATTGCATTATTTAATTGCTTGATCACCTATTAGATAATTAATTGCTTGTTGTAGTTCAAATCAAATCTCTTTGGTGTCACATGATCTGAATGCAATACAAAACTAGTAAACTTGAATTGAAATTTATTATTTGTGGAATGATACTAACTCATCAAATATATTACTTGTCAACGATCTCACACACTTACGGAATTTTTTTTGTCAGATACGGAAAGAGTGTCTATCATTATGTATATATAGTAGCTTTAGAGTTGTGAAGGCACGGTTACAGCCGAGATATTAGTATACAATAAGTCATAAAAATAAAGGAAAGTTGTTCAACCTAGTCTTCTACACGATATATGGAATTGACATCCTCTACAACTAGTCTTATGCATAATGTATAGGTTTGATATCGTGTACCTTAACACTTGGTTTACTTTTGGAAACTATATTTCTTGCTATGAAAATATTTTTTCCCTTATTTATTTCAATCTAATTTATTAGTGAGCTTATTATATTTAGAGTTCAATTGAATTAATAATCATTCTACCAAACTAGTGTATATATCGTTCTATTAAATATTTTAGGGCATGTTGTAAATGGTAAATTTATTAATGAAGGGCAATTGTACTCCTACAGCCATAAAAATTATTACCATTATATCCATAATCTTTCTTTATATATGGGACTTTGGTTCTTAATATAATATACACAAGTATATTGGTTTTTTTTTTTTTTCTCTATATTTCTCTCTTTTCATAATACATAATCAACAAGAAAGCTTAATTCTTCAAAGTTTAGTGAAGATAATAATTTTTTTTTTTTAAGCAGAATCATCTCTCACGTATACCAAAATTAATTTGATGACATGTAAATTTTTTTCATCAATTTGTGCATTCAATTCATGTATGTAATTGGTATTTGTATTTGAGTAAAAAAAAAAAATCTAATCATCGTGCACCCAAATCTGCTGCCATCAATTTGAATGCCGCCACTAATTTGTACCTAATAATTCGTGCCGCCATCAAATTTTTTTTGCACATCCAAGAGGTTGCCATAATCTATGTACCATCCTTGATTATGGCAGATCTATTTTTAATTGATTGCAGCAGACTTATTTTATAACCCTTTACATATAAATTCTTTGTTTCCGTTGCCATCATCATAATGTGGCAGCTTCTTCTCATATGTATGTATACATGCAGCAACCTATTTAGTAAATCCAAAACCTACATTTCTATTTCCAAAACTTTATTGTAATTGATAATCGTGTCCACGCAATTGATCAATTCTACAGCCACTAATTGTGTATAATCGTGCAACCACCTATTTAATTTTTTTATTCATGTTTATCATTCTATTAATTATCACGTTGTTTTTATCTTTAATGTGTAGAATAGTTCATGAACTTAATACCCTTATATCTATCTGTTGTAAATAGTTTGTTATTACTCCTGAAGTAACACAATATTATAATTAATATTCTTGAAGAATATTACTTGCTCTAGAAGAGTGTGAACTATAATTTTCAATATTCCTGAAGAATATTAACATATTACTCTTGAAGAATCAATAGTAAAATACAATGTGCTCCCGAAGTAGTGCATGTTTCGAAGAATATATATCTTAAATTAGTATTTATCCATAAAGGAAAAAACGTAACTTATGTTATGTTGATATTGACTACTTGATTAACTATTATGTTATGTTTAATCATATTCTTCGAAATTAATTGAATTTTCTTTATTGTGTAATTAATCAAACGGCAAACATCACAAAATTTGAGTTTGTTGCACTTGACATATCTGGCAAAAACTATCTATTATGGGTACTTGATGCTAATATACATTTTGTCTCAAAAGGTTTGGGAGAAACATATAATCCCTACAGAATCATGCAAATGCACTCATCTTCATTCATCATGATCTTAACGATAAATTGAAAATTGAATATCTCACTAAAAAAGATCTACAAGTTCTTTGAAAACAAATTAACTGAAAGGTTTGATCATCGGAGACTATAGACCTCCTCAAAGTCCGCGATGAGTGGATGCACTTTCGTTTACAAGACTTCAAAACTATTGGTGAATATAATTCTGAAGTGTTAAAAATATGTTAAAATTTGACTTTGTGTGGAGAAAAATTCACTGATAACGATACATTGGAAAAAACTTTTTTTTTTTTTTTACCTTTCATGCCTCGAATGTGCTTTACCGTAGCAATATCGTGAGCGTGGATAGTGAAAA
Source organism: Osmanthus fragrans (assembly GCA_019395295.1). Taxonomy (NCBI): domain Eukaryota; kingdom Viridiplantae; phylum Streptophyta; class Magnoliopsida; order Lamiales; family Oleaceae; genus Osmanthus; species Osmanthus fragrans. The sequence goes on along the minus strand of CM033342.1, from coordinate 25,786,202 downwards.
ATCATAGGTTACATCCAACTGGTTCTATATCATTACTAAACAAATGGTACTGTATTACCTGAAACAAATGCAATATCAAGACAATGACATGGATGTAGACATGGACGTGGACACGGATTCGAACGTGGACGCGGACATGCACGTAGATTAAAACCATGGATGAAATAATCAACAAAGCTATCAACAACAAGACAACAATTTCAAAAGGTATAAAGCAAACGAAAGTAGCATATCCAAAAAGGAGTATGAAGAAAATTGCTTTAGATATGAAATAAAAGGGTATTAGACACGTATCTATCATACGGAAAAATACCTTGTGGATCTCTACCAAAAATCAATCAAATGAAATGAAAAGGTGGAGACAAATTTTGTTGATTATGACTATCTAATTGATGTGATTCATTTGGATGTCTCTAATTTCTTTACTAATCTAAATGAGAATATTTACCATTTGATTAGGGGCGGTGTGGTGGAAGATGTAGATTAGTTTACTTTCTAGTATTTCCATTAATTATAAAAATTTAATTTGAAATATGTTTTTACTTTTTGCAAAAATAAAAAATAAAAAAAAATTGAAACTTTATTATGTATCGTTAATTTTATAATATTGAATTATGTTTACTCTTTTAAATTTAAATTCAAATTTTTAAAGAATTGTTATAAATTCATGATGGATTGTCAAGATACCTGCATGATTGATAGTGCAACTATATATACTATTCTTCAAGACAAAAAATAATTTTTTTGTTTTTGTAATTAACATTAGCAGAAAACAATGTTAATACGATATCAGGTGAATCTATTATCGTTGAAAGCTCTAGAAGAGCTTGTATTATTTAAGAAATAATGCAAAATTATATGTTGACGATGCACTTTATTCTAACGAATCCAAAAGATATTTGCTTAGTTTTAAAAATATCCTTTGCAGTGGATATCACGTTGAAACTATACAAGAAAATAATATTGAATTTCTTTGCATAAGTTCTTTTGTATCTGGCGAGAAGCAAAAAAAATAAAAATAATAAAATTCATACACTCCCACTTGACATGTATTAGACATTTATAAAAATGGTCAAATAAAATATTATCACGAACCAGAATTTCATTAATCCAAAAAGTTTTATACTTTGACATGATCGACTTGGACATCCAAGGGCTATAATGATGCGTCGAGTAATAAACAACCCACATGGATATCCTTTAAAGATCTAGAAGATTCTTTTACCTAATGATTATTCATGTGTAGCTTGTTCATAAGGCAAGTTAGTCATTAGACCTTTGACTACAAAGATCAATATTTAAGCTCCAATTTTCTTGGAAAAAATCATGGAAATACATGTGGGCCGGTACACTCACCATGTAATAATTTTTTCTACTAGTTGGTCCCTTGTCTGCCTACATTCCACTAGCAATGTAGCTTTGGCTAAACTACTTGTTCAAATCATAAAATTACGAGCTCATTTTCTCGATTACTCAATCAAGGCAATTCATCTTGAAAATTCTGGTGATTTAGATCACAAACATTCAATGATTATTGTATGTCAATTGAGATTGTTATCGAACATTCAGTTGCACATGTCCATATATAAAATGGTTTAGCGGAATCATTTATTAAACGTCTACAACTTATTGCTAGACCATTACTTATGAAAATAAAACTCCCGGCTTTTGTTTGGGGTCATGTCATATTACATGCTATATCATTGATTTGTATAAGGCTAACTGTTTATTATCAATGTTCACCTTCGTAATTTGCATTTGGTCATGAACCCAATATTTTTCACCCCACAGATTTTTAGTTGTGTTGTCCAAGTTCCTATTTCACCCTACAACGTACTAAAATGGGCCCCAACGAAAACTTGTGATTTATGTAGGTTTTGATTCACCATATATTATTTGGTATTTTGAACCTTTAACGGGTGTTTTATTTACTACATGTTTTGTAGATTATCATTTTGATGAAATTAATTTCCTAACTTTAGGAGGGAAAAAACTATATCATGAAAAATAAGGTAAAATTTTTTGAAATGAAACAACTATATCTCACTTTGATCCCCGCAACAATCTATGTGAGCAAGAGGTTGAAAAAATAATTCATTTGTAAAGAGTTGCAAATCAATTACCAAATGTATTTGTTAACACAAGAAAAGTGACAAAGTCATATATATCAACAGAAAATATTAAAGAAAAAATTGATGTCCCTGCATGACATTCTGTTGTAATAAATGAATCTCAAATACATGAGAAGCAACCAGTTGGTTCAAAAGACTATGGACCTCGAAAAAAAGTACGAGAAAAATTCACCAAAAACAACAGAAGAAGTAAAATTAGAAAAGATTGATCAATTAAATATTGAAAATATGATTCCCGAAGAACCACAAGTATCTAAAAATAATGAGATTTTAGTAAATTATATATTATCTCATAAATTATGGGAACGAAATAATATTGTTATAGATAATATTTTCGCCTTTAATGTGGCTCTTAATTTTATGCAAAATGAGGATTCTGAATCACAGTCTGTTAATGACTGTCAACATAGTAATGATTGACCAAGATAGAAAGAAGTCATACAGGCGAAATTAAATTTCTTAGAGAAATGAAAAATGTTTGGACTTATAGTTTGAACACTTGAAAATGTAATCCATGTTGGATACAAATGAGTTTTTCTAAAATCAAAATCATAAAATTACAAGATACAAAGTGTGACTCGTAGCTCATTATTTCTCACAAGACTGTGAATTGATTATGAGGAAACATATTCTCCCGTAATGGACACCACCACTTTTAGATTTTTAATTAGTTTTGAATTTGTAATACAGGCTCGATATGTGCCTTATGGATGTAGTAACTACCTAATTGTATGGTTCGCTTGATTGTGACAACTATATGAATGTCCTCGAATGACTTAAATTACCAGGAACAAATGTTACATGCCCAAAAACCGTGTTTTCAATTAAATTACAAAGATCATTATATGGATTAAAACAATGTGAACACATGTGGTATAATCTCCTTAGTGAATATTTGTTGAAGTAGGGTTATAAAAATAACGATGTCTGCCCATGTATTTTCATAAAGCAACTACTGAATTTGCAATTGTAGCAGTTTTGTTTGATGATTTAAATTAATTGAAACTCTTGAAGAGCTCAACATAATTGCAGATTATTTAAAAAATGAATTTGAGATGAAAGATTTGAGAAAAATCAAATTATGTCTTGGATGGTAGATTGAACACTTTGTAGAAGGATTATTTGTTCATCAATATATATATAGAAAAAGTCTTAAAACACCTTTATATAGATAATGTACATCTATTGGAATTACCTACAGTTGTCCGATCACTTGATGTGAAAAAATATCCATTTTATCCACTTCAATATGGAGAAAATGTTTTTGGTCCTAAAATACAAAATCTTAGTCTGAAAAAATATCCATTTTATCCACTTGAATATGGAGAAAATGTTTTTGGTCCTAAACTACAAAATCTTAGTGCAATTGAAGTACTAACTTATCTTGCAAATTGCACTCGACCCGACATAACTTTTTTCTGTAAATCTCCTTGCAAAATATAACTTAATAACATTGGAATGGTGTTAAACACATTTTTCGTTACCTGAAAGGTACTATTAATTTGAGATTATTTTATTCTCAAAAGTTGAGACATGCTTTAGTGGAATATGCAGATGCGAGTTATCTCTTTGATTTACATAAAGCTAAATTATAAATAGGATATGTGTTTGTACGTGTAGAAATGGCTATATCATGGAGATCTGTGAAGCAATCATTGACTACAATGTCCTCAAATCATTTTGAAATTATTGCAATTCATGAAGCAAGCAAAGAATGTGTATAGTTGAAAAATATGACCCATCATATCCAATAATCATATGGATTATTAACTTCAACAAAAGCTAGTCCAACAATTTTGTATAAAAACAATCCATCTTGTATTGCACAACTCAAAGGAGACTACATAAAATGTGACATGACGAAAAAAAAAATTCATACACATGAGCATAAGAAGAATGGCGACATTGATGTTCAACAAACTCTCTCAAATGACAATGTAGCTGATTTATTCACAAAAGCACTACCGACATCTATATTTAGGAAATAGGTTCACAAGATTGGAATGCGTCGACTCAGACATTTTTAGTGATCGACAGCAGGAATAGTAGTTGTACTCTTCCTTCGCTTAGATTTTATCCCACTGGATTTTTCTAATAATATTTTAATGAGGCATCATTTATTTTTAATACTTCAAAATAACTGTTCTAATATTCTCCATTTCCTTCTTCTTTTTTTTTTTTTTGTCCCATTGAATTTTTATTAAACAAGGTTTAAACAAGACATATTTTGTAATGTGTCATTCAAAGAAAAGTATTGTAAATAGTAAATTTATTAGTTTATGACAATTGTTCCCCTATAGCCCTAGAAATTATTATTATTGTATTCATAATCCTTCCCCATAAATATGAGGCTTGGTTCTCATTACAATATACACTAATATATTGTCTTTTATTCTCCTTCTCTCTTTTCATACATGACATATATTAAGTTATTAACAAAATATTAAGTTATTAACCATTACTTTTTCATAATTATGCGGGAATTTCAAAGCACCATGCTAGTAAACTCGGTTCAAATATTTCTATTATGTTTACCAATCTTTTACGTGCAAATAAATGGCAAAATAAAGACTTCCTTGAAAAAAATCCCAATATGGGGACAACTGTCTCTTCTTAGCGTCCCTATCTTATTGCCTTATTATTTAGCCACAGTCAAGTTGAAAAGCTAATAAGCAAACAGGCTTCAAACATGTTCGATTGTGCTTATAATATAAATAAAAAGATTACTTATTCTGGCTAACGTGAAAATTACATCTTATTGTGACTGAATAATTCATCCGGTGAATTAATTAAAAAATCAAGTTAAATCTACATTAAAGACAATTTTGACATCTAAGGTAAAACTATGTTAGAAAATGTCTTTCTTCATAATTTGGCCACGTGACTCAATTGTGATAATAAATACACAAATTGTTTTCAAAATTTCTCAGAAGAATTATGTGTTAAGTATATTTATACAAGTCAAAAAAGGTACATCCTATTAATCAAAGCCAGCTATATTGAATTCGTAAGGTTGACTAATGATTTAATTCTATACCTTCTATTCTCCATTAATTTTTTTTATCCCTTCAAGAATTATAATCCTTCTTGTTCCTTCATCATAAATAATATTTCAAATTAGTAAAGAAAGTAATGTTTTGATCATCTTGTTCGCATTTGCTTAAGTCGCATATATGTATAGAGTTAAATGTTACTATATTGTTCATTCCTGTTTAAGTTGCTAGTTTTAAGAGGATTTTATTTTATATCATGTCATTCTTTAGTTGATTGAAATCGTATCACAAGCTTAGGGAATGATATTAATTGTTCACCACGTTCCCTCACCTATACTGGTTTTACCTTTTTTTCATTATAATTTAACACGTGCACAATTCATTTGGGTATCGGTGAAACTTGAAATCAAGACCTGGGCTTGCTATGATACTAAGTTAGTCATTCGATCTAAAAACTTAAGGTGTTAGGTTCAATCATATATTTATCAACTATTATAATTTTCTAATTGAATGTAATAAAAAATACTCAATAACATCAATATAAAACTATTATACTATTTAAGTAAAATCATGATAATTAAGGTTTTTTCGCACAATCAAATTGCTACTGAAACACACGTCGATGTCATCTCTATGTATTTAACTTTTGCCTAAATTTTACTGAAAGCATTAGCAAATTTGCAATTAATTTTCTAATTATTCTATTTTCATAATTATTTTAGAGGTCAACTGCTATTTTCTTCATAATTTATGAACAGCATGGAACATTTTTAATTTCTAGACAGAAAATTTTATTCAAATAAGGATTCATCCTTTTTCTGTATATTGCCCTAGTAATATTCTTCTCATATTACACACATTAGTTGTGAATAATGGTCCATAAACTAAGAATTAATGATATTACAAAAGTTTGTTTATTGCCAAGGGCAAAATCCTAATTTAACGGTTCTTCGCAACTTCACCAACTTGCGCTTTTTGACCCCGGCACTAATTGCTTGGGAGCTTTGGCTTGCAGGCAACGAGGCTAGATACAATGGAGGTTTGATCAATGGTCATAAAATCTGCTCCAATGTAAAACATTGTTTGGCCGTCCATCACGTGCTACTCCCTCTCGTCTTCATGCGGCTCTCTATTGTCTTGGTATGACTCCAACTCCTTTGACAACTAAGGCTCCTCTCCTTGTTTGATGGTACCGTCCCCCTTGTGAGACTCTTAAACTTAATATTGATGGTATCTTTTAGGAGTTTCAAAGGTATGGGTCGAAACAGATTCCCAGGTGGCTTGTCATTGGTTTAAGGGGATGGGTATTATTCCTTGGTCTCTTCAGCAGGTTTGGGAAGACATTGTTGACTTGGCCGAATTCATTGATTTAAAAGTCACCCATGTTTATAGAGAGGCGAATACTGTTGCCGACTCGTTGACTAAAATGGGTACAGCTGGACACTCGCAATTTTCTACCTATATTAGTGACTTCTCTAGGACTACGATAGGTTGTTTGGTTTTAGATTCTAGTGGTTGTCCTTCCTTCCGAATCCGTTGAATGTTTTGTTCTGGAGATTTTTTAAAAATCTTTGACGTATTTGTTATTATAAAAATTCATTGTAAGGGAAGTAGTCTTCCTCATTTATTGTTTTCACTATTTTCCACATGTAACCACGGTATTCCTCCGCCACAAGTGAGGGAATATCAATAAACTCCCGGAGGCGCCGCCCTCCTTCTACTAAAAAAAGGAAAAAAAAAAACATGTTAAAGCCTTCATTAATTTCCTTAACAAAGTTGGCCTCTTAAATTCAAACTCCAAACAATAAGATATTAGAGCAAAGATAAACTCAAACAAACGATTTGATCCGTTTAAGATCCAACAAGCAATCAAACTCCAAGATGCATTAGTTTCAAAAGAGGTACGTGTTTCATAGGGATGTTAAGGTAAAATCCAATATCACTTAAATGTGAAAAAGTTAATCAAAATTAAAGATTTGTGCTACTTCTCTTAACAAGATTTTCCGTTTATAATAAAAAAAAATATAGAACTCTCATATGGGCAAATAATCCAAGCTATAATATTATTATTTTAATATTGGTACGTCAAAAATAACATTTTTCAATAGCTTAATGGCACAAACATCATGCCGTTCTTTACACAATACTAGTGGGAGATACTAATTTGGAGGAAAAAGTAATCTTAATCCTCTTTGATGTTGTAGGGTTTTCATTCACTTGGATTTTCACCAGCAGTTGCAAGTGCATAGTCCTTATTGATTATCACCGCAGATGCAATAGGTCTTTACACAGGAAAGGCAGCTTCCGCTTTGTGTCACACAAGTTACAGGCCCCGTGTCATCATAGTCCGATGCTGTCAAGAATGAATAACATGCTAGTTACAAATATCATATGTATATACAATAGTGCACGTGTCTCATACATATACATAAACTTCAAAAATAATAGCATTTTCACCATTAGTTGGAGGTGTGGGTGCAGGTGCAGGTACACGTGCACGTGCACAGTCCTTGCAGGTGCAAGCGAACATGTCACAGGTGCAGTTAAGTCCGCTTTGTGACTTACAACATCCCATCAAGTCATCAGACTCTACCGACACTGTCAAAAATGAAAACATGGTAGTTATAGATAGGTACATACAATAGTGTGCACATGTGTCTCATACATTTATATAAACTTCTAAATATTAGCATTTCCATGCAAACAAGACCATCAAGACCATCTACGAGGAGGGTGTGGGGGTTGAGACAGAGGAATTTAACCTGTTGCAACAAGCAGGAGGACAAAAATAATCAACTTGGCGGCAACCATTCTCATGTTTGAGGAACTAATTGTATAGACTGTATAATATCTCTTATTGGGTAAAATGAAGCCATACTGAGCTATATATATATATATATATAGACAAAGATAAAATTAAGCACGAGTTTATTGAAGATTAAAATCTTTTGAAATAAATGCATTATTGTATTATATTGCAAAGAAATTAATTTCATGTTGATAGGCTTGATTTACTTTCTTTCTTGATGTGTTTGTAAACGATTCTATATTTATTTTTTATTTCGATCCATTTTTTTAAAAAGTGAGATTACCTTATTAAGAGTTTCAAAAAATTCATTATATGACAAGTGACATAGCAGATGTATAGAATAGATAGTGTTTTCTCTACTCTCTCAAAATGGAATCTATTCCAAACATATATGCCTTGGTTCCTAATTACATTTTGAATAATAATGTTCACACTAATATTTTATTATTTGCATCATTTTTTATTTGCAATGAATATCGTCAATTTGATGACTTTGCACTTACCTCATCAACTTTCGTACTTAACCTTCAATTAATTGGGACATCTATATTTGACAAGATTTCAGTCAAAATATCGTGCTAACGTGTATTGAATAAAGAGACAAAATTGTCAAACTTTTTATTTATCGTTTATCTCAATTATTTAAAATTACGAGAGTCAAATAAGACTTTTCGTGCCTACCAAACAAAATTTTCAATACAAATTGTCGTTAGAGATGAGATGTGCAATTTAATAAATAGTTGATCATAAGAATATATTTGACAAAAAAAATTGGAAAAATAAATGCAAAAATACTCAAAGATTGTGAACGATATTCATTGCAACTAAACTTTGATATAGTTAACAAAAATTATCTGGTTGATAATTTCCCTTACTTTTTCGGAGAAGGTAATATATATATATATATATATTTTAATAATTTTGCAAGGATTATAAATTACCTAATTAATGTAACAGAATACTAATTATAAACAAATAACACATAATTGCGGAAAATAATAAATAAAAAGAATCAAAGATATGCACGTGGGTAATATACCTGAAAAGAATCTCATAGTTGACATAGTCTAAACTAAGCTCCATGTGTAAACCTGGAGGCTATATTATACAACTTGTATGACCAGAGGTATAACCCGTCTGTCCAGGAGGCGCCACATGACGTCCCCTGGACGGGCAGGTCTTACATGGCCATGTCTGTTTAGAAAAACCCAAGACACGGTCAAAGTCGGATCTATCTGTAGTTAAGGTGTCAACACGCTTGGCCCATGCAAGCCTCTGTTTGAAAATGTGGGCTCTATTTGACACTCTTTTCCAAAAAAATTCTCTTCTAGAAATACATGCAATCCTTAATTTAATTTCATAAAGTCTTACTCCAATTTCTCATCGCCTATCAAAATCTCCCAATTTCATTCTTTAAGTTATATTGCTTCTTTATATCACTAAACTTCGTCTAATATTGAGTAAATTTGTTACAATTTGCCCTGATTACGTTTGCAAAGCCAGTTACACAAAGCAATGACAAATTGATGGATATTTTAAGTCAAAATTGTTGATTTTTAGCTATAAATCTCAATAAGAATTAGTTTCCTTTAAGATAAAGAAACCAAATATAAAAAAGATCTTATCTAGTAAGCTTTTATTAAACAGGTCCACACTGTTCTCACAATAAAGTGTCATGGGACTCCAGCGTCGAAGATAAAAGTCCATAAGAAACTTCCTAAACTATATAGCCACTTTTGCAACTTCACAAGCGGCTATATATTCTGCCTCGATGTCAGCAATGAAAGATTGTTTAATACCTCCATATTACGTCTCTACTTCCCAATATAAATAACGATCATGAAGATGAATTTCTAGAGCCTCATTCGATTCAACGATCAGTATATCCAATGAGAATCAGATCATCCCTTGAATAGACAAGCATATAACCTTTCATTCTCTGAAAATATTTGAATATATGTTTTACCGTTATCTAGTTCTCCGGTCCTGAATTAGACTGATAATGATAGATATCTGATCTAGTGCAAAACTTCCAACAACCGAAGCATAAGGATTAAGGAACATTCTTCATCTTATCTATATCAGTAGGAGGCTTGAAAAACGCTTCTTAGATAGATGTATATCTCTAATGTTAACTTGTTTTGTAGGAAACATGGCCAGGAAACGCAAAGAACCATGGATACTCATGGACACGCTGATGGCGATGGCATTTGCCATCTTCTATAACAAAATCATTGTAGCTGATTCAGTGGCATCATCGCATGGTGGAAGTTATGGCGTGATCGATAAGTAATTTTTGCAGATTTTCCTGATTTTTGAGCGACACACTTGGTCAGGGCGACAGGATGGGAAAAAATGGCGGATGCTTCATACCCAATATATCTATATGTCCAAAGCTTATACAATTCTAAAGTAATAATAGAGAGAACTTCATTGAGTGACAGATATTAGTTAACCAACACTTTTCCTAAAAAACAAATACGTAAATTGGACTGCATCATCTTAAGTCTCATCATATTTAACAATACTCCATTCCTTTTACCTATTGGACCATATAAATTTTTGGTAAACAAGGAATAGTCAATCCAATAAGAATTTCTCTTTCATTACATATATAGATCATTGAACTCTCGTCATATAGATTCATGCTCTCAAACAGATTTCAAAGTTTTAACTTCCATAACTTGATTTTTCATTCCACTTCAGTAAGTTTAGCTCTTATAGTCTTTGAATGGTTTTCACAACTTATAACCTCAAATCATTGCACAAATATATAGAACCATTATAAACATCACGCTATAAGTATGAACAGAACTACCACGTATATAAGTTAGAAACTACTCTTAGAAGAACAATGATTGAGATCAAGTTTAATGGAGTATTTAATACTATCATAATATCAAATTGGAGGTCAGTTTATCGACCTTGAATTCTAAGTTGCATGTACCAGTCATATAAAGTTCCACTCCATCTTTATTAGTTGTTTATATCTATTTTGTATCAAGTCAAAGGCTTGGCAATAGATTAAAGACACATCTTTATCTCACGTAAAGTGGGTTGGTTTTCAACTCTTGAATCTACTATCCATAGAGGATAAGATCTAAAATATATTGTTTGACACATAAACAACATTAAGAGTTATATATTCAAGCGCAATATCCTTTAACTTAAACACTTTCGAGCTAAGTGATTCAAAACCTTATAGTTGAAGCACTTGAACCATTTTTATATTAATTCTCTACACAATCACTTTCATGTCCTTAGTATCTGATATGTTCTTCGTGGTCCCTTTTACATTCTTCTCATTTTCTCGCATTTGTTCTAGACCCGAAGTCTTATACGAACTTGAATATTGCTGCACAATCATGTCCTCGAAACATAGCAACACCAAGTTGTACGTCTTTTAACTCAACACAACGGGTAGTGTCAATAAAGAAAAATTACGCTTCAATGTCTTAGCCACATTGAACTTCAAAGTTTCCAACTATTAGGAAGAGACCATTTTGGACTTGCTACTTATTTGAAAAATGTGACCAACTAAAATTGGCAATATTATGTTAAGCTCAGTCACATTTGAGAATAAGAGCATCTATAACATAACTTACCAAATCAAATGTTCAAGCACTGGAATCTATTTTTTACCGTACTTGACAAAGTTCTTGGTTTTTATTCTCTATAGTAGTATTATCCACATCAAATTTTGTATTGCGTGATTGATGCTCTCTAAAACATCATGTTCTTCTAGTACACCCAAAATCTTATCCCGCCAAATTTTGTCACTTTTGGCTCACCACCTTTATAAAAGTTAACAATTATAGATTTATTATGTCATGATCTATTAGATTTTAGAGACATTTTTTTCTTAGTCAATGCTGATTTATGCACATATATCATTTTACATTAATACAAATTAACGTATACGATAGTTCAACATTATGCACAGAGTCGAAAGTTTACTATTTTCCCAATCATCATCTGCAACCCTTTTATTTCACTATTATAAACTTAATTTTGTACGTTCCAAGCGACAATTACATTTGTTGACGTCAAAAAATGTAAACACTTAATTTGAGACAATTTTAAGAAAAAGGGGCTGGATTTCTTGAGTATTTCATGTAACTCTTGAAGTAAAATGATGGTTTTTCTTCTTATAGTCTTTTCTCTGTTTCTTTTTTCACCCTTTGAGTCAAAAGGGTTTTTCTTTTTATAGATGGGTTTTGATACAAATGGTAAGGCAGACATCAAATCAATCAATTCATACATCATGCCGAGCTCAAAATTGTGTGTTGTCGTCCTCCGTTGTGATTGGCTAATGAGGTCGGTTCCCATCAAATCCTAATAATTCTGTTTTGCCAGTCAATTATTACCTTTGCGTGGAAGTTAGCAACAAAATGGGTTGATTGGTCGAGGAGGGCGGTGCTGCCGTCCTCGCCTCCAAGTGTACTTGACTTGATTAGACAGGTTGTGAAAGTAATGTAATCATTATATCCCCTGAAATGATAGCGGCATTCTGACAAGGCTGCTAGAGACAACCGAGTTGGGGTTGATAACCAAACTGCCAACTGAAAGTCATTAATACTGAGAGCATAATATTTGACCTCGGACTTCGGTGATCAACAATTACCCCCAGGTCAGTCCGTCCGTTGTATTCGGACTGATCTTAGCAAGATAGGCACGTCTTTTTAGAACATTAATTGATTACATACTGAAGACGAAGGATCAGGTGACACGTGGCTGTGAGCTGTCACGCACTGGCTGAATACTGAGGGTCACCTCAAAACGACGTAGTTTTGAGGCAATGAATCTGGGCCCTTCTTTTCACAGATCTAACGGTCGAGATGGAGACCCTTTGTATTCCTTCATTTTTAAATACCATCTCCTGTCATTTTCACCACTTTTCTTCGAAAGTTTCTTCTCTCGAGCACGGTAGCGAATCCACCCTTAGTTCTTCCAGCCCTAGCCGAGTAAGGTCGTCCATTCAGGTATTCTATTTCTTAAGAACACGTGTATTTTTGTTCCTTTCTTTCTTTCTTTCTTTCAATCTTTTATGAGTTCGGACGAATCCAAGGTTTTATCCTGGGGCAACCAGCAAGAAAAGTCAGTTATTCCCTCTCCCTCTTTGTCTTCTTCGGATTTTCAGAAGATTTTTTCTCCAATTCCGTTGTCAGTTATTAACCCTGTAGAAGTAGGTTGGTCTAGGGAAATGAGCTCTGATAACAAGGGTTCTAGGGCTGAGGGTGTAGGTTCTCATGATAGTAGTGGGGCAGATGAGTTCGGCGAGTAGGGAGCGAGCTCGTATAGGTCGGTGGTTATGGGAGATATGCTGGCGAACTGGCGGGGTAAGTATAACATACCTCGGTCGATAGAATTAATGGTCCCAGAGCCTTCCGACCAAGCTAACATCCCACCCCAGGGGTGTATTGCTCTTAATTTGGCCATCCTTAACGCCGGACTTAGGTTGCCCTTTCCTAGGATAATCTGTAGGTTTTTGTCCTATTGGGGTATAGCTCCCACCTAGCTATGCCCTAACGGGTGGCGAACGTTGATCGCCACCTTGATTTTATAGAATAGAATGGGTTATCCCGAGCTGGGAGTGGAGCAGTTCAACTCCCTCTTTATTTTCAAAGAGGATGGGAAGAACTCGGGCTGGTGGTATACCAGTGTCAGGCCGAGGACGGGGGGATCCTTAGTTTTAGATATCCCTTCTTCAATAAAAAGGTGGAAGGTTCTTCTTTGTTCTGGGAGAGTGGCAATTCCATCCTGCTGAGGAAGATAGGGAGGATGTCGTCCCAGCCTTGTACCATCCCTTACGTAAGTTTAGTAACCTCTTGCTCTTAGCCAAACCAACATTATGAAAATTCTAATGGCTTTTGTTCTTTTTGCAGATCAGAAAGTCGGTAATTTGAGCATCGCCGACCAAAGACGTGCTGACTCAATCAGGGGCCTGAACAAAAGACAAAGGTCGTGCAAGTTTTTGATTTCGGAGGAGAACCTTTTCCAGGCCGATTTGCTTTGCATTCAACCTGAAGGGCAGGCTGTTGGAACTTCATCCTCCTACCCTACTGCGCTTAGTAAGTATTTTTACTGAGCTCATCTACTTTCGATAAATTATCGTATGCTTTTAGCCTTTGTTCTTATGTTTTTTTTTTTTTAGATCCTCGCGAAGAGATGTTGAGCTTGAAAGCCGCGAAGGAAGCTGGAGCTAAAAAAGGGAAAAGGAAAGACCCCCCAGCTGTGACGGTGGCCAGACCTCTGGTGGATGAGGTTGAGGTGGAGGAAGTGGCTCCACTTCTGAAGAAAAGGGGTACTGGAACACCCCGGACCACGGCTCCAACTCTGGTGACGGCCGTCGAGCTAATCTCGCCTGAAGTCACCCCAGTGAGGACTTCCCCAGTTCGGACACCGCTACATGCCATGGAGGCCGGCTCTTCAAGGACGCAAGAAAGGTGTCCAAACTTCCAAAGGCCGAACTTGGAGGCTCTCATAGGGCATCGTCCAGAGATTTTCTTGGACTATCTCCAAGCTTCGTCTCTGGCCAGAGAGGCCACTGCAGCTTTGCCACCTCCCCTTAGAGACTCCGCCAACTTACTCACTCGGAGTTGGAGCGAAAAGGAGCAGAACTTTGCTGTCGAATGCTAGTGGGGAAGCAGATAGTAGCTGCTCAGCTGCACAGCCACAGATCAGTCATATACATGATGTCTGTGGCGGAGAAGGTATATTTTTTTGACTTTAGATTTTGAGTTCTTCGCAGTACTTAAATAAATCATGACCTAATATAAATCATTTGTGGTTGTAGGTGAAGGCTGAGCTGGACAAACTACTGGAGACAAGGGATTAGGCCATAAGCTTTTTTGATAAAATGGAGCAGGAGAGGGCTGCCTTTGCTGCAGAGAAGCTCAGCTACGAGGATAAGCTGAATAGGATGGGGGTGGAGCTGGAGGCGAAGTCAGGCTCAGAGCTGCGGCTTCTAGATGATAATGCCGCCCTGCAAGCTTGGGGAGAAAGAGCAAGTAAGAAGGCTGCAGAAGAAAAGAAGCGGGCTGATGACCTCCAAGCTCAGCTAGACATGGAGCGAGCTAAGGCGGCAGAGGAGCAGTCTCTTGCTAAGAAGAAAGTGGAAGAGGCTGAGACTAGGGTGGTGAATGCTGTGGACTTGTGGAGGGCATCGAGTGAATTTGATGCCGTTTCCCAGGATGCATATGTGGTAGCCTTGGAGGAGATCGTGAAGCACATCAGCAAGGAACGGCCGGATTTTGATGTGCCGTTTCTTGAAAAGGCCCTGGAGGAGCAGAGAAAAGAGCTGGAGCGCCTATCTGCTAAGATCGGAGTTCGCCTTTCCCATTGAGACGATGAGGCCGGGAAAGAAGTTTCTTCTTCTCAGGCCCCTTAGTTAAGCTAGATTTATTTTTGGTTTTACTACGTTGTATAAACCACAACAATTTTTCTAATGAATTCCAAATCTTTACTTAAATATGATCTTCATTTGTGTTTTTATAAGATTTTGTTAATCAAACGTCTATTTGTTCCGTTCAAGTCCTTTGGATAATAAAATGTCCACAAGAACCTTAGTTCGGCTCACCTAGGCAAAATGAGACTAATATGTTTCCTTGAAAGTGATGCAACCATAGTTCGGTTCGCTTGTGGAAGTGAAGCTAAGATATTTCCTTCATAGGAAATGTATCTAAGTGTTGCAGCACATGCAACCTTAGTTCGGCTCACTTGTGGAAGTGAAGCTAAGATATTTCCTTGATAGGAAATTTATCTAAGTGTTGCAGCACATGCAACCTTAGTTCGACTCACTTGTGGAAGTGAAGCTATGATATTTCCTTGATAGGAAATTTATCTAAGTGTTGCAGCACATGCAACCTTAGTTCGGCTCACTTGTGGAAGTGAAGCTAAGTTATTTCCTTGAGCAAATCATGTAAGAACAAAGAGACACACATTTTATTTTTCATTAATAAAGACACCTCGTTACAACCGTTCCCAGCCTTCCTCTTACATCATTGATAGTACTGACGGAGATGTTCTGCGTTCCAGGGATGCGACAAAAGATTTCCTTCCATATCCTTTAGTTCATAAGCTCCTTTCGGTAATATCTTTGCCACAGTGTAAGGTCCTTCCCAGTTAATACCAAGACTTCCTGAAGCAATCTCCCTCATGGTAGTGAAAAATTTTCGCAATACCAAAGATCCAACCTTAAATTCTCTTTTTCGCATTTTTTTATTGTAATAACGCGCGTTCCTCTGCTTATAGACTGCATTTCTGAGTGCTGCATCATCCCTTCTTTCTTCTAGAAGATCTAATTCTCCTCTTAGAGCCTCTTCATTTCCAGTTGAATCGTAAGTAGCAGTTCAGAACGAAGCTATTCCCATCTCCAGAGGGATTACTGCCTCTACGCCAAAAGCTAGAGAAAATGGTGTTTCTCACGTGCTTGTTCTGGCGGTAGTTCGATAAGACTACAAGACGCTGGGGAGTTCATCCACCCATCTACCTTTGAGGACGTCCAGTTTAGGTTTTAGTGTATGTTTTATGATTTTGTTTATTGCTCCAACCTGACCATTGGCCTGAGGATGGTTAGGCGTGGAGAAGTATTTCCTGATGCCGAGCTCTTCACAGAAATTGATAAGATGGGTGTTGTCGAATTGTCTTCCATTGTCAGTGACGATGGAATAAGGTATTCCAAATCTGCATATGATGGACTTCCATAAGAAGTCAGTTGTTCTTTGTTCGGTAATCTTCACAAGCGACTCAGCTTCAGCCCATTTAATGAAGTAATCAACGGCTACTATGGCATACTTAGCCCCACCTCGTCCCGTGGGCATTGGGCCAATCAGATTGACCCCCCATTTCGCAAAGGGCCAAGGCGCAATTATGAAGTTAAGCTCCTGCGGAGGGGCTTTGGTGAAGGGAGTGAGGCGTTGGCATTTGTCACATTTTCTCACAAATTGGAGGGCGTCTTTCCTCATGGTAGGCCAAAAATATCCTTGACATGTGATTTTGTGAGCCAAGGATTGCCCGCCAGAATGATTTCCACACATCCCTTCATGAATTTCTTGGAGCGCATAAAGAGCTTCCTCTTCGTTTAAACACCTTAGCAGGGGAGTTGAGTATCCTCTCTTGTAAAGGGTGTCATTCACTAGAGTGTATCTGGCCGATCTAATTCGCAGTCTCCTCGCTTCTGCAGGATCGTCAGGGCAGACCCCGATTTTTAAGTAGAGGTTGATTTCATCAAGCCAGGTAGGCTTA
Organism: Osmanthus fragrans; assembly: GCA_019395295.1. Lineage (NCBI taxonomy): Eukaryota > Viridiplantae > Streptophyta > Magnoliopsida > Lamiales > Oleaceae > Osmanthus > Osmanthus fragrans. The sequence continues at coordinate 25,769,022 of CM033342.1, read as the reverse complement.
GGATCTATTCTCATGAACTCTACTTCTTTCTTTTCTATCGCAGGCTGCGAAATCCTTCCAACAGGGATGCTATCAAATTCCGCGATTCTTTCGCTAGTGGCCAACCGAGCTAGAGTATCTGCATGTCCGTTCTGCGATCTTGGTATTTGATTTACCTGGATGGTATGAAAACCTTCGAATTCCTTCATTGCCACCTTAAGATAACTGTTCATCCTTTCCTCCTTAGCTCGGTAGACGTCGTTGATTTGATTATCCACCAGCTATGAATCGCTGTAAATCATTATGTTCATGACCTTCATTTCTTGGGCCATTCTCACTCCAGCTATCAAGGCTTCATATTCGGACTCGTTGTTAGAAGTGTTGAAATCGAAAGGCAAGGCTTCACAATACAACTGGCGATCCGGACTGATCAACACCACACCACACCAGCTCCAGACCTTATTTCTGTAGATGACCCATCGACGTAAAGCTCCCAAGGAAGTTCTGATTCAATTTTTTCCACTGGTTTCTCGCTGAACTCGGCTATGAAATCAGCGAGCGCCTGCCCCTTGATGGATATGCCAGGTCTATACTTGATGTCAAATTGTCCTAATTTGACTGCCCACTTAACCATTCGTCCTGAAGTGTCGGGTTTCTGCAAGGTCTGCCTCAATGGAGAATTGGTCAAGATTTCGAAGGTATGCTCCAGGAAGCAAGGTCTTAATTTTCTAGCAGCTGTGACAACCGCGTATGCCAATTTTTCCAACGGTGAGTATCTTAACTCCGCCTCATGAAGGGCTTTGCTGGTGTAGTAGACTGGATGTTGTATTCCATCTTCTTCGGTTGCCAGGACCGAGCTTATGGCATGTTCCAATACGGCGAGGTAAAGTTGTAAGGTTTCTCCGGTCCTTGGTTTGGATAGCACCGGTGACTGGGCCAACTGCTTTTTTAGCTCGTCAAATGCGTTTTGGCATTCAGGAGTCCAATCAAATTTTTTCCCGCCTCGCAGCACGTCAAAGAAGGGTTTATACCGATCTGTCGACTTTGATACAAAGCGGCTGAGGGCAGCTACCCTCCCAGTTAGACTCTGAACCTCCTTGGGTTTCCTTGGTGCTTTCATGTCAATGATAGCTCTTATCTTTTCGGGGTTGGCTTCGATTCCCCGTTGATTAACGATGTTACCCAGAAACTTACCAGAGCGTATGCCAAAAGCACATTTTTTTGGATTCAGCTTCATCTTGTACTTCCTCAGAATTTCAAACATTTCGGCGAGGTACTGCTGGTGGTCCTCCATCCTCATGCTCTTCACGAGCATGTCATCAACATAAACTTCCATTGTTTTCCCGATTTGTTTGGCAAACATGGAATTTACCAAGCGTTGATACGTTGCTCCGGCATTTTTGAGACCAAAAGGCATCATTTGGTAAAAGTACAGTCGGTTGGTGAAGAAAAAAGGGTGTTCTTGGTCCGGCTCATACATGGGTATTTGGTTATACCCTGAGTATGCGTCCATGAAGCTAAGCAATTCATGTCCAGCAGTAGCATCCACCATTTGGTCTATTCTGGGCAATGAAAAGCTATCTTTCGGACAGGCCTTATTGAGGTCAGTGAAATCAATGCACACTCGCCAATCTCCATTGCTCTTTTTAACAAGAACGGGGTTAACAACCCATTTAGGATAATGAGCCTCCTGGATACACTTATTGCAGAGCAACTTTCGTATTTCTATGTTTAAAGCCTCATATCTATCCGGGTTCAGAGGTCGGCGCCTTTGTTGTTTCGGCCGAGCTTTCGGATCAATATTTAGCTTATGACAGCCAAGTTTTAGATCAATTCCTTCCAAATCCTCATGGCTCCATGCGAAAACATCCAGATTCTACCGAAGGAAGGACATCATCTGAGCTCGTATCGAAGGTCACAGCTCTTTTCCTATCTTGAGTTCCTTGGTGGGATCTTTTCCGCAAATTGATATTAGTTCCAGTTCTTCCACCGGTTTCCCCCCCCTTAGTCTTCATACGGGGATCCAAAGGACAGAGGTCGAGCATCATACATGTGGTCGGAGGACGTTGGTTGTTTTGATTTGTTTGAGATCAACTTGTCCTTCGACACATTTCAACGAGTTCCCTATTTCCTTTGATTTCTCCTATTTCACGAGGTGTCGGGAATTTGATTGAGTAGTGGAACAAAGACACCACAGCTCGGAGGTTGAACAACAAAGGTTTCCCCATCACAGCGTCGTAGGGTGAAATGGAATCTAAGATTACGAACTCAGCATTAGTTCTCCAATGTCGTGGGGTTTCCCCAGCTTCGACGGAGAGCTTGATTGATCCTCTTGCCTTGACTAGCGCTCCGCTCAACCCTTGCACCATATTGGGATATGGTTGAAGAAAATGGAGGGGAATTCCCATCGACCTTAGGGTATTGGTGAAGAGTAAATTGATCGCACTTCTGGTATCGACCAATACTTTTGGTATATTGATTCCAACCACAGGTAAAGAGACTACCAAGACGCCAGGATAGGGGTTCGGATCTACTTTGGTGTCGTTGAAGGATAACTGGTCATCCTGGGGTCGTTTGCGGTGCCTCGCATCGATACCGATCTCAGATAGGTCGGCAACTATAGGTCTTTTCAATTTGGGCTCCCTTCTTGAAATATCCTGCTTTCCTCCCATCATGCTGACCTCGGACTGGGGCAAGTCGACGTTGCAAGCTCTGGCCTCAGCTTGGTTTCCAAGTACCCTTCCAACACCGTAAGGCGTGGGGAACTTTATACAGTAATGATAGATCGAAGTGGCAGCTTTGAGTTCATGTAGTATAGGTCTACCAAGTATCGCGTTGTAATTGGATGGCAAGTTAACGACCACGAAGTCAGCTAGGATTCTCCTTTGGCAGGGAACCTTGCCTAGTTCCACGATAAGGACGATTGGCCTTTGGCTTCGATGGGGTCTCCAGAAAATCCTTGCAGACTTTTGTGGTACGGCTGGAGGTAGCGCTCTAAGATTTCAAGCTGTCTCAGAGTTTGGGTGTACAGGATATTCATCGAACTCCCATTATCCACCAGAGTTCGATGTACTTGGACTCCGACAATGGGCATAGTGATGACCAAGGGATCACTTTGATCTTGCAGGACTCCTTGAGAATCCGAACCGCTCAGAATTAGTTGTTGAACTTCTGATATCGTAGTTTGGCCATATTCGTGCATCTCTAGCTTGCCTACGTCTTTCTCTCCTTGATCCTTCCAAATATTGATTTCCACCAACCATCATTCTAATTTCCGCCCTGGAAGGAGGATTGCGTTCCGGGATTGCGGGTTGAGCTCGGTTTCGTTGTATTTGCGGCTAAGGTGGTTGAGGAGGCGTTGGGTTCGCCTCTGCAGGTTTAGCTACAAATTCTTTAAGACGACCTCTCTGAATTAGAGATTCAGTTTCTTCTTTTAGGTCTCGACAGTCGTCCGTGTTATGTTCGGCCGACCCATGATATCGGCAATACTTTCCTCGTCCCAACCGCTCTTTCTTTGGGAACGCCGGTTTACAGAAATTTTCCCTATCTCCAGATTGCATGAAAACTTCTTCCAGGGTGGTTGTTAGTGGGTGATAGTCATGAAACCGACACGGCTGATTTTTAGATCGGTTACTCGCACTCCGATCTCTTTTTAGTTCATTTGGAATTTTTCTGTCTGATTTTCTTTCCTTATTATAGTCCTTGGGGTGTAGATTGGTCCCAGCGTTTTCCTGATCCGACGTGGCATCCTCCGTGCTGATATGTTTTTCAACCCGGTTCAAAAACTCATGATATGTGTGGGGTCTGTCCTCATGTACAGACCACCAGAATCGTGTTCTAGGTCTCAATCTGGAAAGGACTGCCATGAGGGCGGCATCATCAGAGATCTTCTCGACTTCCATTGACTGCTTGTTAAACCTCCCGAGGTAACCTTTCAGTGACTCGCTTTTCCCTTGCTTAATGCTGACCAGCCTTTCCTTAGGCGTCGTTCTAGCTTTGGAGCCCATGAATTGAGCAGGAAAAGTTGTTGCCAGGTCGCTCCAGTTTTTTACGGATCTTTGATGCAGCCTTCGCAACCATCTTTGGGCCTTATCTCCCACAGTTAGTGGGAAAGCTCGGCACATGATTGCATCGCCAGCGCCTTGTAGTTCCATCTATGAGGTATACTTGTCCAAGTGGCTAAGGGGATCTCCTTCCCCTTCGTACCTAGTAAGCTGTGGTATTTTGAGCTTCTCAAGCAGGGGTTCAGCCAGTATGTCCTTCGAAAAATGGGAGTGACGTTTGGTGAAATAATCCTCGGACACCCCCTTACTCTTTGCTTCCAGGTCGGCAATGCGTTTCTTTAAGGCACTTATTTCAGGTTCTTTTTGTTCCAACGGACGTTTTAGGTCGAACCTTGTATGTTTCTCCCGAGGAGTTAAAGACTGTTGGGAACCCAGTCTACTAAACACACTACCAGTTCTTTTGGTAGTGCCCTCTTTTCTAGGTGGCGGACTCCTTACTTCGTCGGTGTGACTTCTGGAAGACTCTCCTTTAGAAAAATGAAGGGACCTTCTGGCGGGAGGTCTTCCTGTTTTTCTTCTTGACGGGCATCCCACCTCGATTCGCTGTGGGGGGAGGAGAGCTTGATTTCTTTCCAACCTGCTGACTGTGTTGGTCAGCCTTTCGATAGCTTCCCTCATAGCAACTATTTGAGGGCTTTCCATGTCAGATCGATCCTGCCTTCCTTGGAAAGTACGAGGAGTGGTGGTTTCGTTGGGGCGAGTGTGGGATTCACTCTCCGAGGAGGGATTGTAACTCATTGGTATATATTTTCTGTTTTAGTGTGGAAAAAAATGATTATTTTCACAAGTCGCGGCCCCCTCCTTCTAGCGCCAAACTGTTGACGTCAAAAAATGTAAACACTTAATTTGAGACAACTTTAAGAAAAAGGGGCCGAATTTCTTAAGTATTTCATGTAACTCTTGAAGTAAAAATGATGGTTTTTTTCTTATAGTCTTTTCTCTTTTTCTTTTTTCACCCTTTGAGTCAAAAGGATTTTTCTTTTTATAGATGGGTTTTGATACAAATGGTAAGGCAGACATCAAATCAATCACTTCATACATCATGTCGAGCTCAGAATTGTATGCCGTCGTCCTCGATTGTGATTGGCTAATGAGGTCGGTTCCCATCAAATCCTAATAATTATATTTTTTCCAGTCAATTATTACCTTTGCGTGGAAGTTAGCAACAAAAGTGGTTGATTGGTCGAGGAAGGCGGTGCTGCCGCCCTCGCCTCCAAGTGTACTTGACTTGATTGGACAGGTTGTGAAAGTAATGTAATCATTATGTCCCCTGAAATGACGGCGGCATTCTGACAAGGCTGCTAGAGACAACCGAGCTGGGGTTGATAACCGCACTGCCAACTGGAAGTCATTAATACTAAGAGCATAATATTTGACTTCGGACTTCGGTGGTCAACAACATTAAATCTTTGGCTTTAGAATTCCCACTCAGTTGGTGGTTCAAATAGTTCTAGGTGAGATTTTCTTTAAATCTTTGAATCACCTAACCATCACTCAACTAACAATCAATGGATCTAAATAAGAATCTCACTAATTCTACGACTTTAGCATTAATATTAATTCACAAATTAACAGATATCATGTAATTCAATAAGGCAATTTCACAATGTGCAATAAAAGCATAAATATGCAAATTTATCCAATATGAAATATATTTGATATCACATATTAATTTTTTTAAATAATTTCAAATATATTCGAAGAATGGAACTCACATCATTTAAATTTTATTATACAAATTCTCAACCTCATTTGAATCTCTATTGCCACAGTCCCAACAAATGAGGAGCGGTGTCTGAATTCTCATATTCTGCTTATCAACAAAAAAATATGTTCCAAAAATATTCACGTGTTCTATTAGATTATGCTATAATTTCACTTATTAATTTCAATAAGCGTGTAGTATTTTGATACATTCTATATCCTTAGACTTTTTGAATTTTCTCTTAGAATGCTAAAAATGTGCATCAATCTAGCCACATCAAACTAAACACGAAATATGAGAATATATTGTAATAGATTGCACGACTACATTAAGATCAACATTCAATACCATTCAAGAATGGGGAACATGATATTATTTAAAATTAGAAAACAATTGACACTAAAATCATATTTTTCGACTTAAATACAATTTTAAAAAATTATCTACAAACGGACTAGTCAAAAATACATTCAAAGTATTTTTCAATCACAAAAAATTGGGAACATTTAATAATTAATTACCTCCCAGTAGGTAGTAGTATCCCTAAACAAATATTCGGAATTTAATTAAATCATAAAATAATTTATTTTTAACTTTAAATCATAAAAAGTACTTGAACAATTTGAAAATAAAATATTTTTATATCAATGTATCCAGAATAATTCTAGGATCAAAATACAATTTTCAAAATTTTGAAATACCTTCTATGCGACATCACACACGGGGGGATATTAATTTTTTTTTACATTGCCGGCACTACATCTAGCGGTGCGTGTAGTGCACACGCAGTCTTCCCAATCCCATTCATTTTATTTTTTTCATTCGTTCCACTAATTTTGACGTTTTGAGTTTATCTTTGTGGTCATAATTTAAAACTTCTATACTTAAAACCTTGTTTGGGACAGACTGATTCCCGAAATGTCTTTATGGATATTCCTCAATGTCCCGGCTATTCACGACGAATGCAATGCATGGAGTGCAAGGGTGGACAAGTCTATTCTTATTCTTCATTATTTCTACTCGAATTTTTGTTGTAAAAATTTCGTGAAAATATGTTGAATATTTCATGACATGAATTTTCGACGGTCGGCTCGGTAAACAACTGCCAATCTCACAATACTTTTTCATATCCCAGTAGGAAGACTCACGACTATAGCTACAATAAGTAGTTGAATGACCCTCCTCGTAGGATGGATGATCAACCTCCCAATAGGTGAGAATAGAGACTCTCAAGCTCTATAAGTCTCTTCAATAGGTTGAGTAGGGAAGGAGACCCACCAAGGGACCCCCTCCTTGTAATTCCAGCTGTTATCATAGCTGGCCTAGTAAGGATAGTTGAGTACTGGACAAGGAATCTAGCATCACAAAATAAATTTGGCAATGAGTAGTGCATTCTTGGGACTTGGATGACGATAACGATGATGATCCTATGGCATAATACTTATAAACTCTCACTTGCACTAGATCCAACCATTTATGTATCTTATATCATCAAAGTCTACATGAGAACCATGTATATGTTCCGACAACTCTTTTATCAATAGATCTGCAATATTATTGCTTAAAGGAACTCATTCTTTCTTTACATCATTTTATTTTTTTTGCATTGTTTCTCTAATGAGATGATACCGCCTTAATACATGTTTGAATCAATGATAAGACCTTAGTTCATTTTCTTGCGGGACGGCTCCATTCTTATCAAAATGTAGAGATTTGTGATCAATAATGCTAGGAACTACTCAAATTCGTTAATGAACATCTAGATCTAGACTACAACATTTGTTACTTCTGAAATAGTGATGTATTAAGCATACACTATTAAATCAACAATTGTTTCCTGTTTGGAACCTTTCCAACTAACTGTTCTATTATTAAGAGTAAACCTATATCGCCCCCGGGGCACAAGGCGCAGTGGCAAATGGCGGCCTTAGTAATGGCGGTGCCTCTGTATGATCATGGCTTTGATTCCTAGCTAGCTGCATCGTATATCCCATGATTTACCTCCTCCACAGGATCCCAGGGCAGGGATTGTGGGGGCGCTCGTGATGGGGCATTACCCAAAAAAGAGTAAACCCATATCCTAATTGAAACTTGCTATCATCCTAATCTAATTGGAAGTTAGCATTAGTGTATCAATGAACTCTATGTTCATTTTATCCTAATCTAAGAAGATTTTATCTATACGGATTAGCATAAGTAGAGAAATCTTCTAGATCAATCTATATAGATTTTGATTCTTAAAATATAAGTTGCTGCTTCCATATCTTTCAGGGAAAAAATATTTGACAACCACAATTTCACCAATTGAAGCATAAGGACTTCATTTTCCATTAATAATATTTATTTACATAAAATATTAGGAACAAGATAGTACTCCCAATTGTCTTCTTATAAATATACAATTCATATTTGTTTTTATAAAATTGAACTTTTTGATTGTTTCATTGAAGCGAAGTTTCTAGCTCCTAAAAGCTTGCTTCAATCCATATATGAATCGATCAAGTTTGCATACCTTGTCAACATTTTCTAATTCAAAACATTCAGGTTGTAACATATATACTTCCTCTTACAAGTATCCGTTAAGGAATGCATTTTTGACATTCATTTGTTATATCTCATAGTCATGATATACAACTATTGCAAGTAAAATCCAAGTGGACTTAGGAATGGCTATAGATGAAAAGGTTTTATCAAAGTTAACTCGTTGTCTTGTTTGTAATCTTCTGGTACTAGTCTTGCTTTGTATGTATGGATGTTTTCATCCATGTCGACCTCTTTCTTGTAAACTCATTTACAATGTTTTTGAATTTTATCCCATCAAGTGGTAGACCTAGATATACACCTCCTTTTTATATATCGAGTTCATCATGGATTCCATGGCCTCCTGCCATCTCTTTAACTTAACATTTGACTTTACTTATGTGTAATTAGCATATTCATCATCAACGATTAGTAATCGTGAATTCGTACCTTCTAGGAGGTCAAATGATCTACTAGACTTACTTAAGCCAAAATGTAATCAAGAGTCTCTACTTCCGGATCAAGAGTTTGTCTCTCAACAGGTATGGAATCATACTCAAGTTCATCTACTTGATCAATTATATTTATGGACTTTTGAACATCTTCAAGTTCTAACTACTCCCACCATCTCTTTTAGAGCGAACTCTTCCTCCAAGAAGACGACATGTCTTAAGATGAAGACTTTCTTATCAATGGAATTATAAAATTGATATTCAATTGTCTATTTTAAACATCTCACAAGTATGCATTTATCAAACTTAGACTCTAGTTTATCCGATTCAATGCGCACACAAGCGTCAAATGATTATGTATTACACCACATCATTATGTATTACACCTAGTAATTATGCTGCTCTTTTTCCTTTCAAGTAAAAAATATTTGGTCATCTTGCCTAACCGACATGATTTACATTTGTCAAATGATTCAAAATTCGTTGACCACAAATATTCGTCTCTATATAATTTGGAACTGCATTTTTCATTTATGTGACTAAGTCCACAATGCCAAATATAGACGTTATTTAGGTTATCGCTTTTATACCTTTTAATACTTAGTATCTAGAATATAAATATCATTTTGTAATTCACCACAACCGTGAAATATCGTATCAAGATAAAAAGAACAATAATTGTCCTTAACATTATTTAAAAATTCATGTCAAAACATGAAATTGAATTAAAGTTCTTGGTAATGGAGGGAATAAAATATCATTTCTCTAATTCTTATACTAAATCTGAAGGTAATGGCAAGAAGTATGTTCCTACAGGTAATATAACAACCCTTGCTCTATTTTCAACGTGTAGGTCGACTTCTCACGGTCTAAAGCATGTTCAGTAACTCACAGAGTGTGCTCTCAAGCTTATTCATGTTGAAATTTATATTGAACTGCGAATATCTCTATCACAGATGTTGTAGAATCAGGTCAACACTTAGTTCATAATCCATCATTGAACCCAGTTGAGCCAACTTTTCAATAAAATCAATCTTCAGTACATGAACACTAAATGAAGATCTTTATGTCATTTTGCACCAATATAGCTGCTTAGAAGTTTCATATATTTCCACATGTGATTATTCATTATACAACTCATTAAAATGAAAAATCATGGTGAAAGACTCCATACCCTCTTGTTGCTTTTACAACTAGAGTGACATAGCTGCAAGCATCACACATGTTGCAATATCATCATCATCACTGTATTTTTATTAGCAACCACCTCTTTCCCGGTCGAGTCCTTAGTGGGTGTATCTGGAAAAGCTGATCAAGAACATTACCAATTTTTCATGCCTAAGAACAATTCTCATACTGCATTGCCAATCGAGAAAATTTTGTCCGATTAGTTTGTTGGCATCCAGTATGCCTCTAAATTCATATGATTGAAAATAATAAATGACGAAGAATGATGAATTTATATGTATAAAAGAATACGTCAATTAATTTAACGTAGATTCTTTCAAATTAATTATGCTCTCACTGTATAAAATAAATTTATGATCCTCTTACATAAATTAATGGAATCCATACTTGATTCCCAGTAGGATAGGATCTCATTTGTTATATTAAGCTCTTCAACAAGTCTTAATAAAATATTTGAATAAATAATATTATCACTTGTATGTCTTTACACAGTGGTGGAGCCAGCACTTTGCGAGCTGGTGCGACCGGGCGTGTTGGCTCCGTTGAAATTTACAGGTTCAGAGATGAGTAGCTACACAATTGATCTGTTCGCCGGGTAGAAGTCAAAAGGGATTGGGGAAGATGAAGTCAGTTGGGCCTTTTTTGTTAATTCTAAATGGGCCTCGTTTTTGAAAAATGTGGAAGAATAAGCATTTTTCTTCTTTTAAATTGTGGCCCAGCAAAGAAAAACAAAATGATAAATGATAATTGCCCAAAAAAATTCACAACAATCCATTCCCAAGTCTGAAGTTAGTTACGATAGCAAAAAAGTCCCCATCTTTACTTTTACTTACACATTCATCCTCGGCTATTTTTTGGATAATTATATCCTCAACCTTTTTTGGTGATCACCATACCACAAGTCAACCCCGTTTAACCGTCAATATATTAGAGCCGGCAAAATGAATGATTTTCCCTTCCCGTATGTATAGTCCCCCAAGTCGGATTGCATAAAAAAAGTAGTTGCGAACAAATCTTAATCCCCGCTTTCCCTTTAGAGTAAATGTGACACTCAACACTTATGTCATCAACTTGATTTGATTCCAAAAGAAAAATCGGATGACCGAAGAACCAAACTCAGTCATGTTTGGATAGAGAAAATGAGATCGCTAGGTGTAAGCTATATTTGATCGGATACAATGTACGATAAACATGCGCCAACAACCATTTTGGCAAAATACTAAAATAGTGTAATTCGTTACAATAAATTAGAAATAGAAATTAAAAGCAATAGGATCTATTCTTGTGCACATTATATGGGGTTGACATTGTGTATAATTAGTCTTCTGCATGTTGTACAGAATTGACATCATTTACCTTAACACTTAGTCCCTATTTGATGGACATTATTTTGAGAAAATGGAGTTTTGAATAGTAATTTTTTAGAGAATGTGTGGTTAAAAAGTAGAAAATAGTTTAGGGTTTACGTGCAATATATATTTTAAGGAAATTGTAATCTAAAATAAGTATGTTCATTAAGCGTTTTGAAATATCGGTTGTCAAACAAGGGCTTAATTTACTTTTGGTTGATACAAGAAGTTGAAGATCTAAATCCTAGATTGAAGATTCCAGAAAAAGAAAAAATCACCATCCATTATTTTTTACTATGGGTCATGTTTTTCCAATACTTTTTGTGTATATTAATATGTTAGGCAAATTTCTCTCATGTATTGGATGAAGATGAATCATATTGTTTATTTATTTTAATTAAAGACCATTAGTTTAGTAAATCTTATGTTTCTTGATTTATTTTACATTTTCATTGCTTTATTAAATTGCTTGATCACCTATTAGATAAGTAATTGCTTGTTGTAGTATTGAGAGCCTTACAATAAGTTTAGAAAGCAGAAAAATTAACATATATGCAATGGATGTTAAAAATAACATTTATCACGTGTACAATCATATAAATAATTTGAAACTTAATTTGTTCTAATCATTCGAATTTGTACTAGGAAAAGATTGTATCGTGATTATAATAGAATATATTTAATGTATTCTAATCATTCAAATCAAATCTCTTTGGTGTCACATAGTTCGAATGCAATACAAAACTAGTAATCTTGAATTGACATGTACTCTTTGTGTGACGATACTAACTCATCAAATATATTACTTGTCAATGATCTCATGTTGTAAATTGTAAGTTTATTAATGAATGACAATTGTACTCCTACAACCACAGAAATTATTACCATTATATCCCCAATCCTTCTATATAAATATGAAACTTTGGTTCTTAGTATAATATACACAAGTATATTATCTTTTTTTTTTTTTCTCTATTTCTCTCTTTTCATAATACATTATCAGCAAGAAGATTAAATCTTCAAAGTTTAGTGAAGGTAGTAATTTTTTAAGCATAATCATCTCTTGCGTGTACCAAAATTAATTTGGTGACATGTAATTTTTTTCCTTCAATTTGTGCATTCAATTCATGTATGTAATTGGTATTTGTATTTGAGAATATATATATATATATATATATATATATATATATATATATAATCATCATGCACCCAACTCTGCTGCCATCAATTCAAATGCCGCCACTAATTTTACCTAATAATTCGTGTCGCCATCAAATTTTTTTTTTTTTTTTTAACACATCCAAGAGGTTGCCATAATCTATGTACCATGCTTGATTATGGCAGATCTATTTTTAATTGATTGCAGCACACTGATTTTACAACCCTTTACATATAAATTCTTTATTTCCATTGCCATCATCATAATGTGGCTTCTTCTTCTCATATGTATGTATACATGCAGCAACCTATTTGGTACATCCAAAACCTACATTTCTATTTCCAAAACTTTATTGTAATTGATTATCGTGTCCGTGCAATTGATTAATTCTACAGGCACTAATTGTGTATAATCGTGCAACGACCTATTTAATTTTTTTAGTCATGTTTATCATTCAATTAATTATCATGTTCTTATTATCTTTAATGTGTAGGATAGTTCATGAACTTAATACCCTTATATCTATCTGTTATAAATAGTTTGTTATTACTCCTGAAGTAACACAATATTATAATTAATAGTCTTGAATAATATTACTTGCTCCTAAAGAGCATGAACTGTAATTTATTCTTGAAGAATATTAACATATTGCTCTTGAAGAATCAAGAGTAAAATACAACGTGCTCCTGAAGTAGTGCATGTTTCGAAAAATATATTTTTTAAATTTGTATTTATCCATAAAGGAAAACACGCAACTTATGTCATGTTGATATTGACAACTTGATTAACTATTATATGATGTTTAATCATATTCTTCGAAACTAATTGAATTTTGTTTATTGTGTAGTTAATCAAATGGCAAACATCACAAAACTTGAGTTTGTTGCACTTGACATATATGTCAAAAATTATGTGCCATGGGTACTCGATGCTGATATACATTTTCTCTCAAAAGGTTTGGGAGAAATAAATAATCCCTACAAAATCATGCAAATGCACTCATCTTCATTCGTCATCATCTTAATGATGAATTGAAAATTGAATATCTCACTAAAAAAGATCTACAAAAATCTACAGGTTCTTTGAAAAAAATTAACTGAAACATTTGATCAATAGAGACTATAGACCTTCCTAAAGCCCGCTATGAGTGGACGCACTTTCATTTACAAGACTTCAAAACTGTTGCTGAGTACAATTCTAAATTATTCAAAATATGTTCAAAATTGACTTTGTTTGGAAAAAAAAATTCACTGGTAAAGATATGTTGGAAAAAAAAATTCATCTTTCATGCATCGAATGTGAGTGCAACAACAATATTGTGATTGTGGTTTCACAAAATACTCAGAACTCATATTTTGCTTGCTTGTGGCTGAATAAAATAATGAATAGTTAGTGAAAAATCATGAGTTACATCCAACTGATTTTGAACCATTACTAAACAAATGATACTACATTGCTTGAAACAGATGCAATATCAAGACATGGATGTGGACATAGATTTGAACGTGGACGCGGACGTGTACGTAGATTAAACCATGGATGAAATAATCAACAAAGCTATCAACAACAAGTCAACAATTTCAAAAGGCATAAAGCAAACGAAAGTAGCATATCTAAAAAGGAGTGTGAAGAAAATTACTTTAGATGTGAAATAAAAGAGTATTAGACACGTACCTATCATACGGAAAAAATACTTTGTGGATCTCTACCAAAAATCAATCAAAGGAAATGAAAAGGTGGAGACAAATTTTGCTGATTATGATTGTCCAATTGATATGATTCATTTGGATGTCTTTAATTTCTTTACTGATCCAAATGAGACTATTGACCATTTGATTAGGGGTGGTGTGATGGAAGATATAGATTAGTTTACTTTCTAGTATTTCCTTTTATTATAGAAATTCAATTTGAAATATGTTTTTACTTTTTGCAAAAAAATAAAAAATAAAAAAAATAAAACTTTATTATGTATTGTTAATTTCATAATATTGAATTATGTTTACTCTTTTAAATTTAAATTTAATTTTTTTAAGAATTTTTATAGATTCATGATGGATTGCCAAGATACCTGCATGATTGATAGTGCAACTATATATATATATATATATATATATATATATATATATATATATACACACACTATGCTTCAAGACAAAAAAAAAAAAATAAATAAATTGGACTTAACATCTTAACATTAACAGAAAATAATGTTAATACGATATTAGGAGAATCAAATATCGTTGCAAGCTTAGAAAGAGCTTGTATTATTTTAAAAAATAATACAAAATTATATGTCAACGATGCACTTTATTCTAACTAATCCAAAAGATATTTGCTTAGTTTTAAAGATATCATTTTGCAATGGATATCAAATTGAAACAATACAAGAAAATAATGTTGAATTTCTTTGCATAAGTTCTTTTTACATCTGGCCGGAAGCAAAAAAATAAATAAAAATAATTCATACACTCCCAATTGACATGTATTATACATTTATAAAAACGGTCGAATCAAATATTATCACGAACCAGAATTTCATTAATTCAAAAAGTTTTATCCTTTGATATGATCGACTTGGACATCCAAAGACTATAATGATAAGTCGAATAATAAACAACCCACACAGATATCTTTTAAAAAAATCAGAAGATTTTTTTACCTAATGACTATTCATGTATAGTTTGTTCTCAATGCAAGTTAGTCATTAGACTTTTAGCTACAAAGATCCAACTTTCTTGGAAACAAAATTATGGAAAGATCTATATTAAAGCTCCAACTTTCTTGTAAAAAAATCATGGAGATATATGTGGGCCGGTAAACCCACCATGTGGACAATTTCATTATTTTATGCTATTAATAATTTTTCTACTAGTTGGTCCCATGTCTGCCTACATTCCACTAGCAATGTAGCTTTGGCTAAACTACTTGCTCAAATCATAAAATTACGAGCTCATTTTCCCGATTACTTAATTCATCTTGACAATGCTGGTAAATTTAGATCACAAATATTTGATATTATTGTATGTCAATTGGGATTTTCATCGAACATTCAGTTGCACATGTCCAAACATAAAATGGTTTAGCGGAATCATTTATTAAACGTCAACAACTTATTGCTAGACCATTACTTATGAAAACAAAACTCTCAATTTGTTTAGGGTTATGCCATATTACATGTTGTATCATTGGTTTGTATAAGGCTATCTATCTATTATCAATATTCAATTTCGTAACTTGCATTTGGTCATGAACCCAATATTTCTCACCAATGGGTTTTTAATTGTGTTGTCCAAGTCCCTATTTCACCCTACAACGTACTAAAATGGGCCCTCAACGAAAACTTGAGATTTATGTAGGTTTTGATTCACCATCTATTATTTGATATCTTGAAGACTTGAACCTTTAACGGGTGTTTTATTTACTACACGTTTTGTAGATTATCATTTTGATGAAATGACTTTCCCAACTTTAGGAGGAAAAAACTATATCATGAAAAATAAGGTAATTTTTTTTTTAAATGAAACAACTCTATCTCACTTTGATCCCCACAGCAATCAATGTGAGCAAGAGGTTGAAAAAATAATCATTTGTAAAAAGTTGCAAATCAATTATCAGCTGTATTTGTTGACACAATAAAAGTGACAAAATCATATATATCAGCAGAAAATATTTCAGAAAAAATTGATGTCCCTGCATGACATTTTTTTTATAATAAATGAATCTCAAATACATCAAAAGCAACCAGTTGGATCAAAAGACTATGTACCTCGAAAAAAATACAAGAGAAAAATCGATCAAAAACTTCAAACTAAGTAACGTTAGAAAAGAATTGATCAATTAAATATTGAAAATATAGTTCCCCAAGAACTACAAGTATCTGAAAAATAATGAGATTTCAATAAATTATATGTTATCTCATAAATTATGGAAACGAAATAATATTGTTATAGATAATATTTTTGTCTTTAACATGGCTCTTAATATTATGCAAAATGAAGATCTTAAACCACGATCTGTTAAAGACTGTCAACAGAAATGATTGGCCAATGGAAAGAAGCCATACGCAGAAAATTAAATTCTTTAGAAAAACGAAATGTATTTGGACATATAAGCCGAACACCTCAAAATGTAATCTCTGTTGGATACAAATGAATTTTTCTACGAAAGAAAAATCAAAATTATCAAATTACAAGATACAAAGCCCGACTCGTAGCTCATTATTTCTCACAAGACTGTGAATTAATTATGAGGAAACATAACCTCTCGTAATGGATACCATCACTTTTAGATTTTTAATTAGTTTTGACTGTGTCACAAAGACTCGATATGCGCCTTCTGGATATAGTAACTGCCTAAGTGTATGGTTCACTTGATATTAACAACAATATGAAAGTGCCAAGAAAAAATGTTACAAATGATTTAATTATATACCTTCTATTCTCCATTAATTTTTTTATCCCTTCAAGAATTCTAATCGTTCTTGTTCCTTCATCATAAATAATATTTCAAAAAACTAGTAAAGAAAGTAATGTTTTGGTCATCTTGTTCGCATTTGCTTAAGTCGCATATATATAGAGTTAAATGTTACTATATTGTTCATTCATGTTTAAGTTGCTAGTTCTAAGAGGATTTTACTTTTTACCACGTCATTCTTTAGTTGATTATAATCGGATCACAAGCTTAGGGAATGATATTATTGTCGTAACTGGGCTTGAGCAGGGAGACGAGTTGGTCTTAAAAGCATTATTTGTTCACCACGTTCCCTCACCGATACAGGTTTTACCTTTTTTCCATTATAATTTAACATGTGCACAATTCATTTGGGTATCGGTGAAATTGATATCAAGACCTGGGCTTTCTATGATACTAAGTCAGTCGCTCGATCTAAAAACTTAAGGTGTTAGGTTCAATCATATATTTATCAACTATTATAATTTCCTAATTGAATGTAATAAAAATACTCAATAACATCAATATAAAACTATTATACTATTTAAGTAGAGTCATGATAATTAAGGTTTTTTCGCATAATCAAATTGCTACTGGAACACATGTCGATGTCATCTCTATGTATTTAACTTTCGCCTAAATTTTTCTGAAAGCATTAGCAAATTTACAATTAATTTTCTAATTATTCTATTTTCATAATTTTTTTTGAGGTTAACTGCTATTTTCTTCATAATTTATGAACAGCATGGACATTTTTAATTTCTAGACAGAAAATTTTATTCAAATAAGGATTCATCCTTTTTCTGTATATTGCCCTAGTAATATTCTTCTCATAGTACACACATTAGTTGTGAATAATGGTCCATAAACTAAGAATTAATGATATTACAAAAGTTTGTTTATTGCCAAGGGTAAAATCCTAGATCCTTTAAATATAAAATCAATAATTAACATGTTAAAGCCTTCATTAATTTCCTTAACAAAGTTGGCCTCTTAAATTCAAACTCCAAACAATAAGATATTAGAGCAAAGATAAACTTAAACAAACGATTTGATCCATTTAAGATCCAACAAGCAATCAAACTCCAAGATGCATTAGTTTCAAAAGAGGTACGTGTTTCATAGGGATGTTAAGGTAAAATCCAATATCACTTAAATGTGAAAAAGTTAATCAAAATTAAAGATTTGTGCTACTTCTCTTAACAAGATTTTCCGTTTATAATAAAAAAAATTATAGAACTCTCGTATGGGCAAATAATCCAAGCTATAATGTTATTATTTTAATATTGGTACGTCATAAATAACATTTTTCAATAGCTTAATGGCACAAACATCATGCCGTTCTTTACACAATACTAGTGGGAGATACTAATTTGGAGGAAAACATAGTCTTAATCCTCTTTGATGTTGTAGGGTTTTCATTCACTTGGATTTTCACCAGCAGTTGCAAGTGCATAGTCCTTATTGATTATCACCACAGATGCAATAGGTCTTCACACAGGAAAGGCGGCTTCCGCTTCGTGTCACGCAAGTTACAGGCCCCGTGTCATCATTGTCCGATGCTGTCAAGAATGAATAACATGCTAGTTACAGATATCATATGTATATACAATAGTGCACATGTGTCTCATACATATACATAAACTTCAAAAATAATAGCATTTTCACCATTAGTTGAAGGTGTGGGTGCAGGTGCAGGTACACGTGCACAGTCCTCACAGGTGCAACCGAACATGTCACAGGCGCAGTCAAGTCCGCTTTGTGACTTACAACTTCCCATCGTGTCAGCAGACTCTACCAACACTGTCAAAAATGAAAACATGGTAGTTATAGATATGTACATACAATAGTGTGCGCATGTGTCTCATACGTTTATAGCATTTCCGTGCAAACAAGACCATCTACGAGGAGGGTGCGGGGGTTGAGACAGAGAGGAATCTAGCCTGTTACAACAAGCAGGAGGACAAAAATAATCAACTTGGCAGCATCCATTCTCGTGTTTGAGGAACTAATTGTATAGTCTGTATAATATCTCTTACTGGGTAAGATGAAGCCATACTAAGCTATATATATATATAAAGATAAAATTAAGCACGAGTTTATTGAAGATTAAATCTTTTGAAATAAATGCAATATTGTATTATATTGCAAAGAAATTAATTTCATGTTGATAGGCTTGATTTACTTTCTTTCTTGATGTGTTTGGAAACGATTATATTTTTATTTTTTATTTCGATCCTTTTTTTTTTTTAAGTGAGATTTACCTTATTAAGAGTTTCAAAAAATTCATTATATGACAAGTGACATAACAGATGTATAGAACAAATAGTGTTTTTTCTACTCTCTCAAAATGGAATCTATTCCAAACATATATGCCTTGGTTCCTAATTACATTTTGAATAATAATGTTCACACTAATATTTTATTATTTGCATCATTTTTTATTTGCAATGAAAATCGTCAATTTGATGACTTTGCACTTACCTCATCAACTTTCGCACTTAACCTTCAATTAATTGGGACATCTATATTTGATAAGATTTCAGTCAAAATATCGAGCTAACGTGTATTGAATCAAGAGACAAAATTGTCAAACTTTTTATTTATCGTTTATCTCAATTATTTAAAATTACGAGTCAAATAAAACTTTTCGTGCCTACCTAACAAAATTTTCAATGCAAATTGTCGTTAGAGATGAGATGTGCAATTTAATAAATAGTTGATCATAAGAATATATTTGACAAAAAAAATTGGAAAAATAAATGCAAAAATACTCAAAGATTGTGAACAATATTCATTGCAACTAAACTTTGACGTGGTTAACAAAAATTATCTGGTTGATAATTACCCTTACTTTTTCGGCGAAGGTAATATATATATTTTTTAATAATTTTGCAAGGACTATAAATTACCAAATTAATGTAACAGAATACTATTTATAAAGAAATAACACATAATTGCGAAAAATAATAAATAAAAAGAATCAAAGATATGCACGTGGGTAATATACCTGAAAAGAATCTCATAGTTGACATAGTCTAAACTAAGCTCCATGTGTAAACCTGGAGGCTATATTATACAACTTGTATGACCAGAGGTGTAACCCGTCTGTCCAGGAGGCGCCACATGACGTCCCCTGGACGGGCAGGTCTTACATGGCCATGTCTGTTTAGAAAAACCCAAGACACGGTCAAAGTCGGATCTATCTGTAGTTAAGGTGTCAACACGCTTGGCCCATGCAAGCCTCTGTTTGAAAATGTGGGCTCTATTTGACACTCTTTTCCAAAAAAATTCTCTTCTAGAAATACATGCAATCCTTAATTTAATTTCATAAAGTCTTACTCTAATTTCTCACAGCCTATCAAAATCTCCCAATTTCATTCTTTAAGTTATATTGCTTCTTTATATCACTAAACTTCGTCTAATATTGAGTAAATTTGTTACAATTTGCCCTGATTACATTTGCAAAGCCAGTTACACAAAGCAATGACAAATTGATGGATATTTTAAGTCAAAATTGTTGATTTTTAGCTATAAATCTCAATATTAAGAATTATTTTCCTTTAGGATAAAGAAACCAAATATAAAAAAGATCTTAGCTAGTAAGCTTTTATTAAACAGGTCCACACTGTTCTCACAATAAAGTGTCATGCGAAGATACCACGTCAAGGTCCATAAGAAACTTCCTAAACCATATAGCCTCTTTTGCAACTTCACAAGCGACTATATATTCTTCCTCGATGTCAGCAATGAAAGATTGTTTAATACCTCCATATTACGTCTCTACTTCCCACTATAAATAACGATCATGAAGATGAATTTCTAGAGCCTCATTCGATTCAACAATCAGTATATCCAATGAGAATCAGATCATCCCTTGAATAGACAAGCATATAACCTTTCATTCTCTGAAGATATTTGAATATATGTTTTACCGTTATCTAGTTCTCCGGTCCTGAATTTTAATGTAAAAACTAACATACATAAAATTGCAAATATATCCATTTATTTCCTTAATTTTTAAAATTCAAATCAAGATAAAATACAACTAAATCACAAGAATAGTTAGTCCAACTATTGAATACAATATCTTCCACAAATTGAGTACCCTTCACAAGGACAGAAAACATGTAACCTATCAGGAAGCTACATGGCCATTGTGGTCGACCACTGAGATGGTTGGGCTATTCAAATGCGCACCCAGACAAGACTGGCCTAGAGCTTTAATGGCAGCATAGCAAGCCTCAGTTGACGGCATTTTGAGTGTGGAGAGGTGATATGGCACTCATTCCAGTCGATAGCTTTGAGGTCCTTCATCACTACCTTCAGATCGAGGCAGCCACACGGTGAGACGCTATCATCATGTAAGGTAGAGCGGCCGAGGTTCTATATTCTGCTCACCACTTCCACCAATTTCTTCTGAATTAACAAATTATTCGATCAATCAATATTAATAGAAATGTTATCTTAGATATAAAGTAAAAGGAAATTCGGAAAATAAGTAATATTGAAATTGAAATTGGATTTTAATCTATGAATTATTGAATCAGACCTTTTGACACTGCATCTTGTTGAAGCCATGCATGCCAAAGATCTGAAAAATTAAAGCAACAAACCAAACTAACTGAAACAAAGAAAAATTAAATTAGAATAACTTATAATAAGCAATAATGCAGCAATAAAGAATCAGGTACATAAAAAACGAAGACATGGTAAAAAAATATACATATTGAGAATTATAAACTTCCCCAATCAAAAACAGCAACTCCCCATGGTAAGCACCTAGCCCAATTTTGTCTAAAACATCCTCAAAACAAACAATGACACATGGAATGAATATATCTGCAACAACATTTAAAAATTGAAGTTGAATCTAATCAAGTTTGCTAGTATTATTAATAAATACTATTTCCACCAGCATCTTGTCATCCTTCATAATCTCTCCGCAAACCACCAAAAATACAGGCATAAAGATCCCTTCTATGAGGCTAGCTGCATGAGTTAAGTCAACACAAGTAGCAGCCCACATTGAGAAGTGATTGCAAGATGGCATGAAGAAAGTGTGTGAGGAGCAATCCTTATGCATGGAAACTTGTACATGAAGTAGCTTGATTTTGCATGTCATACCTCCCCCATGAAGTCAATGGTTTGCTAGTCCACTATTGTTATATAGGAGGATGACAAAAAAATCTTAATCTGAAAACAAGTTTATGCTTACTTTAATTACTTGGCAATACTAATACTCATACAAGCATATCCAGACAGACAGAAGCATTAAGATTAGCACTGCATGGTCTACATTCAAGGGCGCAGAGTGTTTCCACCTACATGAGTAACATATCTATTATTATCTCACCCTGTTTGACTTTCAAAGGAAGATGATAGCTTCAGCTCGCTAAAGACCAATATTCTCAACAAACAATGTGAGTTCAGCAACTACACTTGAGGAAAAGAATAGCAAAAGAATAAAATGCACTGAAAAAATGGGTAGGTCCAAGTCCAACAAATCATATTAAGCCACAAAAAAACATAAATCAATTTAGGAGTTCTCGAGGAAAATTCTTTGCAGTTAGTAAGTAATGAAAAAACTCATTATTTATTCTGCTCCATCCGTGGAGATCCAATTCAGCGTCTCAATATTTTCACAGCTGCCACAAACACGCCAAGAAGGAAACAAATTATTAAACCTATCAAACAAGATTGAAGTTTAAGCTCATTAAACTTGTCAAAAATTCGGGAATATCTCCATGCATTGAACATTAAGACCCTCTAGTGTATATATTTTGAAGTAGTTTAGTCTCAAATCTCAATTACCTATCCTGTACTTCTAGTGAGAGTAGCACGCTCCTTGAGGAGAGCTTGATCATACGAACCACCTCCATCTTCCAAGTCTAATCTTGTACGATCAAGCTCCCTAAAATCCTCAAGTAAAGAAGCATGCTCTTTCTTAGCTCTTTGACTAGAATGAAGCCGATTAAATTCCTGCACACGAAATGATGTATTTGATCAACTTTGAACATGTTTAGATATGATACTTTTTTCTTATAACTAAAATAGGTTACTTATCTTGACACAAAGATAGGGGTTAGTTTCGAAATAAGTAACTTCCTTATATCCAACTAACTTTGACCAATAAAAATAATATTAATTTTAACACTCCTTTATTTTTAAGTAAACTTGTTAAGCTTAGCCAAACATGAACTGGTTTTCTTCCAATGATTTCTCCCTTCTAAAGCAGAAGTTACAAATATGACACTTTGGTTACACATTAAAGACACATTTTCCCACCACTAAGTTTCTAGTTATTCAGAGCAAAATTCAACAAGAAGTCCAGTACACTAGGCTCTAGGGGCTAACATGAAAATCTAATAATCCTCAAAACTAAGTCACCAAAGGAAACCCTTTATTGCCTGCATTGGGAAGTTAATTATGCCCCTGCATCATCTAGAACTTCAGAACCGACTATTACAACGGACTAGTACTCATATAATGTAATGCACATATGAAAACTCTAAAGTCGGAGAAAATTTACCATATAATAAAACTCGAGCAAAAGCATGAAATGAGGAACCTTTTGTAGAAATATTTGTGTGAAATATTCAGCTATAAAGTATGCATGTCTCAAATTGTGGTACTATTTTTTTCGTAAATTCATGAAATTAAAAGCAGAAAATGAAAGATACAGTATCGACTGGCGAAACAAGAACTACTAGACGACTTTGTAAATTTTAGCACGAACATTTCTGAATATCACAATTGGCAAAACAACAACCATGGCAATTAGTGAAAGATTACTAAAGAACCTAATATTACACAGCAAAACCCCAAATCTTCTAGAACAAATGAAAAATAAAGAAAGAGGATAAACCAAATTAAGTGTACTCAAGTATGCTCGAACAGTAAACTAAAACAAGTAAAAGAGCTCCATAACTAGCTCAAAAGTCAACATTCTTCATCCTGTCCCCTCAAACCCAGTCAACGTTTCATACCAAAACCCGGTACCACAGATCATAGTATGTAATTTCCAATAGTAAACCCCAAAATCAATAAAATCATATTACTTCATGACATACACTGCACAAAAAACTTAGATGTACCTGCCCACACATATGTATGTATTGCTTTTTTCAAATGTAGAAATGAAGAAATTTCTGAAAAAATTAATAAGTGGTAAAAGATTCAACCTTAACGGAGTCATAGCCAGCGAGGTGAAGGAGGGCATACTGGAGCACGCATCCATGGCCAGCGGAGAGCACATGGGATTCTTAGGGTTATACCTCATGACCTCGTCATACAATATGTGGCCCATCGGGGCACATCCCATGGGTAAACCCAGATTTCCGGAATTGGCCTTCTCGACAGCATCGATGGCCAGGAACCTGATTGTGTTGACGGACTTATCAAGAAGTGTGCTGTCTATTGTTTTTTCGATTGTCTCTACGGCAGAGGCCCGAACCGGGAGGCTGGTGATGATGTGGATGCGGCGGTGGCAGTTGAGTTGGTGGATTTGAGGCCGGAAAACTTGGGAAGGGAAAGAGAGTTGGGAGCCATGTGGCCGGAAAAGCACGAAATGGCGGAGGACTGATGACGCCTCGCAGCGTCGCGACTCACGTGGTTAGGGTTGCTGTGGCGGTCCTTGGCGGGAGGCTTCTTCACTTGCAAGCCACTGTTGGTTGTGGTGGCGCCACCCAGAGACAACGGCGTCTGTCTATGAGAGAAGGATTCAGAGAGAGGAAGAAAAGAAGAGTATTGGCAACGAGGAAGTGATGAGAGTCGAATGAGAGGAGGAGAGAAGAAAAGAAAGAAAAACTAGGGCTCATTTATTTTGATGATTTTTTTTTTTTGGGTTGGATAATTTTTAGCAACGTTCCAACTTTTGAACGTTGTGAAAAGTGGATTTTTCTTGTCATTGAACGTTGTAAAAACTGGACCTTTTGCGACGTTCGTTTGAACGTTGCGAAAAGTAGAAGTTTTTGCAACGTTCACTGAACGTTGCAAAAAGTGGAACTTTTCAACTTTTTCCAACGTTCAATGAACGTTGCCAAAAGTGGCATTGAAAACATTCTTTTGAAGAATGTTGCTAAAGCTCAATAAAGTTAATCAATTGCAACATCCACTTATTAGAATGTTGTCATAGCCTCTTTTAGCAACATTCACTGATTGAATGTTGTATTTTGAGTGTTGCAAAAGGTGATTTTTGATATAGTAATATTACTATCAAATATCATACATGGCGGCTCACTTAGTGTGATATAAAATGCATACACAAAAATTACCAAATAAATCGAAGGCAAAAAGAAACTATAAATGTGCTGTATACTACAACACTCAATTAAATTAATCAATGTCAACATTCACTTATTAAAATGTTGCGATAGACCCCATTAACAACACTCAATTCACAAATGTTGCCTTTTAAGTGTTGCAAAATGTCATTTTTGTTGTAGTGGTACTAACTTGAAAATTGGGCAAAAAAAAAAAAAGATCCAAACCATTCATATTTTTCTAAACTTGTAAAAGTTTATCCCCCTAAAACTTAGTAGTAAAATGTTCAACACTAAAATTTGATTCGGCCATTATAAAAGGTAATGCTTTACCCTTCCAACTTTTTAAGTAATTTATACGAAAGATTTTGGGTTGGTTTCTTGTATGACAAGGATGTCATGTGAACAGTGACGTTCACTGTTCACTGCGTCACTGTTCACTTGAACAGTGACTTTCACTGTTAACGTGAATAGTGAACAGTATGTGCAAAAGATTTAAAATTTTTTTTTTTAAACACAAATTTAAAAAATATATATGGTCTACATAAAATTAAACCTGAGCGCTGATGCCGAACTATAAGGACTCGATTTCTATTTATTAGATTCAAATCGTTACCAAAATTTTATTACGACTTAGCAATGTGACGAGCAAAAATAAATATATAATTATGTATTGACAAATTGTTAAAGGCTATATAAAATTTTCTTACTCTTTATTTTAAACCTTTTCCATACATATTTTGAAAAGACCATGAAAGTAAAAGCTGTAAATCTCAAAATGGGAATATTATTCTACATATGTTTGAAGCTCCCAATGCAGTACGGGTAGTATGCCACAATTGAAAAAGTCATGATTTTTGCATTTGATTTTAAAAATGAGAATAGAAGGATTTGACTACCTTCACGCATTAGAAGGACACATTCATAATAGTTTCTGACCCATAATTTCCTTCTCTATATTATTGCCCTGTTTGATTCTCATTTTTAGAGAAAGAATGCATTTTGAATAGTTGATTGATGGAGAATGTGTGGTTAAAAATTAAGAAAAAGTTTTGGATTTGCGTGTAATATTATTTTATTAAAGAATGTGTGGTTAAAAAGAAGAGAGAGAAAAATGAATTTTGTGAAAATGGGAATCAAACGGGGGCTATATAATTCAATTTGTTACTAGATAAACACATCCACGTAATAACCTTTCTCATAAAAAAATTTCAAATACCTTAAAATAAAAATTTCATGCATATCACGTTCAATAGATAAAAAAAATAAAATGTTTATCCCACCAATATAAAAATAATGAAAATAAATGGAGACATATAACCAAATAAAACATGTTCTCAATCCTAAATCACAGATCCACATAATAATAAAATGAAAACAATCGCTGAAAATAAAAATCATTGATCATATTATACCGAATTATTTATTGAGTTCCATAAATCCGGGCACCACGATTGCTCCTCATCGCCCGCCAACTAACGACCCATTCTAATCCGTGAAAAATGGGAAAAAATAGTGAGTATATGAAAATACTTAGTAAGACATAAATATTGGTGTATCCCGAATAAAAATTTTAGAACATGTGTCAGAAAAATCATACCGTTATCATATCTTTATAAACCGGTAAGAGTTCATATCATATCATGTGTACCGGAATGGCTATAACATCATGTCATATCTTATCTTTCATAAGTATAATGATTAATCAACATGAATAAAAATATTTTAAACGGTATAAATCAACTGCACCTATTTTCCTACCTTGTTAGATTAAATAAATTTGTAAACAACGAAAATCCGAAATCATTTGTGGCCCCCAGGGCACATCTCCAAGTGGTAAAAGGGGAAGGTGGAGAAATTCAGTTTTGCTTGAGGCTGCCGCGTCAAGAATTCGAATCATGAAATATGAATTTGGCTCTTAGATAAGTGCAAGTGTACAAGCAGCCTTCCACCCTGTGCCCTTGGAGGCATAACCTGCGATTTACCTCCTTTACCAAGGCCCAGGGCAAGGCAGGGCAGGTGAGGGCGCCAATAATGAGGCGTAATCCAAAAAAAATAAAAATAAATAAAATAATAGCAATTTGTGCAAAGTGAGAAAACTTGTGGGGGTGGGGAAACGTGTCGGAGTGGGTATCTCTTAAAATATAATATTTGACTAAATCTTCAACTAAACTTTCAACAACCCCACCACTTTCCAATGAATATACACGTGATGACACTTTATTTACATAAAAGTGCAAAAGAAAACTAAATATAATATTCAAATTAATTGGCAACAAATACACACGTGGCCACAACACTTTAAATTCATTAAATATATAATATAATTTAAGGCTAATTCTTTCTACCTCGATATCTGGGACTCCGTTAATCCAAATTAACTTTTTCTCGAGCCTATTACGTATAATTAATTACGATCCATCCAACAAACCTAATATTCATATACTTATCATTACTCGATTAAAATTTAAAATATGACCCAAATAAAATTGAAATTCGCTATATATCATTTTAGTCTTTAACTTCTCAAAACATAAAAATATAGCATACAAAAATTAAATTAAGAGACTTGAAAATTTTTGGGGATTACAACTAGTATCCTATATGACGTACTAGGGAATATAACGACTTAACAAATATATTATGAAGATTGGCTGTGTAAATCACACGAGTTACTTTTGAATTTTGTAAGAATTTTCATCGTATCTGCTCCCAGTAAAGATGAAAATTTATACAATATTACTTGATGACATACGATCTAAATTCGAATCTTTTGCCGCTACCAAGTGGTCGTTGTTGCAAATATTGCTCAATATTTAGAGAATTTTGTAGTTGAATGGAATTTTCCCTTATTTAATACTCCTTAGATATCTTTCTAGCTTGATCATTTTCGGAAGTTATATGTCAGACTTTTCTTTGTTCAAAACTTGAACTTTATCTTGTTTTCACGTAAGACATACATTGCAAAAATGCCCAACAGCATGTTCAAACTACAGGACTAGTTAATGACCGATAAGGACAAGGTTAAATTGATAATCACCAGTGGATCATTTAGAGGGGATTAGATCAAACATTTGGCACAGTCTCCTTTCTTTTACTGCATTTTGTTTGGCTTCGATTTGCTTCATGTAGTTTTATCTTATTTGATTATAATAAAAACAAATTTAAAATATATTTTTTTTTACTGTTATGTTTTAAGTTAAAAAGTTAACAATTGGTTTCGAAATATGCTTATACATTTTGCATGTATAATACAATTTTTGGGGCCTAATTTATGAAATTTGCCTTAGACCCAAAAAATCACTGAACCGGCACTGAAGGGATCTAGGCTTGGAAAATAGCAAATTGATTAGTAAATGATGGACCCGATCAATTAAATAGATACCGACTTCTTGTCTGCGTATTCATGGGCATGGAGTTGGAAAGTTTTGAACTTTAGATTGAAAATAGACTACCCAATTGAAGTGTCGTAATCTTAGCTTTCGTTTTGTAGAAATTAAAATCCAGGTCAAAGTCAACAATTAATTTTAATTACACATTTTATAGGACCTACAACTTTCCAACCACATATTTCATCACCTTTTACAAAAATATGATTCTAATCCGTACCAAACAAGGGCTTAGTATTAATATTACGTCGACTTTGAATACAATTTATAATATTCACAGAAGGCAATATGTAACCTCTTTTATAATTTTATGTAAAGAAGAAAGTTTTGTCGATAAAATAAATTTATTAATTATTTTTTAAAAAATTCACCTACAAAAACTGTGTTGTTAATCTTAAATACTAATGGGCAATAGAAAAATAATAATAAGAATATTCAGATTGACGTGAAAAAATAATAAGAATGTTCGTCGGGTTTTTGGTTTTTGCCATTCCGTGAAAAGGATTTTTGGGGTTTATTTGTGTGTTTTTAGATGTGCTTGTTCATGGGTCTAGGGTTTTGTGTAGATTGCAGGTGGTGATTGTGGGGTTGGTGCCTCGAAAGTTCTTTCCCATACTTCCGAACCGGTATACAATTTTTTCTGTTCTCTCCTCATTTTAATTTCTTTTATTTTACCCAGCAAAATGGACATGTATAGTATGATAATTATTTTGAGAATATTCAAATTCCAGTTTAGTATGTAACGACTTAACAAATATGCTATGAAGATTGGCTGTGTAAATCACACGAGTTACTTTTGAATTTTGTAAGAGTTTTCATCGCATCTGCTCCCACTAAACATGAAAATTTACTCAATATTACTTGATGACATACGATCGAATCTTTTGCCGCTACCAAGTGGTCGTTGTTGCTAATATTGCTCAATATTAAGAGAATTTTGTAGTTGAATGAAACTTTAACTTATTCAATACTCCATAGATATCTTTCTAGCTTGATCATCTTCGGATAGTTATATGTCCGACTTTTCTTTGTTCAAAGCTTAAACTTTATCTCTTTTTCACGCAAGACAGACAATCATTTTCAATGGCATGTTCAAACTACAGGAGTAGTTAATGATTGATAAGGAGAAGGTTAAATTGATAATCACCAGTGGATCATTTAGAGGGGATTAGATCAAACATTAGGTGCATTCTCCTTTCTTTTACTACATCTTGTTTGGCTTCGGTTTGCTTCATGTAGTTTTATCTTATTTGATTGTAATAAAAACAAATATGTAATAAATTTTTTTTTACTGTTATGTTTTAAGTTAACAAGTTAACAATTGGTTTCTAAATTTTGCATGTATAATACAATTTTTGGGGCCTAATTTATGAAGTTCACCTTAGAAAAATCACAGGAGCGATTTTGAAGGGATCTCATGCAGATGTAGAGGATGAGCCAGTTTCTGGTGCATTGGACGGATGAATAAGGGTATGAGTTTTATTTGAATTAAGTTTCAAGTACTAGAACTTCTCTCTTACTGATTGAAGCTTCACTAACGAGTTGAGCAGCCTCGCTTCGCCCATTGACTACTTGAGTTGGCTAGGGATGAACTGTAAGCGCGAGTCGATGAATCGCGCGAGTCGATGAATCGCGCAAGCCGACTTGCGAGGCTAAACGTTAAAGACTTGGAGTTCCATCTTAAAATGTCAACCTTGTTAAAAGGAATAGTCCAAACTCTTATAAGTTGGTTTATGTTTTCATCTTTATTCAATGTGTAATTTTATCACTTAACATACCCCACAAGATGGTTGAACAAATCTTGAAATTCATGTGCTCATTCTTTTGAGTCTTAATAGGATCGAATTGTTCGTTTTAGCTTAATAGGCTCTAATACCATATAAAAATTTGTGGTTTCATCCTAAAAGGTTAACATTGTTAAAAGGAATAGTCCAGACCTTTATCAGTTGGTCTACATTTTTATCTTTATTTTACGTGAAATTTTATTCCTTAACATCTAGGCTTGGAAAATAGAAAAATTGATTAGTAAATGATGGACCCGATCAATTAAATAGATACCGACTTCTTGTCTGCGTATTCATAGGCATGGAGTTGGAAAGGTTTGAACTTTAGCTTGAAAATAGACTACCCAATTGAAGTGTCGTAATCTTAGCTTTCGTTTTGTAGAAATTAAAATCCAGATTTTAATCTAAGCCAAAGTCAACAATTAATTTTGATTACATATTTTATAGGACCTACAACTTTCCAACCACATATTTCATCAACTTTTATAAAAATTTACTAAAAATATGATTCTAATCCGTACCAAACAAGGGCTTAGTATTAATATTACGTCGACTTTGAATACAATTTATAATATTCACAGAAGGCAATATGTAACCTCTTTTATAATTTTATGTAAAGAAGAAAGTTTTGTCGATAAAATAAATTTATTAATTATTTTTTTAAAAATTCACCTACAAAAACTGTGTTGTTAATCTTAAATACTAATGGGCAATAGAAAAATAATAATAAGAATATTCAGATTGACGTGAAAAAATAATAAGAATGTTCGTCGGGTTTTTGGTTTTTGCCATTCCGTGAAAAGGATTTTTGGGGTTTATTTGTGTGTTTTTAGATGTGCTTGTTCATGGGTCTAGGGTTTTGTGTAGATTGCAGGTGGTGATTGTGGGGTTGGTGCCTCGAAAGTTCTTTCCCATACTTCCGAACCGGTATACAATTTTTTCTGTTCTCCTCATTTTAATTTCTTTTATTTTACCCAGCAAAATGGACATGTATAGTATGATAATTATTTTGAGAATATTCAAATTCCAGTTTAGTATGTAACGACTTAACAAATATGCTATGAAGATTGGCTGTGTAAATCACACGAGTTACTTTTGAATTTTGTAAGAGTTTTCATCGCATCTGCTCCCACTAAACATGAAAATTTACTCAATATTACTTGATGACATACGATCGAATCTTTTGCCGCTACCAAGTGGTCGTTGTTGCTAATATTGCTCAATATTAAGAGAATTTTGTAGTTGAATGAAACTTTAACTTATTCAATACTCCATAGATATCTTTCTTGCTTGATCGTTTTCGGATAGTTATATGTCCGACTTTTCTTTGTTCAAAGCTTAAACTTTATCTCTTTTTCACGCAAGACAGACAATCATTTTCAATGGCATGTTCAAACTACAGGACTAGTTAATGATTGATAAGGAGAAGGTTAAATTGATAATCACCAGTGGATCATTTAGAGGGGATTAGATCAAACATTAGGTGCATTCTCCTTTCTTTTACTACATCTTGTTTGGCTTCGGTTTGCTTCATGTAGTTTTATCTTATTTGATTGTAATAAAAACAAATATGTAATACATTTTTTTTTACTGTTATGTTTTAAGTTAACAAGTTAACAATTGGTTTCTAAATTTTGCATGTATAATACAATTTTTGGGGCCTAATTTATGAAGTTCGCCTTAAAAAAATCACAGGAGCGATTTTGAAGGGATCTCATGCAGATGTAGAGGATGAGCCAGTTTCTGGTGCATCGGACGGATGAATAAGGGTATGAGTTTTATTTGAATTAAGTTTCAAGTACTAGAACTTCTCTCTTACTGATTGAAGCTTCACTAACGAGTTGAGCAGCCTCGCTTCGCCCATTGACTAGTTGAGTTGGCTAGGGATGAACTGTAAGCACGAGTCGGTGAATCGCGCAAGCCGACTTGCGAGGCTAAACGTTAAAGACTTGGAGTTCCATCTTAAAATGTCAACCTTGTTAAAAGGAATAGTCCAAACTCTTATAAGTTGGTTTATGTTTTCATCTTTATTCAATGTGTAATTTTATCACTTAACATACCCCACAAGATGGTTGAACAAATCTTGAAATTCATGTGCTCATTCTTTTGAGTCTTAATAGGATCGAATTGTTCGTTTTAGCTTAATAGGCTCTAATACCATATAAAGATTTGTGGTTTCATCCTAAAAGGTTAACATTGTTAAAAGGAATAGTCCAGACCTTTATCAGTTGGTCTACATTTTTATCTTTATTTTACGTGAAATTTTATTCCTTAACATCTAGGCTTGGAAAATAGAAAAATTGATTAGTAAATGGTGGACCCGATCAATTAAATAGTTACCGACTTCTTGTCTGCGTATTCAAAGGCATGGAGTTGGAAAGTTTTGAACTTTAGCTTGAAAATAGACTACCCATTTGAAGTGTTGTAATCTTAGCTTTCGTTTTGTAGAAATTAAAATCCAGATTTTAATCTAAGTCAAAGTCAGCAATTAATTTTAATTACACATTTTATAGGACCTACAACTTTCCAAACACATATTTCATCACCTTTTATAAAAATTTACTAAAAATATGATTCTAATCCGTACCAAACAAGGGCTTAGTATTAATATTACGTCGACTTTGAATACAATTTATAATATTCACAAAAGGTAATATGTAACCTCTTTTATAATTTTATGTAAAGAAGAAAGTTTTGTCGATAAAATAAATTTATTAATTATTTTTTTAAAAATTCACCTACAAAAACTGTGTTGTTAATCTTAAATACTAATGGGCAATAGAAAAATAATAATAAGAATATTCAGATTGATGTGAAAAAATAATAAGAATGTTTGTCGGGTTTGTGGTTTTTGCCATTCCGTGAAAAGGATTTTTGGGGTTTATTTGTGTGTTTTTAGACGTTCTTGTTCATGGGTCTAGGGTTTTGTGTAGATTGCAGGTGGTGATTGTGGGGTTGGTGCCTCGAAAGTTCTTTCCTATACTTCCGAACAGGTATACAATTTTGTCTGTCCTCCTCATTTTAATTTCTTTTATTTTACCCTGCAAAATGGACATGTATAGTATGATAATTATTTTGAGAATATTCAAATTCCAGTTTAGTATGTAACGACTTAACAAATATGCTATGAAGATTGGCTGTGTAAATCACACGAGTTACTTTTGAATTTTGTAAGAGTTTTCATCGCATCTGCTCCCACTAAACATGAAAATTTACTCAATATTACTTGATGACATACGATCGAATCTTTTGCCGCTACCAAGTGGTCGTTGTTGCTAATATTGCTCAATATTAAGAGAATTTTGTAGTTGAATGAAACTTTAACTTATTCAATACTCCAGAGATATCTTTCTAGCTTGATTGTTTTCGGATAGTTATATGTCCGACTTTTCTTTGTTCAAAGCTTAAACTTTATCTCTTTTTCACGCAAGACAGACAATCATTTTCAATGGCATGTTCAAACTG
Organism: Osmanthus fragrans; assembly: GCA_019395295.1. Lineage (NCBI taxonomy): Eukaryota > Viridiplantae > Streptophyta > Magnoliopsida > Lamiales > Oleaceae > Osmanthus > Osmanthus fragrans. The sequence goes on along the minus strand of CM033342.1, from coordinate 25,735,255 downwards.
CAGGACTAGTTAATGATTGATAAGGAGAAGGTTAAATTGATAATCACCAGTGGATCATTTAGAGGGGATTAGATCAAACATTAGGTGCATTCTCCTTTCTTTTACTACATCTTGTTTGGCTTCGGCTTGCTTCATGTAGTTTTATCTTATTTGATTATAATAAAAACGAATATATAATACATTTTTTTTACTGTTATGTTTTAAGTTAACAAGTTAACAATTGGTTTCTAAATTTTGCATGTATAATACAATTTTTGGGGCCTAATTTATGAAGTTCGCCTTAGAAAAATCACAGGAGCGATTTTGAAGGGATCTCATGCAGATGTAGAGGATGAGCCAGTTTCTGGTGCATCGGACGGATGAATAAGGGTATGAGTTTTATTTGAATTAAGTTTCAAGTACTAGAACTTCTCTCTTACTGATTGAAGCTTCACTAACGAGTTGAGCAGCCTCGCTTCGCCCATTGACTAGTTGAGTTGGCTAGGGATGAACTGTAAGCGCGAGTCGATGAATCGCACAAGCCGACTTGCGAGGCTAAACGTTAAAGATTTGGAGTTCCATCTTAAAATGTCAACCTTATTAAAATGAATAGTCCAAACTCTTATAAGTTGGTTTATGTTTTCATCTTTATTCAATGTGTAATTTTATCACTTTACATACCCCACAAGATGGTTGAACAAATCTTGAAATTCATGTGCTCATTCTTTTGAGTCTTAATAGGATCGAATTGTTCGTTTTAGCTTAATAGGCTCTAATACCATATAAAGATTTGTGGTTTCATCCTAAAAGGTTAACATTGTTAAAAGGAATAGTCCAGACCCTTATAAGTTGGTCTACATTTTTATCTTTATTTTACGTGAAATTTTATTCCTTAACATCTAGGCTTGGAAAATAGAAAAATTGATTAGTAAATGATGGACCCGATCAATTAAATAGATACCGACTTCTTGTCTGCGTATTCAAAGGCATGGAGTTGGAAAGTTTTGAACTTTAGCTTGAAAATAGACTACCCAATTGAAGTGTCGTAATCTTAGCTTTCGTTTTGTAGAAATTGAAATCCAGATTTTAATCTAAGTCAAAGTCAACAATTAATTTTAATTACACATTTTATAGGACCTACAACTTTCCAAACACATATTTCATCACCTTTTATAAAAATTTACTAAAAATATGATTCTAATCCGTACCAAACAAGGGCTTAGTATTAATATTACGTCGACTTTGAATACAATTTATAATATTCACAAAAGGTAATATGTAACCTCTTTTATAATTTTATGTAAAGAAGAAAGTTTTGTCGATAAAATAAATTTATTAATTATTTTTTTAAAAATTCACCTACAAAAACTGTGTTGTTAATCTTAAATACTAATGGGCAATAGAAAAATAATAATAAGAATATTCAGATTGATGTGAAAAAATAATAAGAATGTTTGTCGGGTTTGTGGTTTTTGCCATTCCGTGAAAAGGATTTTTGGGGTTTATTTGTGTGTTTTTAGACGTTCTTGTTCATGGGTCTAGGGTTTTGTGTAGATTGCAGGTGGTGATTGTGGGGTTGGTGCCTCGAAAGTTCTTTCCCATACTTCCGAACCGGTATACAATTTTGTCTGTCCTCCTCATTTTAATTTCTTTTATTTTACCCAGCAAAATGGACATGTATAGTATGATAATTATTTTGAGAATATTCAAATTCCAGTTTAGTATGTAACGACTTAACAAATATGCTATGAAGATTGGCTGTGTAAATCACACGAGTTACTTTTGAATTTTGTAAGAGTTTTCATCGCATCTGCTCCCACTAAACATGAAAATTTACTCAATATTACTTGATGACATACGATCGAATCTTTTGCCGCTACCAAGTGGTCGTTGTTGCTAATATTGCTCAATATTAAGAGAATTTTGTAGTTGAATGAAACTTTAACTTATTCAATACTCCTTAGATATCTTTCTAGCTTGATCGTTTTCGGATAGTTATATGTCCGACTTTTCTTTGTTCAAAGCTTAAACTTTATCTCTTTTTCACGCAAGACAGACAATCATTTTCAATGGCATGTTCAAACTGCAGGACTAGTTAATGATTGATAAGGAGAAGGTTAAATTGATAATCACCAGTGGATCATTTAGAGGGGATTAGATCAAACATTAGGTGCATTCTCCTTTCTTTTACTACATCTTGTTTGGCTTCGGTTTGCTTCATGTAGATTTATCTTATTTGATTATAATAAAAACAAATATATAATACATTTTTTTTTAGTGTTATGTTTTAAGTTAACAAGTTAACAATTGGTTTCTAAATTTTGCATGTATAATACAATTTTTGGGGCCTAATTTATGAAATTCGCCTTAGAAAAATCACAGGACCGATTTTGAAGGGATCTCAAGCAGATGTAGAGGATGAGCCAGTTTCTGGTGCATCGGACGGATGAATAAGGGTATGAGTTTTATTTGAATTAAGTTTCAAGTACTAGAACTTCTCTCTTACTGATTGAAGCTTCACTAACGAGTTGAGCAGCCTCGCTTCGCCCATTGACTAGTTGAGTTGGCTAGGGATGAACTGTAAGCGCGAGTCGATGAATCGCACAAGCCGACTTGCGAGGCTAAACGTTAAAGACTTGGAGTTCCATCTTAAAATGTCAACCTTGTTAAAATTAATAGTCCAAACTCTTATAAGTTGGTTTATGTTTTCATCTTTATTCAATGTGTAATTTTATCACTTAACATACCCCACAAGATGGTTGAACAAATCTTGAAATTCATGTGCTCATTCTTTTGAGTCTTAATAGGATCGAATCGTTCGTTTTAGCTTAATAGGCTCTAATACCATATAAAGATTTGTGGTTTCATCCTAAAAGGTTAACATTGTTAAAAGGAATAGTCCAAACCCTTATAAATTGGTCTACATTTTTATCTTTATTTTACGTGAAATTTTATTCCTTAACATCTAGGCTTGGAAAATAGAAAAATTGATTAGTAAATGATGAACCCGATCAATTAAATAGATACTGACTTCTTGTTTGCGTATTCATAGGCATGGAGTTGGAAAGTTTTGAACTTTAGCTTGAAAATAGTCTACCCAATTGAAGTGTTGTAATCTTAGCTTTCGTTTTGTAGAAATTAAAATCCAGATTTTAATCTAAGTCAAAGTCAACAATTAATTTTAATTACACATTTTATAGGACCTACAACTTTTCAACCACATATTATAATAGCGATTCTGACACCGATGCAGAATGTTATGCCCGTTTGAAGTTATCACTCGTTTTCTTGGCTAATTTTCTGTCCGTTTCCTCTTCGAACTCCAAGGCGATCCGTCCTACGTCAAATGGTAAATGGCCGACCCAGAAAGGGTAAATAACAAGCGTTTTAGAAGTTCTATATTGTATTTTTCATTTATTAACGGTTAAAAAAAAAATTAATTCAACATTTTTTGGCCATTTTATACAAATGTATTTGAAAATTTTCAATAATTCAATGGAAGTAATGAAAACGTGGTCTAAATTGTCTTGGCCTCACGCTCCTGACTTACTAGGACTATAAATACCCATCAAACGAACTTGTAAATTCAAACAAGGCCATTGAAGTGAGAAGCATTTCTACGATTTACTGTCCAAATTTCAAGAGTGAAATACAGAAATGGATATCCAAATCCATGCATCTGCTGCCACCAAAAATATGAGCATTCAGGATACTCGTCGCTCTGTCAAGTATCATCCTTCCCTTTGGGGAGATTATTTCCTTGCGTACACTTCTAATGTAAGTTAGCTAGACCTTTTGTTCCTCGTTAATTAACTGAAATATAATTGTGTTAAAATGTTAAATGCATGCTTCTTACTTGAGCAGGAAATATTGGCCCAAGAAGAGCAAGAACGTCAAAGATTAAAAGAAGAAGTGAAAAAGTTGCTAGTGGCTATCCCAGATGATTCATTGTTTAAACTAGACCTCATCGATGCAATCCAACGTCTTGGAGTTGGTTACCATTTTCAAAAAGAAATTGAAAAATCTTTAAAATACATCTATGAAACTTATCATGAAAGTCATAATAAACAAAACAATGATCTTTGCACCGTTGCTCTTCGATTTCGATTACTCAGACAACAAGGATATTATGTCTCATGTGGTCAGTAATTTTTGTTTTCATGATTTGTTACATGTTGGGAAGTTAAATTGTTAGTATCATATATACTCACATGCAATGAAAGATTATGACATGCATGCTCTCTTATGCTTCACAGCAAGTCGAATATGCTTTTTAGTTAGTTATGATTTTTAATGGTTCTTTTTTACTTACAAAATTATCATTTTTTTTGACGTGACCAAATATGAATATGGTACATGAAAAGTTTATGTTCTCTAATGTGAACATGCACCTACACATTTAAGGTTACATTTCATATTTTTTCGGGCTGAGGCAGATGTGTTCAACAAATTCAAGGACAGCCAAGGAAAATTTGAGGATTCTTTGATTAGCGATGTACCAGGGCTGTTAAGCTTGTACGAGGCTGCATACTTTGGAGTACACGAGGAGGAAATTCTAGAAGAAGCATTGAAGTTTTCTACCACTCACCTCATATCCTCGATCCCCCAGGCGAGCAATTCTCTCTCCAGACAAGTTAGTGACGTGTTGGAGATGCCAATTCATAAAACTTTGACAAGGCTCGGAGTTAAGAAATTCTTGTCCATTTACCAAAAATCAGGTGAAGACATGCTCCTGGATTTTGCAAAATTCGACTTCAACATAGTGCAGAAGATCCACCAGAAGGAGCTAAGTGACATTACAAGGTTAGTTTGTTTTGTGAAGCTTTACTAGCACTTATATATCTGAAAAAATGTTAAAATTTTACTTTTGGATATAAATTGCAGGTGGTGGAAGGCTTTAGAGTTTGGGAAAAAATTGCCTTTTGCAAGAGATAGGCTGGTGGAATGCTACTTTTGGATATTATCTGTCTACTTTGAGCCCCAGTACTCTCTTGCAAGGAAAATTCTAACCAAAGTAATCGCCATGACTTCTATTATTGACGACATCTATGATGTTTATGGGACCCTAGAAGAACTTAAACTTTTCACAGATGCAATTGAAAGGTGAATTTATTCTACTGTCTAGTTTTGAATTATTCTTTGTATCTTAATAACTAATAGCATATTATTTATATTGAAATATATAGTTCAAACAGATTCAGATTTGATATTGAATATTTTTTTGAGCAGGTGGGATTTTAGTGCCATGGGTCAGTTGCCATCATACATGAAATATTTTTACAAATCTCTTTTAGATGTTTTTCTCGAAGCTGAGAAAGAGTTGGGAAAGATAGGAAAATCGTATCGTGTTCACTACGCGATTGATGAGGTGATCAATATCAATAAAGTTGCTAGACTTTAAGCAAAATTACATCAAATTAATATTATCTAATCAAAGTTTCAATTTACAGATGAAAAAATTAGTCCGAGCATATTTCCAAGAGGCAAAATGGATGTACAATGGATATGCTCCAACACTAGAAGAGTATATGAAAGTCACACTAGTATCTTGTGGTTACATGATGCTATCTACAACATCTTTGTTAGGTATGGGAGAACTGGTAACTAAGGAAGCCTTTGATTGGATTTCAAGTGAACCATTATTAGTACGTGCTTCATCAATAATCAATAGACTAATGGATGACATGGTGGGATATGAGGTAAGAAGTTTGAATTCTTAATTGGCTTTATTATATATTACACAAGTTCATCACACAGGTTTTATGTTCTTATGGCAGTCAACATATGAGAAAAATGTAATAGCATTAGATTAACAAGTTTTGTGTTGTGTTTATTTTATGCAGTTTGAACAAAAAATTGCAGCAGTTGAATGTTATATGAAAGAGAAAGGGGCTTCAAAAGAAGAAGCATTTGCTGTATTTCAAACACAAGTCATGAATGCGTGGAAGGATATAAACCAAGAATGCCTTAATTTAGATGCAGTACCAATGGCTGTTCGCGTACGAGTGGTCAATCTTGCACGTGTCATCAATCTTCTATACAAAGATAGTGATGGATACACAAATTCTAAAACAAAGTTAAAAGATTTCATAACATCGATACTCATTCAACCAGTGACAATATCCAAATGAACATAGTAGGGGTGCAGGTGACTTCCATTTTAATGTACCACTTTATTGTCATCCATAGTTAGTGCTGTATTGTTAAATTCTACAACATAATTAGGTCTTGGTTAAGGTTATTCAAACGTTGTAAATAAATGTGTCAATAATTGAACGTTATATCTACTAGAAAGCCCTTGGAGTAGTTAAAAACTTTGTATTTGTATTGTCCAATGTTCTAAATAATGATATTAATGTTTAAAGTTTCTGTAGAATAATTAGAATTGGAAGCTATGTTATAATTCATTGATATTCAACTACTTATATACATAATACATGACAGATCTTATATGAAAATCTATGATTCTAGGAGCTTTAAAAGGCTAAATCAAACCTGTAAATTGTTTGCTATCTATACATAATTGATGCAGATTTCTCCAGCAATTTATGAGTAATATTCATTTGCTTAATTCTGGTGACTGATTGCTTCATTGCTACCATTGATGGGATCATTGTCTTCATCGGTATTGGTTACTTCCGTACCAAGATTATTGCGATCATTTCCTTAGACAAAAGTGTGGTCTGAAACTTGAGACATTAGTTGGAGAAAGTATAGACATTGAATTTGACATGCAATATTATACACATGTCACAACAGCACTTGAAGAAGTTGGGATTTTTTATTTTTTATTCTTTTAGTTGAAGAAAATGAAATAAATTGCCATTTCAAAACAAAAGTAAGATTGATGTTAGTTTTTATATTAAAATCACTGTTCATTTTTCTGTCCAAACTCAAAGACTAAAAGTAAATGAATATTAAAACAAAAATTCTTCACGTAGAAATTTTTTATATCAGAAAATGGATAGATTTTTGAATTTCTACTCACATGGGAGTGGGCACCGTGTATAAAATATTGTAAAAAAAAAAAAAATTCCCGCCATTGATGTGTGTGTTCAATAGGTACAGGGATCCCTGTACCTATAGCAGAGTTCATATTAAAACTCCTTCACCGACATTTCCATGATTTCCACAAAAAAATGTCGGCATTGAGAATACACGGTATTCTGCCACATGTCATTCAACTGTTTCACAATATTTCATTGCATATACTTTAGACCTCATAATATAATATATATTTTTTGTTTAATCCCTTTGCTTTGTACTATTTTGAAATTCTTATTAAATGCAATTAACCTATTATTCCTAATATCTTTTTATTTCGTAAAAATACCTTTCATATTTTTTATTAGTCTTAGTTAAAAGAATATCATTATAAATTGTAATAATATCTTAAAAGATTTTAAAATATGATTTATTTTCTAAAAATATTATATGTTTTGCAAATATGATTGACAAATATTTAAAAAAATGAAAATAAACACATATTATAGTACAATTTAATAAAGAAAACAAATATTTAAATATTTCATATTTCTTGATTGAGTGGCATTTTCTATATTTTTTACTCGTTTACACTCTTAACATTTAAACTACATTTAGAAAATTAAACTAATAATATCGTAATAAAGTTGGCATCAAAGATTAGTAGTTTCTTTTTTAAGCCAATATTTTAGATCTATTTTTAATTTATTCATTTTTAAAATAGGAAATTAATTTTCATTAGAGGTTTTTATTATTTACTTTAACGATAAGTATAATTTTATACTTATCGATCCCGGCCATAAAAAATGGACATATGCAAGGACTTTTATTGAATTGATACTTAATTTTTTATTGTATTTATTGATTTAGGATAAACTAGATATTGTATGGCATATGAAGAAATGGGGCAGAAATTGAACGATAAGGGCTAAGAAGGAACAAATTATGGACAATGGGGACTAAGAAAGATGAAGGACCAACAATGTAAATAGGAAGGGACTTGAGCTGAATTAATAGAAAAACTTGTGACTAACTTTAATCAGAAGCAAAAAGGATGCAACTTGCAATCGCAAGACTCTACCCATGCGATCACGAGTTTCACCAACAAGTTCAAGAATATTATCATACGATCACAACAAACATTGCCCTGCGATCGTGTTGGTTGCGATCACATGGCTTTACATGGTAGAAAATATTTTGTTTCTTGATTTAAATCAAGGTCTACATGGAATGGGATTGGAGCACGAATTTCACCTAATTCTAGAGGCTACAAAGAGGATTATTCATCTAGCACAAATGAAAGAGAGTTTTTGGGGAGAAAAAAAACATAATTCTATACACTTTAACCATCAAGAGCTTTGTTCCAAGAAAGAGAGAGAATTAGGATTTCTTGAGTGCTCTACTAAAGACATTCAAATAGACAAAAATTAATAATCAAATTTCTTCTTGCAATTACATATTCCGGGTTATGAATTCTCAATTTATTAGTTCATCCGTCCCATTTAAATAGACTATTTTTTCCCACAGAATTTAACATATTGTATTACTTTTGTATTAAAATCAAAATTTCAAATCTACATTTTTTAAACATGTTAAAAATCACATTTCACAAGAGTAATATGCATGTTACTATGTTACTTTTACATATTACTCAATTACTTATTTTTTTTATATAGAATAAGATATGTGTTACTTGTGTTACTCATGTTACCACTAATCCAAACTCTGACACCATACCATCCAAAATAGTTTCCAACCATTACTGCCACCTTCAGCCACCACCATCACATCCCTCGCCAATTATTATGTCGGATTTCTCCAATCTAAACCAACACCATCCGAATCAATTCATTCAAACTTACTTCAAATTAATTTTAAGTATTGTATTAGCACAATAAAATATATTATTATAAATATTAATAATATTACAAAAATTAAATTATTTTACATATTCACCCCACTATCATCTACCATTCCAAACCTTAATTATTTCCCGATCTATTCTTTCTCTCTCTGCCCCCCCCTCCATTTTCCCATTTTCTCACATATCTTTCTACCTTCTCCCTTCAAAAATTGCCCCATGCCTACAGTTGATGTCGCGCCACCATGCCAACGAGAATGTGTCGCATGTCGATCTGAGATCTCATAGCAGCATGATTTAAGAGGCATCAGCTGTATCTATTTTTTCGCTTTATATACTGGCGCATCATCCATTCTCTATTCCTCTTCCATCGTTGCAATGCTGTTGCATCGCCACCATGCCCACCACAATATGTTGTCAGCCGATCTGAGAGGCGTCGATTTGAGATCTCAAAGCAGCACGATTTGAAAGACGTCGATGGGTTCAAATGGTGTGGTGCTATAATAGTGGTTTTGTGGTTGCTGTGGCTGCTGTGCAATTAGTTGTGTGATTGGCTGTTGCGGTGTGGTTGATTGGTTGGTAGCCGCTGTGGTTTGTGGTGGTGTGGCTTTTGTGTTGTTGCGGTGTGTTATGGTTGCTATTAGCGTTGTGGTTGTTGTGGTGTGTGGTATTGGTCGGGGTGGACATGGTGGTGATGCGGTGGTCATGGTGTGGACGGGGTGGGGTGTTTTTTACCAATTATTTGGTTGATTGTGACTAATTAATTTGTTAATTTGTGATCTAAAATGTGACACAAAATTTTAGGCTGTGATCGAGAAACAACTTGTGATCAATTGATTTGATAATTTGTGACTATTAAATATGTTATGACTTATAACATTTGTGATTCGTAATTGATAAATAAATTGTGACATTTAAAATTTTTGATTTGTGAACGATGAATAAATTGTGATTTGCAAAATGTTTTATTTATGATCGTAAAATAATTTAAGACCAATTAATTCGATTGACCAAATTGTATAGAATTGTGATCTTAATATATTTAATTAATATTAATTAAATAAATTTATAATTATTTATTTTATAAATAAATTTTAATTAATATCTGATTTTTGAATTTTTAACATTGTTTCTTAGTGTTGAAATTGGCAATACTTAATCTCTTAAATATGAAAATTTTCATTTTCTAATATATTCCTATTTAATGTTCATTGTTATCAACAATTATGAACTACAATTATTTAAATCATTATTTAACCTATAGATATATTAGGTAAAATATAAGAAAATTATATATTTTCAACTATATTAATTATATTTTAATAATCGTGTGAAAATGGAAACAAGCCGATCTTTACAGGACATATAGAGTAATTAATATTAGTTTTAGGATTTACTAAATATATATACATTATAAAAGAAGTATTTGTAAATGTGTATTGACTTTAATAAATTCGTATAAATTTCATGAAAATCTTTCACTCACTTCAACTAATTCCATACAAATCTATAAAAAAAAATCTACGAAACTTTCAGAGATTATCATTTAAAAAAGTTCACAAAAGTTTTCAAAATTCGAATATCTTAAGACTTACAGAGACTTCTAAAAGTTTTAATTGAATATAATATGACTTTTAGAGACTTTTTAAAAGTCTCAATTGAATGTTTCAATATTTTTAGAGAGTCTTAAAAACTTTACATTGAATACCCCTAATCTTTTTAAATTCCAAAAAAATCATTAAAACTTTCAACTAAATACACCATGAGGGGTGTATACAATTGAGATTTGTAATGATTTTTTTGGAATTTAAAAAGTTTAGGGGTATTCAATGTAGACTTTTTGAGAATTTTTAAAAGTATTGATATATTCAATTGAGACTTTTATAGACCTTTAAAAAGTATCTAAAAGTCATGATATATTCAATTAAAAATTTTTTAGAAGTCTCTATAAATTTTAAGGTATTCAAATTTTAATGACTTCTAAATATTTTTATAAAAGTCTCTGGAGTACTAACTTTTAAGCAGAAAATACACATAAAATCTCACAATTTCTCTCATTAATCATGAGATTTTGAGAGACTTTCACAGAAAAATATATATATTTTTCAATATTTTTTTCATTTTCCCCTGTATGAACATTAGATGTATGATTAATTATTTTTTATTGATTATATTTATTTTCATTTATCTTTATCTTTCACTTATAGTTTATCTTTATTTTCTACGAAAAAATTAAATTTGATTCTTGTAATTGTTTTTTTATTTTTTCATTCATTTATTTTTGAAAAATATATTTTTTTATTAAATTATAAAATTTTATAATTAAATTTAAATATATTGATTTTATTTATTTTTAAAAGTACATTATATTAATAGTAAATTTTTTTTTAATCATATACATGTATAATTTTAATTTATATTTATCTAATTAAGGTCTTAAATTTTTATTCTTTTCAAAAAAAATCTTTAATTATATGAGGAGGGGAAGGCGAATGAAAATTGTGGGAAATATAATATCGTATGTGAGAATTTCACATTATTGCACTGGATCCACGTGAATTTCACTTCAAATGAAAGCCTAAAAAAATATTTGGAATTCTACAAAAGTTTATAGACGTGTACGAAAGACTTTCGCTAATTCTATATAAATCTATGAAAAAAATCACGAAATCTACAGAAATCATCACTTGAAAAAAGTTTATCAAAATTTCCAAAAGTCCCAATTGAAAACACCCTCTAAGTATTTTAATTAGGCTAAATAGTCATTCATCAATTTTTCAATATGAAAGTTGATTTTTGACAAATATTGTTAAGGTATAATTATTTATGTAAATTGAGGGGGGGGGGGGGGAACTTTCATTGAGTATATATATATATATATATATATATTGATTTTATTTATTTTTAAAAGTTTATCAAAATTTTCAAAAGTCCCTATTGAAAACACCCCCTAAGTATCTAATTAAAGTCTTAGCCCTTGTTTGAGCCCCATTCTTTTGAAAAAAAAAATCAATTTTTCAATAATGTTTGACATCATTTCAACCACACATTCTTTAATAAAATATTATTACACGCAAATAAAAAAAATTTCCTTATTTTTTAACCACATATTTCCCATCAATACACCATTCAAAAATTCATCCTTCTCTCCCACCCATGTCAAATTTGATGTCAAATACAATGTACAAGTAACATGATTGTAATATATATCATCTCTAACAAAGTTCCAAAATGTTCAATGAATGGCTGCTTACCACCCATGAAAAGAAAGAATATATATATATATATATATAGATATAACGTGAAATTTTTTAATGATATGATTAACAATCTTAAGGTTTCACGACGAAGTAATGGTCCCTGGGGATCGATATTTAATGGTTTGGGAAACTTTAAACAGGGACTATAAATACCCATAAACTTGACCTAAGTTTTCAAAATATTAAACACATTCAGGAGAGAATCTTTAAAGAAAAAAAACAATTCCTTTCTGATCGAAATTCTTTTCAAAATATAGAATGGATGTCAAAATTCATGAATCGGCTTCTCCCATTTCCACCAAACACGTCGGCACTGAGTATGCACGCCGCTCTGTCACACATCATCCATCCATTTGGGGGGACTATTTTCTTGCATATACTTCAGACCTCACGGTATAATAATTTTTCCATTTTATTGTGTAAATTTTCCTTTCTTATAATGTGTTATAAGCTTTTACTTGAGCAGGCCATATCTGCTCATGAAGAGGAAGAACTTCAAAGACTAAAAGAAGAAGTGAATAAGCTGTTCACATCTACATCTGACGGTTCGTTGTATAAGTTATACCTCATTGATGCAATCCAACGCCTTGGAGTGGGCTACCATTTTGAAAATGAAATTGAAAAATCTCTAAAATACATATACAATACATACCATGAAAACTATGACAAGCACGACGATGACATTTGTACCATTGCTCTTCGATTTCGATTACTTAGGCAACAAGGATATTATGTCTCATGTGGCAAGTATTTCCTTTTCCTTTTCATGATATCACCCCCCACACCCACACACACACACACACATATATCTAACATCGAAAAAAAACCTAAAAGTGTGACTTGCACCACCATATATGAAAAATCACCTCGTTTCAAAGTTTAAATTGTTTGACAATGGATACTTTGATTTATTAAAATTTAGTACTCTACGTGTACACACAACAATGCTACACGATACATTTCTCTATGAGTTATCATTTTGATTTTTGGGTTGAAGCAGAAGTTTTCAACAAGTTCAAAGACCAACAAGGAAATTTTGATGAATCGTTGATTAGCAATGCACAAGGCTTGTTAAGCTTGTATGAGGCTGCACAATTTCGAGTACATGGGGAGGAGATTCTAGAGGAAGCACTAACGTTTTCTACCACTCATCTCAATTCCGTGCTCCATCTACAAAATCATTTCTCTATGCAAGTTAGTGATGCCTTTGAGATGCCAATTCACAAAAATTTGACAAGGCTGGGGTCGAAGAAGTTCGCGTTAATTTATCAAGAAGATGAATCACATAATCCAATGTTGTTGAAATTCGCGAAACTGGACTTCAACTTACTGCAGAAGATGCATCAGGAGGAGTTATGTGACATTACAAGGTTAGCTTGTTTATGTAGATATTAGTTTATTTGTGCCCCTATCTGGTGTGGCTAAAATAATTTTTTTAGTAGATTTTTATATAATTTGATGAAATGTGTGGTTGAAAAATTAATAAAGTTGTGAATCTCATAAAATATGTGCTTTGACTTAGATTTGTATATGATTAATTTTTAACCTACAACTACAAATGTTTGACGAAAGATATACTTCTGTTAGCTTAATATCGAATACATATATACGAGTAAAATTGTTGAACTTTTACGCATATTGTAGGTGGTGGAAGACTTTAGAGTTGAAAAATAAATTGCCTTTTGCAAGAGATAGGTCGGCGGAATGCTATTTTTGGATATTGGGGGTCTACTTTGAGCCCCGATATTGTCTTGCCAGAAAAATACTAACTAAATTAATTGCATTCGGTTCTATCATTGACGATATCTATGATGTTTATGGAACCATAGATGAAGTTACCCTTTTCACAGATGCAATTGAAAGGTATAATCTCCCAATTTCAGTCATTCCTTTATTTTAATGTCTATTATAACGTATTTATACTGGATATTTTCATGGATAGGTGGGATTTAGATGCCACAGACCAGCTACCACCTTACATGAAACATTGTTACAAAGCACTTTTGGATTTTTACGTCGAAACTGTAGAAGAGTTGGAAAAGACAGGAAGATCGTACTGCGCTCACCACGTGAAAGAAGAGGTTATTATTGCCAATAAACATGTCAAATTGCTGTCAAATATTTATCTAATAAATGTTCTAATCTGCAGATAAAAAAGGTAGTTAGGGCATGCCTTCAAGAGACAAAATGGGCGTATGACGGCTATATTCCGACAGTGGAAGAGTATATGGAAGTCGCCCTTGTATCTTGCGCTTACATGATGCTATCTACAGCTTCTTTGGTCGGTATGGGGGATCTTGCAACTAAGGAAGCCTTTGATTGGATTTCAAGCAAACCATTAATCGTACGTGCTACAGCAACAATTTGTAGACTAATGGACGACATGGTCGGACAAGGGGTAAGAAGTTTGAAGTACTAAATAACTTATTTCTTATTATACGTAAGTGTTATTACATTTGGTCTTGAGTTATTTGTACTTGAGCGGAGATATTAATTGAGAAAAATCTAATAGCCTGCTTAATTATCAAGTTTGAATTCTTAAACTGACTTGTTTATAATATAACAACTCCGACTATGTCCATGCCCGAATAAAAAATTAGGGTTCTGGCAGCTTGGCAATCAATAAAAATTATGCCATGACTTTATGACATATCTTAATACACATTTCTTTCTTCTTGTCGTAGTTTGAGCAGAAAATATCAGTAGTCGAATGTTACACCAATGAAGAAGGGATTTCAAAAGAAGAGGCATTTGCTGTATTTCAGAAACAAATTACGAATGCATGGAAGGATATAAATCAAGAATTTCTTCAAATAACTGCAATACCAATGGCCATCCTCATGCGAGTAGTCAATCTTGCAAGCATCATGAATCTTCTGTACAAAGATATTGATGCATATACTCATGCTGAAAAGTCTCTTTTAAAAGATTTCATAAATTTGGTGCTAGTTCAACCTATGAAAATGCCATGATGATTGATAAATATGATAGTTAAGTTGTTGGTTGTGTGTTTTTGTAATAAAATATCATCTCATCTGATTATCTGATTTGATGGTGTTGGTTGTGTTCATTTTAATATATCGAATTATTATGATGCATCGTGTGGACGAATTATTGAACTTTATTTGTAAGTTGTTGGTTGTATGTTTTTGTAATAAAATATCATCTCATCTGGTTATCTGATTTGATGATGTTGGTTGTGTTCATTTTAATATATCTAATTAGTATGATATGATTCGTGTGGACGAATTCTTAAACTTTATTTGTTTTCCCATGTTATCTTGTTCTAGATTAACTCAAGCAAGACATATTACACTAATCGCTTGTTTAGTAAATTAAATTAGTATGAATTGTTGTCTATTGTATTATCCACTTCTATTTATGACCTTCGCCTGGTCTCTTCTACGTAAGGTTTCTTCCCATTCCAGATTTTTTTTATTCATCTGGGGGCTGATTCTATTTGATGCTGCCTTTGCCACAACAAAATCTTTGATTTAGAGTGTTATTAGAGTGCCTAATAACACTATCTAAAGCCAAAAAGTATGATTAATCTGTAGCCTAACTCGGTCTGCCTCAAATAATCAGTCATACAGAACAATGCGTCAATTTCAATACGATAGACTGGTTCTTTGAATTTCTTTCTCTCATTGTTCATTGTTCGCTTTCCGTATCAGATGCCCTTGTTCTTTGCCTACCACTTTGCTGTCAAGAGGATTAGATCTCGCTGCTTCTTGGCATTTGGACTCTAATAGAATTTTCTTGTTTGGTCTCATAGACCGTATTCTCACTTGTTTGTCGGTGGCATCATATCATGGCCAATCATTTATGCTATAATTACATGCCCTTTCGTATTTACTACAGCATGTCACCATCACGCCCCATTCATCGACAATAATTGATGCGTATGCAAGATCCAATTTGTCTGCATTCGATATGTTCATAATAAAAAAAATATGGATTTACAGATCATATAGCAACGCACATAAATGTTAACTACTTTCCATGTTCATAATATGTATCATGTAGTGCAAACTATCAAACCGTTATGTTTAGGCCTTGTGTGTAAATTAAAAAAAATGTATTTTACCATGCAATGTTCATTCGGCACCTTACATATCATAGGCACGTGATTTGTGTTAGAATGATATACCGTTAATTATTATTAACTAATTATTTTGTTGTTGAAAATTCAAAATGTATCTCACTATGCAATATCCATTAGGCACGTGATTTTGTGATACGTAATTTCATGCCTATCTAATTATCATCGATGGGATTCACACAAGCATGAAATCAGATTCATACTTGTATGTACCTTAATTTGGCACAATTCCACCACATATACGTTATCTCACCTGGTACCACATTACGTCGTGCTACAGTGATGATAAATGGACTTCTTTCATCTCCCCAGTCAAAAAACAAAGGATAAATCTAAAGTGTCCACCCGGATGACCACTTGGATGACCGAATGTGAGTGTGCGGGCCCCTCATGAATAAAATAATATTTCCTCTCACACTCACATTCGGTCATCCAGGTGGTCATTGTAGCATTACTCAAAAACAAATATATCAGCTTTTCCTAACTTATTTTAGTATCCCCCGAGAAAACATGCATATCACTTGTAGATTTAAGATGGCTAACGACGTTCTCCAGGATGAATACGGGTAAGTTTTATGCTCGTTTTTTTTTTTAATACTTTATGATTATTAGAGGACACTAGGTGCTAAATCATTGCTTGAGTAGATTGAACATGGCTTCTAAAATATTTTTTAAATTTCACGTGCTGATTGCAAAATATTGATAAATTGAATTCTGACATTATCCATATTCCTTAGGCAATCAAGAGTGCGGCGTGTTCCTGAAAAAGTTTGCAGAGTTCATCATCAATGAAAAGATACATGAAATGTGAGAACTGTTTGTTCCCAATATTGCTAGGACCCACTTAGCTTGTCAACTGTATAAGTGCGATGACCCATCCTAAATCACCCTAATAGACTCGACTCGTGACGTGCGCCGATGGTAGATACCAGTTAAGTGTCGGACCCACCCCAAGACAATTTTGACCTGCTTTGACTATGACAAATTTTTATAAAATTTTGACAGTTTCCTTTGTAATATGGACTAAAACCACCTGAACAATAATTAATTTTTTCAAACCTGTACATATAATTTAAAATAGAGTACATCAATCCCTCAAAACACAAACTATTCAAAATACAATACTAGCAAATCGACCTTTACTATTATTTACCAAAAAAGGTCCCCAAATGTATTAAAGATACAAAATATGTAATGAGTCCATGATAGGAATACATGAATTACAAATTAACTTTTCTGACAAAAGATATATGTATCCCAAAAGATATATAAACTATATAAATTAACAAAGTGAATCATACAACTAATGATAATGTGAGGCACAACTCGGTGGATCGATAGGCTCCAACGCTGCTCAACTCAGTTACTATCAGATTAGAAAAAGGGTGATAAAATATATGAATTTGTAACTCAGTGAGAGGATAATTTACAATTAAGTATACATTTCCTATTTATACATAATTACTGTAAAACTTTACTTACTCTATCACAACTTTTAAAAATTCTGAAATTTGGTAATAACTTTTAAAATTGAAACATGATTGAATCATAAAATTCTTTGTTCTTTATTCTAAATAAATGGCTCTAAAGTATAATGAATATAAGTAATCTGATATCCATGAAAATCTATGAAATACTTTCTTTACTTAGTACTATAAGCTGGAATCTTTACTCAATAAATTGAATCCTATAATCTGTAATCTGATGAACTGTAGTAATATTGAAAATTAACACAAAAAGGTACCCGAAATAAATTACTCATGTATAAATTAACACCGATATACATGACAAAGCTATTAAATTCTGTAATTATGTAATTATGAGATTATGAAATTCGGGTCTTACGCTCGCATAGCGGCTCAAATGCTATAATTTGGTCATACACTATGAAAACACATTCACAATAGTGTAGAAAGAATAAATTTACCATAACTAGTCATACGCTGTGAAAACACATTCAAACCAGTACAGAGCGGATAAAATAATCATATGGAGTCATACACTACGGAAACACATTCACACAAATGTAGACTAGGGTAAAATTACGTAGTATTTTCAAGTAGTTTTAAAAATAACTTTAGATATGCTGAAATATTTAATATCAATATAATTAGCCAATGAAATGATTTAATTGAACTCAATTTACCTTTTAAAAGAATTGTTCAATTAAAAAAATAACTTTATTCTGAAAATCGTGCTCCCTAAATCAATCATTTGAAATAAATAACTTTTACAACTTATATAATTTATTATAAGAAATATAATAAACAATTATTTCATATATATACCTTGAGAATTGATATAATTTAAATAAGTACTTGTTTATGAAAAGTAGATATCCATACAATCAAAACAAGCTACAAGCTAGAAGATGATAATTTTTTTTCCAATATTTTCGTCACCAACTAAAATATGATATAAGATAACAAATTTAACCACTGTCATACTAAGTAGCTTTGAATATTAATAATCGAATACTAAAACTTAATTCTCAGTACTAGAATAATTTCTTCAATCTCATATAATCAGTTGAAGCTAATTTCACTTTCTAGTCCTTTTACTAATAACTAATTCATCAAAATAACATTCGCCCCAATCATAAAATTAATTATCAGATCTTCCATCTAGTGAATCTTGAAATCACACATGCACCAATTTATTTTACCTCTTGTTTCATAAAATCATTCTTTCAAGTGAATATTTCATCAACACTATCATTTCTCTAAACTATATTTACTCAAGAACCCAATTAAAAACTCTAGAGTTTTGCTCAATTGGTATTATTCACCTTAATTCAAATGAAAATTTATCGATCAAGCAGCTTGAGCAAGAAATTATACTCCTTCTACTTAATCTGAAAATTAAGCCAACAACTTAGAACCCTTGAAAAATTAACATTATCATTCCATAAAAAATTACTTCTTTAACTCTTGAAGAAATGAAGAAATTGAACCCAAGTTCGAAGAAGTTAGCACGTAATTCCTTCCCTCCTTTTTCCCGCCTTCTTCTTTCTTCTTTTTTTCTCCTTTCTTTTCGGTTTTTTGCCTGTGTATCGTTTTCAGCTTCTGTATGTATGTGTATAAAAAAAATGAAGACAATGGGGTTTAAATTGACATTTGTACTCCACTTTTGCAAAGGAAGCCCCTCATCTTCAATTTAATATAACATTTAGTCCTTAACTTTTAATAATAAATAAGTAGATTCCCAACTTTAAATTGTATCCATCTTAAACCCTCATATATTGTCAATTGTAAAATAAACTCCAATAAAATAATTTGATCAATTCAAGTCCTTATTAGACTTTGACTTTGAGAGTCAACTTTTGATTTTGAATAAATAATCTTGACTTTTGACTAGTATAAAATGGGGTGTAATAATAAGTATGAAAACCAAATGATCTCTGGTGGCTATGAAACGGATGCCCATCTCGTCCTGAGGAGCGTGAGAAAAGAAAGGAAGGGCAGGAATTTGGAATAAGTCTAGAAGTCAAAAAAGGAAGGAACTTCGGTGGCTGCTGAACCATATTTCATGATTTTGAGACGTTTGTTTATTTTTTGTAACAATGTATCCACACTCATGCATTACATAATCATGTCTACTCTTAATACTATGGACATATTTGGCTTCTTGAAAATTATTATGCCGACTAATTCTTTATTTTGGAAGTGGAAATTGAACAAATGTTTTGAAATGTTAAGTTATGTTTGCCTAATCTAAATTTGTCTATTACTTTTGGGATATTTCTTATTTATTTTGCAAGTTTTCATGTTTTTTAAGTATATGTTTCTATTTCATAACCTAATTCACAGCTTATAAGCTATCACATTTATTCAGTTCATTACACCTGTAAAGGTATCCACACATCATCGTACAACGTTATGTCTTGAGTTGAAGTGTCAATTTGCGTGAGTTCATGTGGAGTCGAAAAATGTAGATGAGGATCATTTTTTAGGACGTTGCGGAGTATCAAACTGACCTAGTGAATAAATCAGGAATACAGAAACAAAACAACAATTGGACCAGAGAATGCAATTGCATTATAAGGTTGCAATCTATTTGAATGTTAATATACTATGACATGCTTCATTGAACATCAAGAAACATCTGTTGTTTGAACATTTCCACGACATATAAATTTAATAGGTTGGCATTCTACATGAGAAACAAATTTATGCTCACAACTGAAAATCAATTATCATATCAGTTCTGATGGATACATTGCATAAATATATTTCTTGAGCAAAAATATAGGTTATGCGATTATCATTCACCAAACAAGAAAGTGTGTCATTTTGTGAGCATTTCAATACAGAATAGAAAGCTACACGAGATATATCAAGTTGTGGAAATCAAAATTGCCAAAATTACTTCCTTATAACAAAATTGAGGATGTTTGTCAAGTGGGAACAGTCTCTTTTCCGAAGAGAACTCCACATTCATGTTAAAGAAGCAAAAGGGAGCAAGATGAAAAAAGAAACATTAGTCATTTTTCCTTTATTCATCTGTTGTTTCCTTGGCCTTTTATGTTGATTCTGGCATTTTGCTGGAACCAATTGAACTACCTCCCTCTGTTGCCCGATGCTTGTAACGGAATATGAATTGGGACAATTAAAAAAAAAAAAAAAAAAATCATTTTTACACGTAATCCTTTTACACTTGTTGCACTCCACAGTCCCATTAAGTGCATCACCTACAAGGCCCTTGTTAAGGAATATAATCCCACATCGATTAAAAATGTAAACATAGGCCAATTTATAAGGCTTTGGACTACTCCTCTTAATAAGGTTGACCTTTTAAGATGAACCCCCAAGTCTTAACATGGTATTAGAGCCCATTAAACTTCAACGAGTGATTCGATTCTTGTAAGACTCAAAAATATAAGCATATGAATTTCAAGATTGGTTTGCTCAAATGAGCCATCATCTTGCGGAGGCATGTTAAGGGATATAATATCACATCGATTAAACATAGGCCAATTTATAAAGCCTTGGACTACTCCTCTTAATAAGGTTGACCTTTTAAGATGATCCCCAAGTCTTTATAGCCCTCAACCTACATAATCCACTATGTAATGTTAAAGGGCTAAGTGATTTCCAAAGGTGAGAGTTTGCATTGAAATGGATGTTTTAGTTCAACATTTTTCTTGCCTTTTAGCGTATTATTTCAGAAAATTGTGGTTGAAAATCATTGTATTTCTTTCAAAAATTAATAAGATCTACTAAACGGCAAGTTGATATACAATGGAAGAATTTAATGGCATCTTATAAAGTGCAATACAAATTTCTACCCTCAAGAAATGTTCCATCATGAACAACCCAACAAATAAGACAAAACTAAGTAATTAGAGAAAAAAATAAAATGGCAAGTAAAACCAGGAAAGAGTAGAATGCATTTAAAAGCAACAATATAAATCTTTGCATAGTTTGATACTCAGAAACAAGTTGTGAAGAACTACAGGAATCAACAGTTCACTAAACAAAAGAAAGACTTCAAATCGAGTCCAAATGAACTACTGGGGAAGTATCACCGGCAGATGTTTTTGGTGCACATTCACTTTTAGAGTGTGAGACATACCATATCGTCATTCCCAAGCAAGACTTATGGCAGGAGAAGTGCTACTGTAACGACCCGGACCTTGCGCCCAAGTCGCTAGAACAAACGTACTGTCCGCTTTGGGTGAGTCTGCGCCCACTTGGCCCCTCACGGATTTCTATCGCGTTCCCCAGGATTCGAATCCTGGGGAACGCGATAGAAATCCGTGAGGGGCCAAGTGGGCGCAGGCTCACCCAAAGCGGACAGTACGAAAGTCAACGGTTCGGGTCGTTAAAACTACTGCCATATGGAATCATTCCCTTTCCCACTGCTCCACCACCAATGTAATAAGGTCTACCATAGTCCTTAAACCCGACATTTACATTCATCGAATGTGGAGATAAAGGATTTAAATTCATGTATGTACCGCCATATGGGGTTGGAACTACACATTAGGATGTAGCCATTCATACAAATGGAAAAAAAATATAAGTGAAACAAAAATATAAGTGATACTGATTACAGTATGCCTTCTTCTCAGCTTTTAAACCTCAGCATATAGTCTTTCCACTTCTTCAACCATACCAATAAGATCTTTCTCCATAATCTTCATCTGTTCCACTTTCCATGTGTTTAGACCTTTTTGTACTCAAAGGTCTTTCTGTGGTCCCAAACAATGAAGAATAGTTTCAATAGATGAACTACTATTGTCCGATTATAAATAAGAAATTGCAGTTAATATAGATATAAGGAAAACAGAGCAATCCATTGATTTCAAATGATCTTGGGGTATTTTCGTCTTTGAACTCACAAGTCTCCAATAAATATGCCGGAAAGAGCATAAAAAACGCCTACTTGCAAATCCGTTAGATAACTAATAAATCATATTAATTGACGACCCAGATCCGAACTCTTCAATTGTTGGATATATAGCAAATGATTGTTTTAGTCCTTGGGATGTATCTACCTGTTGAGGGTGTTAGAGGGATAAATCCCATATCGATTAAATACTGAAATATATATTAGGACTACTCTTCTAATAAAAGTTGACATTTTAAAATGAAATCTCAAGTTTTAAGATGATATCAGAGCCTATTAATCTCTAACGAATGATTCGATCCAATTAAATCTCAAAAAATGAGCACACAAATTTCAAAATTGATGCCATTATCTTGCGGGGGGCATATTAAGGGATACAATCACACATCAAATAAAGATTGAAAAATATAGATCAATTTATAAAGATTTAGGTTACTCCACTTGACAAGGTTGACATTTTAAAATAGAATCTCAAGTCATGATATGATATTGGGAGCACGTTAAGAGATAAAATCTTACATCTAATAAAGATGAAAATATAGACCAATTTATAAAGGGTTTTAATACTCTTAATAAGGTTGGTCTTTTAAAATAGAACCCCAAGTCTTCATATAGTATCAAAGCTCATTAAACTCCAACGAGCAATTTGATCCGATTAAAACTCAAAAAATAAGTACACGGATTTCAAAATTAATTTGTTCAAACGAGCATGTTAAGTGATAAATTTCCACATTTATATATATCAATTTATAATGGTTTGGACTACTCCTTTTAATAAGATTGACTTTTAAGATGGAATCCTAAGGGTCATTCTCTTCGTGTATTAGTTTTGCATTTTGAGTTTTGAAATCATTTTGTATTTTGTGTTTTGAGTATCTATTTTGAAATTGTTAAAAATACGTTCTTTTTGTCATCTGGAAAACTATTTCTCAAAACATAAAATTAGAAAACGCGTTTACTACCATGCCAAACCCCAATCACGTATCTCCACCCCGATCGAAGCTAACACTACCATCTAAGAAACAACCGAATCTAACACCACTGCCATTATGGATCAAATATCTGGCTACTTTTGGCACCAAGACCACCGAATATTGGTACAATCGGAAAGCCCTTAACCTCCTCTTCAATTATCAACCAAATTCTCCCCATAACTCCACTGGATTCGACCAGAATCATTCCACAAAGTAGGTTGCTCGAAAATCTGAAAAATGTCGGCAACTCTACCTCCGGCCACCAACTTGATTGGAGCCCACTACTGGTCGATTGCCCACCACAAACCGACCCTAACCATGGCCCCAATTAACTACAAATAACAATTCAAAAATCTGAATTCAGCCTAAAATTTTGTAGATTCCAGCGCCGTCAGGTCCACAAATGGTCGCGGGCCACATGGGTTGAACTCCTCTTTACCTGGCGCACCTTGTCCAGCCATGAATTTATGGGTGCAATTTGATGAATTGTGCAAAAACTTCTTATTTTGGGTGGTCCACTGACCACCCTTGCCCAAGTGTGGCTCCGCCACTAGGTGGAGGTGAGGATGTTCGAATGGTGGTAAAGTCTGGTGGTCTAGTTAGCAGGTAGTAGTTGGTTTGACGAGGAAGAAGGCTGGTGGAAATTTTTTGAGTTTTGGCTTGTGAAGTAATAAGCAACATTATGTTTCCCGTGTTTTGGCCGTTTTGAAAATTTTGGCTTGAAAACACCCAAAACGTGAAATTCACATTTTGGGTTTCCTTCACAATTTTTTTTTTTTTGGTTTTAAAAAGTTCATTTTTGAAAATGAGAAAGAAAACGCGTTTTCACCATTTTTAAAAATCGAAAACAGAAAACGGTTTGAAAATAGCAAAGAGAACGGGACCTAATTATTTACACTGGGAAAACTCTAGAATCTTATATATGCAAATATAAGGAGAGGGGAAATGTGAGTTATATATAAGGAGTGCCTAGGCTGTTGGAAATTAACAAAAAAAATATTGAGATTTGAGAGATTCCAAGTAGAGAGAGAATAGAGGAGAAGAGAGACAATATGGGAGAAAAATAATATATAATTTTTCCTCCAAGTAGCTAGTGTTTTGTGAGGCTTGATAGAGAATTGTACATGAGAGGAGGTGAAACATACTCGATCTTGTCGAGGACAATATACAATTATAATTTCAATATTTTTCAAAACAAAACCGAAAAATAGAACTTAGCGTGCGAATAAAAAATTCTTGATAAATCCAAATATAATTTGTAATTGTTAGGTCTAAAGTGTATTGTCAAAGTTCTGTGTCCAAAAAATCATTCTATCGAGTTGTATTTAGGTTTAAGTTATCAGATGTTGGAAGTGTCTTTGAAAGGAATAAAAGTCGGCTAAAAAAGATCAAGTCAAGACAAAAATGCTTGAAGACTGTCATGTGAGTCGCTCAAATGGTTTTAGTAGAACTTGACCACCCATTGGATGCCTAGAAGACGCTCAAGCGGCCGTGTCATTTGGGCGAAACCTAATTCACGATTTTCAGCATTTTTTTACACTCCCAAAAAACTCATAACTCTCTAATACTATATATACCCAACCAAATTTCGTCCTAAAAGGGTGTTGGGCCATTATTCATTAAAGAGAGCATCCTATTGAAGATTAAATATTGATTCTATATTTCTCTTGCCTTAACCAAAAGATCAAAACAACAAAATACCAAAAAGATCAAAAACACCAACAAACCTCTACCAAATATCTTTCAGAGTTCTGAAAATCCAGAGGGGAAATTGGAGTTCTGGTTTGTGAAAAAGAGTTCCTTCTTGGTGTTCCACAAGGAAAAAATAAGTCTAGAGGTTCTGGAGCTAGTGTTGGAGTACACAATCGAGGAGTTCTTCGGTGATTAGGGGTCAGAGTCTACTAATATCTAATTGTTTATCTTTTCTAGTGAATTATTTATTGGCACGTGTGGCTAGAGGTTTTTTTAAGGAGTTCTTCATTGGTTTTTCCTTCGTAAACGATTCTTGGTGTTCTTCATCTGACTTGCTTTGATAGTTTTACTTGATTGATTGCTAGGGTTCAAATTATTCTAATTTATCTAGAACTAATAATTTGTTACTTGTTGTAAGTTATTATTGGTAAAATTTTAATTATACATATTAAACCTATTCACTCCATCTAGGTGTTTGTATTGGACGATACATTACCAATTGACAGAATATGGAACCGCATCTCAGCCTTATATTCTGTCCATATTTATCTCTGCCCTTTTAGTTATATTTTCTATTTTTGCATTACAATATTACCTTGTAATCTTTTCCTTTATTCACGTGCTGTAGACTGATATATATTTCCATTGCCTGGTCATAATAAAACTTGAGTCTTTATTGCCTCCCTATTATTTATCATGGTATCAGAGCAGTAGAACCTAGGACAATTTTCCATGGCAGACGAGAGCCCACCTCCCATGGGTTCCAACGGTTCCAATGCTTCCATCAACAACTTGACCAACAACCAAACCAACTGTGATATGCCATCCCCTTATGCCCTCCACGCCTCTGATAATCCAGGTACGACCCGAGTCACCTGCCTGCTGAAGGAAGAAAACTACCCTACATGGCGTCGAGCCATGACCAATGCTCTTCAAGCCAAAAGCAAGTTCGGCTTCGTAGATGGGTCTGTCAAGCGCCCAACACCAGGTTCTGTTGGGAATTTACTTATCATGCACAGCGGAAAATTAAATAAATTTCAATTCCCACCAAGGATCTGCTTTGTGTTTAGATAGAAACTGTGATAGGAATCATACCTTTTACCAGATCTGCAAACTCCTTTGCTATTCCTGTAGTTCCAGCAATCTCGATCTGCCTCCCACAGCTGTCCAATTGTCCAGCCTCCAATGGAATCCACACAGGGAACAAGATTGAGAGAATTAGGGTTTTACTTTTCTTGTGCTAGCAAGAATAATGAAAAACCATCTACTGTTTACAAACCCTAGCAGCTTATTTATATAAGCCCAAAATGGCTTGGCCCATTCTACAACTTAATCCGGTCCAATATTTTTATTAATCCAATTAATTAAATCCGGTCCATGAATTAATTAATCCAATTAATTAATTCGGGCCTATTAATAAGCAATCCAATTAATTAATTATACAACACTTGTCAATTAATTAATTGACGGATCTCAATCTTCTAGTTCTCCTTTTGTGTGTGACCCATTAGGTTCCCAATCATGATGCCTAACGACGTGAATTATTATTTTGATCTAATCAAAATTGATAAATCAAAACACCCTTTTGATTTATCTCTAATTCACATCCGTCGTCCCAGATTGACATCTAGCAATGTGTCAGGGCAATACATGTGACGGGAAATGTCACGTGGTATGACAAAACCAAATTCGTTCGTTTATCGTGAAACTATAATCCCTTCGTCAATATGATCCGATCAATTACGAGATATGGATTGTGTCAATCTCGATTATCGATCATATCTTTCATTCCACTTATTAAGTCAATGTAAGTCGAAAACTCCTTTTCGACTTAGAGGTACACCTTGGCCAAGGATTTCGTTATCAACTTAACTGGATGAAATGTAGATCATAAACTCTTACTATCTAAGAGCGACGAATCCTCTATCGATCATTCACAACCTTCATATGATTCTTGACATACCCGAACGATGCCGTATTAGCGGCCCTTGACAGAGCAACTTCCAACATCACCAAAGCATGACTGTCCCCACATAAGGTACTATGATGATCTCAAGTCGAAGGATCAATTCCACTACCGAACGTTAGAGATTAACCACTGACACTCAGATAGTTATCCATGTGGAATCTCTCAGCGGGTCTCCAATGTTTTGTTCTATAACAAAACATTCACGTGTTCATTTAAGTGTCACCACACTTTAACTTGTGAGATCAGCTACTTACTTCACAAGTAAGGAATGCCACACGTGGTGGTCTATCCGTAATAACGATATCCGTATCTCGTTATTACTTACGACCACGGATGATTTAAGATTCAATTATATGTAATTTGTATCTCACAATCACAACTTCTTGTGATTAACAAATTACCGAGACTTGAATCTACGGACTCTATTATTTAATATAATAGATCTTGACATAATAAATGCATTAAACATATATCAAAAGTACTTATACCCAAAGTTGATTGGACCTAGGGCATAATACTTACAAACTCCCACTTGCACTAGATCCAATCACTTATGTATCTAATATCATAAGAGCTCACATGACGATCATGTTTATACTGCGACAACTCATTGCCAGTGGATCTGCAATATTATCAATTGTGAGAATTTGTTCTTTCTTTTACGTCATTTCTTTGTACTATCTCTTTGATGAGATGGTACCGCCTCAACACTTGTTTGGATCATCGATGAGACCTTAGTTCCAACAATGCTAGGAACTATACCAAGTTCATTAATGAACTTCTTGACCCATACCACAACCTTTGTTGCTTCTAAAGCAATAGTGTATAAGACTCTCGCTATTGAATCAACGGTGATTTCCTGTTTGGAACCTTTCCAATACACCGTTTAAGAGTAAATTAATATCCTGATTGAGATTTGCTATCTTTCTAGTCTGACTAGAAGTTAGCATCAGTGTATTCATGAACTCTCAGTTCATTTTCTCCATTTAAAGTCTTCTCAAGATTTCATATTTGTAGATTGCGATAAATTAAGCAATCTTCTAGATCTATCTCTATAGATCAAGTTGTTTCTCATATATCTTTATGAAGAAATCTTTTAACAACCACAATTTCAACGATTTAAACGTTGGAATGTCGTTCCTATTAATAATATTAGGAATGCGACAACGCTCCCACTATTTTTCTTGTAAACACACAACTCTTCATTTTTGATAAAATCAAACATTTTGATTTTTCTATCAAATCGAAGATTTCAACTCCAAGAGGCCTGCTTCAATCTATACAAGAATTGATTAAGCTAACATACTTTGTAAGCATATTTGGATTCAAAACTTTCGAGTCGTGTCATGCACACTTTCTTTTGCAGGTTCCTGTTAAGGAATATAATTTTGACATCCTTTTGCCATAACTCATAGTCATGGTATGTAGCTATCGCAGGTAAAATTCGAATGGACCTTAGCATGGCTATAGACAAGAAAGATTCATCAAAATCAACTATTTGTCTTTGTAATATTTTGCTATTAGCTTCGCTTTGTATGTATGGACGTTTACATCCATGTTGACCCCTTTTACATAAACTCATTTACAACCTATGGGTTTTATCCCATCAGGCGGTCGATCAAGGTTTAAACCTTGTTTACATACATCGAGTCCATCTCGGATTTCATGGTCTTTCGCCATCTCCTTGAGTTAACACTTGACTTTATTTTGTGTAACCAATAGGTTCATCATCCTCGATTAATAATACTTGATTAGTAATCATGGATTCATACCTTTTAAGAGGTTGAATGATCCTATAAGATTTACATAGAGCTGTTCTGTTCTCAGAAGTCTCTACTTCCAAATCAAGAGTATGTCCCTCATCAGGTGTGAGATCACACTCAGATTTATCTACTTGGTCAACTATATCTGTGGATTCTTGAACTCCTTCAAGATCCATTCTACTCTCACTGTCCTCTCCTAGAATAAACTCTTTTTCTAGGAGTTTAACATGTCTTGAGACGAATATCTTCTTCTCAATGAGATTATAGAATTGATATCCAATTTCATCTTTTGGATATCCCACAAATATTTATTTATCGAATTTAGCCTCAAGCTTATCCGAATCAATGCGCTTCATAAGCGTCACAGCCCCAGACTCTCATTTTTGACAAGTTGGGCATTTTACTTTTCCATAACTTGTATGGAGTTTTGTCGACCGACATAGATGAGACATGCTTTAGTGTGTAGAACATTGCAATCAATACATGACCCCAAAACCTTTTGGAAGATTTGCACGACCTATTAATTAATCGCATTATATCTAATAGTTTGCGATTCCTCCTTTCAGACACAACATTATGTTGTAGTGTATGTAAGGAGTTCACTGCAAGAGAATCACATTCTCTTTTAGATAATCTAAACTTTATCTTTAAGATATCTTCACCTCGATCAGATCTTAGTGTGAGAATATCTTTACCTAATTATTTCTCTACTTCTAACTTGAAACCCTTGAACATTTCAAGAGTTTCACGTTTAAGTTTTATCAAACATACATGACCATTTCTGAAATAGTTATTAGTAAGTGTGATAAGAGAAACTCATCTAGCATTAATCGGCATGGATCCACATACATCACTATGTATTAGATTCAGCAATTGTGCAGACTTTTCACCTTTTAAGTAAAAGGAGATTTGGCCATTGTGCCTAATAGCCACAATCACATTTGTCAAATGATTCAAAATCAATTGAACCCAAATATACATCTATATGTAATTAGTTGACCGAGTCTACAATGCTAGATTTAGGCGTTATTCAGAGATTATGACTTTTATACCTCTAAATTTCTATACTTACTATAGAATACTCAGTATTTAGAATATAAATGTTATTTTGTAATTCACCATAACCATTAAGATAAAAGGAAACAACAATTGTCCTCAACATTAATATCGTTCATGTCCAAACATGAAATTCAAATAATGTTCTGGTATTGGTGAATCCAAACTAACATTTCTCTAATTCAAATACTCAGTTTAAAGGCAACGGTAGGAAGTATGCTTCTACAGACAATGCAGCAACATTTGCTCATTTTCAATGTGTAGGCCAACTTCTTCTTTGTGTAGTGGTCTACTTCTATTTAGTTTCTACATACTTATACAAATATGAGATCCATATCTGGTATCTAATACCCAAGAGACTAGTGAAGTAGATATAGGTCTTACTCAAGTGGATTTGATAATGTCTTTATTTACTTTGACTGTCTTAGCCATCTTAGATGCTTTCCCAAAGCCCCTTTAGACTTCCTCTTAATATCCTTTGAGGAATCAATGGCTTGCCCAATCATAACTTTGATATTGGGCTTAACAGTCTTAAGCATCTTTAGCAACTTAATAAGTGTGCACTTGAGTTTATTAATATCAAAATTCATAATTCGGTATAAATAACTCTCTGACAGAAATTATAGAACTAAGTCAACACTTGGTTCATGGTTCATGAATGAACCCAATCAAGATAATTTCTCAATTGCAATAATCTTCAGCACTTGAGCACCGACTGAAGATTCCTCTGTCATTTTGCACTGATATAGTTGTTTGGAAGTCTCATATCCTTCCACACATGATTATTATCATACAACTATTTGAAATGAAAAATCATATGTTAGCATCTATACTCTTGTGTTGCTTTTATAATTCAGGTGACATAGTCGCAAGCATCACACATGTTGCAGTACTATCGTCATCTTCATGTTTATTATAACAGCCACCTCTTCCTTAGTTGAGTCATCAACAAGTGACTCTGGAAAAGGCTACTTAAGGATATAACCAATTTTCTCATGCCTGAGAACAATTCTCATATTGCAGTGTCAATCAAGAAAGTTTGGTTTGGTTGTTTGACATCTAGCATGCCACATATGGTTACTCATGATTCAACAAATATAAATGACGAAAAGTAAAAGAATAATATATAAAATGCATCAATTAATTTAATATGGTCTTTTATCAAATTAATTGTGCTCCCACTATTTAATTCAAATTTATGACCCTCTTGCATAAATTTATGGAATCCATACTTGACTCCTAGTGGGCTGGGATCTCATTTGTTATATTAAGACCTTGAGTGTACTCAACAAGCCTTAATAAAACATTTGAGTAGATACTGTTATCAATTGTATCTCCATACAACTCCCAGATCATTAAGCTGACAACTCCTTGTCTTCACACATCTTATGTGTTAGCTTAACATGCCTCTAAAATTTATCTCCTTGAGTGTAATCAACAAAAGATAATTTTAGCTAAGTCGAACCCATCATTCAGAAATATCGAATATTTCATAGTGTCAAACATATCCCTAATAGACCAGCCTTGAGTATACTCAACAAGCTGAGACGATTTAGGACTCTCGTTTTTCACTATAATGATGGAAGGCTAATTATAAAACAACTTAATATTTTAGTGAGGGATTTATCATGCATAGGTCTCATCAATATAATAATTATATATATATATTTATAATCATGCATCAAACATGCAAATAAACATACATATAATAGTGTGGATGATTATGGACTAAATCTATCTAGTCTTCCTGAGCCAAAAGGAAGACTAGTTGGTCAATTCCTAGGGGTATTGCATTGAATCAATATCAATGCTCCATCTCCATGACTTCCTCCTCTTCTTGCATCTTCAATTAGATTAGCTACAACTTGTATCCTATACTAGTTGGCACGCAGGCCTAAATGAGAATTGGACTCGCAGATCCACAATAATAATAACGGACTCGCAGGTCCAAAACAATTGAGAGCTCGCAGGCCCTATAATAATAACAATAGTAACGGGCTCGCAGGCCCAAAACAATTAAGAGCTCGCAGACCCATAAAACAATAGGAATTAAACCATTCATTTAACACATCCATATGGTCGAGTCCATAATCATCCACTAATAAACATTCATCATATAAATGTTTCCTATATAATATCTAATATTATATGCAAGTATGTTTCAAGAATCTAGCAATTAAAAGTCGTCTAAACTATTTAGACAAATTGATCGAAAATAATTAATTAATTAATTAATTAATTAATTAATCATATTAATCAATTAATTTAATTAGCGGGTTCATTTAATTAAAATCAAATTTTAATTAAACACTGAAATAAAGTCCAACTTTAATTTCAAAATATGAGGCGGAATTATTTAATTAAAATCAAATTTTAATTAAATAAAAAAATTAGAGTCCAACTCTAATTCAACGATTTAGGGTGAACGCATTTAATTAAAATCAAATTTTAATCAAATACCAAATTAGAGTCCAACTCTAATTCCAAGAAGAAATTTAGGGCGAAACGATTTAATTAAAATCTAATTTTAATTAAACGTCAAATTAGAATCCAATTCTAATTTCAAGAACAAATTAAGGCGAATTATTTAATTAAAATCATATTTTAATCAAATACTAAATTAGAGTCAAAATCTAATTCAAAGAATAAATTTTAGGGCGAGACAATTTAATTAAAATCTAATTCTAATTAAATGTCAAATTAGAATCAAATTCTAATTTCAAGAGTAAATTTGGGGAGAATTATTTAATTAAAATAAAATTTTAATTAAATACTAAATTAAAGTCAAACTCTAATTTCAATTGAATCAACATTTTAATTTAGGATAAAACTCCTAAATAAAATAAAATTCAATTAAGGGTCAAAATTTAATATTTAAGTTAAAATCTAATTTTAACAAAAATATAAAAGTCGTTAATTTTAAATAAAATTTAATTTGGATCAAATTTGATAATATAGGTCAAAACCTATTTAAAACACAATTTTAAAAACCCTTTAAATATTTAAATTCAAAACCTTTTTGAAAATTGCAACTTGACCCAAGTTAAACTTAAAGGTGGATCCTTCAATTTCGAAATCATCAAGACAGGCCCTCCAATTAACTTAATTACAAGGCAGGTCCTTTATATTAAAAATTACACAATGACCCTAAAAACCAAATTGCAGACAGGGGCCTCCAATTTCAAAAATTGCAAGGAAGGCCCCCATCCCCAAATCTTCTCCCCCGACTGCAACTGAAAACCCTAGGAAATTTTCTTCCCTCTCTTCTTTCTTGGGCACCGGCGATCTCCATCGCCGGTAGCACCGGGCACCACCGCTGTCAAGCGGCGGTATCCCGCTGCGTGCGCTGCAGCCGCTGCTCCAGCTGCAGCGTACGCAGCAAGGCGCTGCCGTGTGCAACGGCAGCGCACGCAGCAACAGCGCTGCTCACATGCAGCAAGCACGCTGCGTGTGTGCAGCCGGCGCTGTTGTTGCTTCATAGCAGTAGCGCCAGGTGATGATTGCCGGCTGCTAGCGGCGTTCGGGCGCGGAGGCGACGTCGCCGGCGCCTCCCTCTGCGTTTTTCAATCCACATTTTTTTTTTTTTTATAATTCAAAACAGATTTTGAAAATAAAAAATTAATTCTCTAATTGCTAGATTCAAGAATAATAATCACAATCAACTTTTGATTGTTCAATCAAGCAAAACAATTTCTAACAAGCACAAAGTAGGCTCTGATACCACTGTTGGGAATTTACTTATCATGCACAGCGGAAAATTAAATAAATTTCAATTCCCACCAAGGATCTGCTTTGTGTTTAGATAGAAACTGTGATAGGAATCATACCTTTTACCAGATCTGCAAACTCCTTTGCTATTCCTGTAGTTCCAGCAATCTCGATCTGCCTCCCACAGCTGTCCAATTGTCCAGCCTCCAATGGAATCCACACAGGGAACAAGATTGAGAGAATTAGGGTTTTACTTTTCTTGTGCTAGCAAGAATAATGAAAAACCATCTACTGTTTACAAACCCTAGCAGCTTATTTATATAAGCCCAAAATGGCTTGGCCCATTCTACAACTTAATCCGGTCCAATATTTAATTAATCCAATTAATTAAATCCGGTCCATGAATTAATTAATCCAATTAATTAATTCGGGCCTATTAATAAGCAATCCAATTAATTAATTATACAACACTTGTCAATTAATTAATTGACGGATCTCAATCTTCTAGTTCTCCTTTTGTGTGTGACCCATTAGGTTCCCAATCATGATGCCTAACGACGTGAATTATTATTTTGATCTAATCAAAATTGATAAATCAAAACACCCTTTTGATTTATCTCTAATTCACATCCGTCGTCCCAGATTGACATCTAGCAATGTGTCAGGGCAATACATGTGACGGGAAATGTCACGTGGTATGACAAAACCAAATTCGTTCGTTTATCGTGAAACTATAATCCCTTCGTCAATATGATCCGATCAATTACGAGATATGGATTGTGTCAATCTCGATTATCGATCATATCTTTCATTCCACTTATTAAGTCAATGTAAGTCGAAAACTCCATTTCGACTTAGAGGTACACCTTGGCCAAGGATTTCGTTATCAACTTAACTGGATGAAATGTAGATCATAAACTCTTACTATCTAAGAGCGACGAATCCTCTATCAATCATTCACAACCTTCATATGATTCTTGACATACCCGAACGATGCCGTATTAGCGGCCCTTGACAGAGCAACTTCCAGCATCACCAAAGCATGACTGTCCCCACATAAGGTACTATGATGATCTCAAGTCGAAGGATCAATTCCACTACCGAACGTTAGAGATTAACCACTGACACTCAGATAGTTATCCATGTGGAATCTCTCAGCGGGTCTCCAATGTTTTGTTCTATAACAAAACATTCACGTGTTCATTTAAGTGTCACCACACTTTAACTTGTGAGATCAGCTACTTACTTCACAAGTAAGGAATGCCACACGTGGTGGTCTATCCGTAATAACGATATCCGTATCTCGTTATTACTTACGACCACGGATGATTTAAGATTCAATTATATGTAATTTGTATCTCACAATCACAACTTCTTGTGATTAACAAATTACCGAGACTTGAATCTACGGACTCTATTATTTAATATAATAGATCTTGACATAATAAATGCATTAAACATATATCAAAAGTACTTATACCCAAAGTTGATTGGACCTAGGGCATAATACTTACAGGTTCAACTGGAAGAGCCTGCCTGGATAAAGTGCAATTCCATGGTAATCTCATGGATTTTTAATTCTCTCCATCATACTCTTCATGACAGTGTGGCATATTTCATGACTGCACGTGAGATGTGGGATGATATGGAAGAGCGTTTTTCGCAAGGGAATGTTCCCCGTATTCATCAGTTGAAAAGCGAGACGATGAGTACTTTACAACAAGGAATGACTGTTTCGGTGTATTATACCAAATTGAAAGGGATTTGGGATGAACTCAACACATACTCTCAGATTCCACTGTGCACCTGTGGCTCTGCAAAGGCGATTGCTGTGGAGAAGGAGAAGGAAAAGGTGTACCAATTTCTGATGGGTTTGAATGACAAATACGGTACGGTTCAATCTCAAATCTTAAACACAGATCCTTTACCTTCGTTATCTTGTACTTATGCACTTGTGACGCAAGAGGAGCGTCAACAATTAGTGACGGCGTCCAGATTATCATCTATCGAAGTAGCGGCATTCAGCACCAATACCAACAGACCTCACAGCAACCGAAAACCCACAGGCAACCGTGATCCCTCCAAGCGCTTTTGCGACTATTGCAAAAAACGGGGACACACTCAGGACATCTGTTTTGAACTTAATGGCTACCCAGATTGGTGGGAAAATCGTAAGAAATCAACCAGACCTAAGATGGCTCACGGCTCGCAACGTGTGGACACTAATGAAGGTAACATTGTTGCACCAATTAATGGCTTAACATCCGAGCAGTATGCTCAACTCCTGACTATGCTAAACCAGGACAAACAACATGATTCCAATGCCAACTTTGCGGGTAAGGAAACCTCTCTGTCCAATTGTGCAATTGAATAGGTTTTGGATTCGGGTGCTTCCGACCATATGACGTGTGTAAAAACTAGCCCTCACTTCACCTAAAATCGTGTCCAACTTTTCCCAAATTAAGATTCCAGATGGCTCGTTTTTGCCTGCAAATTCTTATGGGGATATCTCTCTTAACGATCTTGTCACATTGAAAGATGTTTTGTATATTCCTTCTTTTACTTGCAACCTTATATCCATTAGTCAGCTGACCAAAACGTTAAATTGTGTTGCTCATTTTTTTCCTTCTTTTTGTGCGTTACATGACTTAGCCACGAGGAAGCTGATTGGAATGGGTGACTTGCGAGATGGACTCTATTATTTTCGGGCAATCAAAGTCTCTACGGCAGCTTCCAGCACCACCAATAACTCACGGCTCCACCTTTGGCACCAACGCCTTGGGCATCTATCGTTTGACAGACTTTCCTTCCTTAGTGATTTAAATTTACATTCTTTTACATTTTCCAATAATTGTTGTGATCCTTGTCATCAAGCAAAACAAACTCGTAAACCTTTTCCTTCTAGTTCTATTAAGTCGCATGGATCTTTTGAATTAATTCAGTGTGATGTTTGGGGTCCATACCATACCATGTCTTTATCTGGCGCCTCTTATTTTTTAAGCATTGTTGATGATTATACTAGATCAACTTGGGTTTATTTGCTTAAGACCAAGGCTGAAGTCTATGCTAAATTAACTTACTT
The DNA here is from genome assembly GCA_019395295.1 of Osmanthus fragrans. Taxonomy (NCBI): domain Eukaryota; kingdom Viridiplantae; phylum Streptophyta; class Magnoliopsida; order Lamiales; family Oleaceae; genus Osmanthus; species Osmanthus fragrans. Next base: position 25,698,474 of record CM033342.1, on the reverse strand, counting down.
CATAGCCATGATAAATAACCAATTCGGGAAAGCCATTAAACGTATTCGTAGTGACAACGGCACTGAATTTTTAAACCATAACCTTCAACTTTTCTGCCACCAAAATAGGATTTTGACACAATTTTCTTGTGTCGCCACACCCCAACAAAATGGCATAGTCGAGCACAAACATCGACACATTCTTGAAGTCGCTAGAGCCTTACGATTTCAAGCTAATTTGCCTATTAAATTTTGGGGAGAGTGCGTCTTGACGGCGATTTATTTAATCAATTCTACTCCTACACTCCTCCTACTCGGTAAAAGTCCCTATGAACTTTTGTTTTCTCATAAACTGAATTATTCCCATCTTCGCGTTTTCGGGTGCCTTTGTTATGCATCTGTCATTCCTCGCTCACGTGATAAATTCCAAGCCCGTGCCTCAGCTTGCCTTTTCATCGGCTACCCCCATGGTCAGAAAGGGTACAAGGTATATGATTTAACTATGCACAAAATCTTTACTTCTCGGGATTTAACGTTCTATGAACACATTTTCCCATTCCAACTTCAATCTTCCACCCGTTCTCCTGTTTCTGACCCACCTCCTACTACTTGTGTACCCTTTCCCATCCCTGACTTTGAACCTCCACCAACCCCTGATCCACCCACAATTCCCTTACAGGACCCGTCCCCCTCCACACCTCCTACGGCTACCATACCAGCTACTGACTTACTCCAGTCGCTCAACCATTCCCTAGATTCCGCCACTATTGATTAGCCTCGCCCCATGTCACCTCTGCATCCCACTCGTCTCAGGAGGTTGCCATCCTACTTTCGAGACTTCCACATTGATTTGCCGTGGAATGATAGGCCTTCTCCCGCCTCTTCCAACAATGCTTCCTCAGGTATGTCCTTTCCCTTAAGTCATTTCCTTTCATATTCAAATTTTTCTAAACCGCATGCTAGCTTTCTTGTGGCCATCATTGACCATGATGAGCCGAAATCTTATAAACAGGCTGTTCAACACACTCGTTGGCAGGACGCTATGACTAAAGAATTAGCAGCCCTTGAGCAAAATCACACTTGGACTTTGGAGTCTACCCCATGGCAAGAAGGCCATTGGATTTAGGTGGGTTTACAAAGTTAAATATAACTCTGATGGTATGGTCGAGCGATACAAAGCTCGCTTGGTCGTCAAAGGCTATACACAAATTGCGGGGCTTGACTACACTGAGACTTTTGCTCCGGTTACCAAGCTTACTACCGTCCGGACCTTGTTGGCTATTGCGGTCACAAAATCATGGGAATTGCACCAACTCGACGTCAATAATGCTTTTTTGCATGGTGACCTTGATGAGGAGGTCTACATGTCACCACCCCCAGGTTACTTATCCCCCAATGACAGTCGAGTGTGTCGGCTCCGTAAATCCATCTACGGTTTGAAGCAGGCCTCTCGCCAATGGTTTGCTAAATTCTCGCATGCCATTCTCCGTTTTGGTTTTACCCAGTCCAGAGCCAACACTTTCCTCTTCTTGCATCACAAGGGCGGCTCCTTCACTGCTTTACTTGTTTACGTTGATGACATCATCATTGCTAGCAACAATAGTGCCCACGTTACCGCCCTCAAGGATTATTTAAATGTCTGGTTTCACATTAAGGACCTTGGCCCTCTCAAATACTTTCTAGGTTTGGAAGTGGCTCGGTCCCAAGTAGGCATTGTTTTATCACAACGGAAATATACCTTGGACATACTTCAGGAAGTCGGCCTAGTTGGTGCTAAGCCCGTATCCTTTACTATGGAGCAGCACCAACGTTTGGCCCAGGATGACGGTGAACTCCTCGAGGATCCTTCTGCCTATCGTCGCCTAGTCGGGCGGCTTATTTACTTGACGATCACCAGACCGTAGCTTTGCTATTCCGTCCATATCCTCTCTCAGTTCATGAACCAGCCTCGACATGGACATTGGGTGGCCGCTCTTCGGGTCCTACGCTACCTTAAATCGGCCCCTGGTCAGGGGATCTTTCTCCCATCCACGTCTGATCTCCAGCTCCATGCTTACTATGATTCGGACTGGGCAAGTTGTCCCCTCACTCGCCGCTCTCTCACTGGCTACATTATCTTTCTTGGATGTTCTCCCATTTCCTAGAAAACCAAGAAGCAAACTACCGTCTCTCGCTCCTCCGCTGAGGCTGAATATTGCTCTATGGCCACCACTGCCTGTGAACTCATTTGGCTTCGTCAATTGCTCCAGGATTTGACGGTTTTCCCTTCTTTGTCTGCCCAGCTTCATTGTGACAACCGCGCTACCCTGCACATTGTGGTTAACCCCGTTCATCATGAGCGTACTAAGCACATCGACATTGACTGTCACTTCATTCGTGACTGCATCAAATCTGGCTCCATCACCACGATGCATGTTCCTTCAGATCAACAGCTAGCTGACCTCTTCACCAAAGTTCTTGGCAACATCCAATTCCACTATCTTGTTGGCAAGTTGGGCATTCGTAATCTCCATGCTCCACCTTGAGGGGGCGTATTGGACGATACATTACCGATTGACAGAATATGGAACCGCATCTCAGCCCTATATTCTGTCCATATTTATCTCAGCCCTTTTAGTCATATTTTCTATTTTTGCATCACAATATTACCTTGTAATCTTTTCCTTTATTCACGTGTTGTAGACTGATGTATATTTCCATTGCTTGGTCATAATAAAACTTGAGTCTTTATTGCCTCCCTATTATTTGTCAGTTGGGTTGAACTTATTTATTACAAGTGGTATGAGAGCCTTATTTCGATTCTTGACCCATGATTTTCTAGATGAGCCAGTCATTACCTATTCATACATATTTTAATGGAAGCAATTATGTTTACTGGAAGGTTAGGATAAGGGGTTTCTTCAAATCCATGGATGACATAGTTTGGGTAATTGTGGAAAAGGGTTGGACAGCCCCATCTACAACTGTTGATGGTGTTGTGACACCTACGACGGTTTTTACGTGGACTAAGGATGAATTAGTTGAGTGTAATTGGAATAGTAAAGGAGTATACGCCATCTTTATGGCTATATCATTCGAAGAATTTAAATGTGTGCCAATGTGTGAGACTGATAAGCAAGTTTGAAACATTTTAGAACCATACATGAGGGAACTAAGATTGAAGTTGCAAATGTTGGCCACTAGGTTTGAGAGAATTTTAATGAAGGATGATAATTCTTTTGATGAGTTCTATGCTAACATGAATGATATAGTGAATTCTAGTTTCAACATAGGAGAACGAATTCTAGACATCAAAATTGTTAAAAAAGTTCTAATATCTCTACCCGAAAGGTTTATACCTAATTTCATGGTGTATTAGAGAAAAATAGGGTATGTGATTTTTCTCTCCCTATTTTTCTCTTGTTCATTTCTTTTTATTAAAGTGAATCATCGACACAAGAGGATGTAGTCTCACATTGAGACGAGTCTCTATAAAATTTACGTGTTCTTGTTTAACTATTTCCTTCTACAATTTTATTTCTCTCGATGATATAGAATTAAAATTTATAATTTTCAATTATTGCAACTTTTTATCAATTGTTTTTAGCTAGCAAAAAACAGATAACTGATGTGTGGTCAAGACTTTCTAGCCCTACATATCTTAGTCTTCAAATTAAAAACGTGTACACAATTGAGCTTTGTCTTTTTGGATAGTGGGAAGCAAATACATTTTAATTTTTCCGTTTTTGTGTTGCACAATGGTACTGGTGGTCCATCTGCCTAAATGCTTCAATTTACTTGTGAGATACAGAAGAAAAAAAATATATGCACATTGCACTAAAATATAAATTGCGTCATGCATATTAAAATGTTTTAAGCTTTAAAACACTTGGGCAGGAAATATTTTCTCATAAAGAACGAGAAAAAGACTATGAGAAGAGGTAAATAAGTTGTTGCAGGAAATGTTAAACCAAATAAGTACTATGATTTCCCTAATTGTAAACCAAATAATCACTATGATTTCCCTAACTGTAAACCAAATAATCACTATGACATCCCTATGAAATTTATGGTATCCTCGATGAATTTTCACTTTTCTCCAATGAAATTACAAAATAAAACTACGTATTCTCTTGTGCAGCTCATTCTTTTGTATTGATATTGCTAAAATGTTTATTTATTTCTACTTACATTTTTCTCGAATTAGTAGAAAGTTTTGTGGGTCCTCAAATAAAAATGTAGTGGAAGCATTAATATGTTTAGCACGTTCAAAATTTTCTTTTCTTTTCTCGTTGTAAATTTCGGAGGTAAGGCAAACACACCTGCAACCTCTCTTGTACTTGATTTGTTTATTTATAAGATACGGTCAAAGAATCCAAATTTCCATTGGGTATAGGTGGAGGCCTAGAAATACTGTCTAGGCTTTAATAGTACTTTGATTTTAAAAAATGGGTAACAAGTAACGACAATTGAACTCTGCACCATTTACATCATTTGATATTATGTTGAAAGGTAATTAACATAGAACATCCCTACATTTCAATGTTATTGTTCAAAACATCATTAAATTTCATTTTTTGGCATTTTCACCCATATTTTCACATTTCATTGCAGGAAATGTCTTTTTTTTTTCAGCCGATTACCCAACAAAAAAATGAAAAATTAAAATTATGAAAGCCCAAGAGTAGCTAACTAAGAGGGGGTGAATTTGTTTTTAAAACCTTTTCGTAAATGAACTCAAGTTTTAATGTAATAGGCAATGAAATAAGATAAGATAACTATGCACAAATATGAAAGTAAGTAATACAAGGTAATTTGCACAAACTAAAAGCGTTAAGTAAAAGAGAGAGAATGCAAATGATATAATTGTGGATGTTTGATCCAAGAAAATGATCTACTTTCCCCATTACCAATCTCTCCGGTACGAGTAAGGCCTTTTTCACTGTATTAATTGACTTATGGTGTAATCCAACATTTACAAAAGCTTCCGGTGACGCTGATCATTTTACAACGTTGAGCTTTCCAGGACCTCGACATAACCCACAATTCATATAATTTTTACAAATGAAATCTTCTCTTCTTAATAAATGATAAATTCAAAGTTGAGTACAAAAAGAGAAGTAGGGTAACACTTTGTTAGATAGCAACGAATAAAGTTCAAGTGTTTGATTTCAAAAACTTTGATGAAGTGATTTTCAAAGTTAATATCAATCAAATGTTTTTCAAAAGCAATTGATTAAAAAAGATAAATAAATAGTAAAGATCAAATGTTTTATAACAAAGGAACCTCTCTTTTGTGTTCTAAGAATTGTGTATTCAATGCTTGAAATGATGTGGCATTTATAGCAGTGCAACAGCCAAAACTATGTCAAATCGGATGTCCGATAGGCTACCAGACAAGTCAGTAACCGTTTTTTGAGTCAAATTTAAGAACGTTCATATTTTTTTTACCATTGAGTAAAACCTATCCTACAGGACATTCGGTATGGCGGAAATTGTACAAATTTTCTTCTTTTATCATTTTAACAAATGTAATCCCTTGAAGGACTTTTTACATGATTTTTCAAGGTAAGTAATATTTTCTAAATATAATTTTAAGGCCTTTACCTTTGAATTTTTTTTTTTGTGCAAAACGTTTTGTACCGTGATTTTTCGTGCGTAAAATCAAGCTTGAGTCTTTTACGATTCATTACCAAGTATCAAAATATTTTACATTTACATATGATTTCAAAAATGTCTAAGCTCCGTGCATACTTGATAATACTTCGACTTTTATCCCGATTTTCGTTGAGGCGTCTTTTTGCAAATCTCTCGAATTTTAATTTCCACAACCTCGTTCGACCAATTTTGTTTTCATGTTCATCGTCGTATGCAAATCACTTGGTCTCGAACTTCGTGTCTTCAATTTTTTTATTCGCAATAATTCTCTAAAGATATTTGAAATCAATTTGTTAGAAATAAACATAACTTGTTTGTGATAATAAAAACGAGATGTTAACCACAGGTCAACAATTTCTCCCTTTTTTATTATGGTAAACCAGATGGTTTGCAATGTAGGAATTAATCAAATTGATAAAGAATGAGGAATAAAATTGCATACATGGATTTTCCCGATCATTTTCACTTAAGTTCCCTCTTTCATGCATAATCATCTAGCCCATCTTTCCCATTTTGGCATAAGCAAAAAGAAATATGAGAAGGAAGTCAACCATAGCAATACGTAATGAGATCATATTATAAAAATTGAATCAAAATGGATTTTAAGATAGAAATGTACATATGAGCATAAACATAAACAAAACTACGGCATCGGAGGTGGTGGAGGCGGGAGACGAGCAAATAATTCAGCGAAGTAGGCATTCTGCTGTACTTGCATCCCCGTCTGCCGAGCTTGGATTGCGTTTTGTTATGCCTGGTGTGCGGCCTGTTTGGCTTGGATTTGGAGAAGTAATCCACTAAGCCCATCAACTGAAGATGTAAGTGAATCAATCAGCCCATTTAGAAGGTTAAACTGATCCTCGGTGAAGCCTCTGCCCACGGGACGGGGAGCACTCGAGCCCGGAATATCATGAGAGGAGCCAGTAAACCTTGTGATAGCTTCTTCTTCCTCTTCGAATGCTAATGTGGAAGGTCCCGAGGCCGGGTCGAACCCCTTCATCTAAGCCACCCATTGACCATGTGTTTTTACAATTTTCATGCATTTTAATGTTTGGGTGTTAATGGTGTCAGTGGGACGAAGTTTGACGCATGCTTCATGATCCAAAGATACGTCAAAGTATTTAAAAAATTTAGTGAGAAGCATGCCAAAGGTAAGGCTTTGGCATAACGTGAAGAGTGTATGAGTTTCATGAGTCCTAATGTAATGGTCGGGAAGTCTAACTTCCAACCGACAAGAAAAGAATCAGGAATGAAAAGGTCAAAGTAGTTTACCTCATCCCGATGCCCCTTTCTAGGTAAAATAACATGGGCAATGATGTTCTGTAAGACTTTACACGAGAGAGTCAATTGATTTGCGCTAATTTTCACATGACGACAAACGTCGCTCGGGTTATAACCTTCCACCGTCGAATGCGCTTTATGAATGAAACATTGGGTGTCACATGCTTCATGCTCGAGAGTGTTCCGAATAAGATTTTTGTTCACGGTGACACACATTTTAATTAAACAAGAAATACGATCCAAACGTGGAAAGATAACCATGTTTTTGTAAAAATTCTTCATGAGACGAGGGTATGCATGTTCTTCTAGTGTAAAAATGGAAACCCAATCCATATTTACAAAATATTCTTCAATGTGAAATGCGGGTGCATCAAAAGTAAAATTGGCAAAGTCGAGATTTTTACCGATCAAAATGGGTGACTTGTTGAATGGGTTCGTCGGTACGCCAGGTTCCAAATCCATTTCTTTATCTAAAGAAAGGGGTGGTGATTGTCAAACTGTTTGTTTCAGAATCTTCCCGGCACGCTTTAATCCCAACATTGTTGAAAATATTAAAAATATATGAACTTGAAGAACTAGGGCTCAAAATTGCCCAAACAAGGTGGAATTAGGATAAGGAAATTTGAGATTTGAAGGTGAAAACGTGTGGATAATCAAATGGAATAGTTAATTTGTGATTTGGAACCAATTTAAAGGTGAAAAATGTGGAAAGTGATGTCTAAGGCACGAACTGTAAAAAAAAAGGAAATCTAAATATTGATTTTACAGCTTTAAGATGAGATTCCTTAGGATTTGATTGAAATCTAGCACATAGACATACACTAAATATAATATTGGGTCTACTTGCAATTAAATAAAGAAGGGATCCGATCATACCATGATATTTAGTGACGTCAACGGGGATGCCTTGATCGTCTTTATCTAGCTTTACCGTTGTGCTCATTGGAGTGTTCATAGACTTTAGCTCATTCATTTCGAACATCTTCAACATGTCTAATATGTACTTAATTTGATTTATAAATATACCATCACATGTTTATTTAATTTGAAGTCCAAGAATGAACTTAAGTTTTCCCATCAGACTCATTTCAAATTTCATGCTTATTCTTTTTGAAAATTCTTCACAAAGGTGAATATTTGTTTCACCAAAAATATTATCATCTACATAAATTTGAACAATAAGCATGCTTCCTTATGAGTTTTAACAAAAAGAGTGGTATCGAATTTTCCAATCGAGAAACTATTTGAGAGTAGAAATTTGTTCAATCGTTCATATCATGTTCTAGGAGCTTGTTTTAGACTGTAAAGAGGTCTTCTATGTTTAAAAACATGGTTCAGAAACTTGTAATTTGTAAAGCAAGTGGTTGTTCAACAAATACTTCTTCTTGAATAAATCCATTTAAAAAGGTATTTTTAACATCCATTTGATAAAAAGTAAAAATTTTATGTCAAGCAAATGCAAGAAGCATACGAATAGATTCTACAATAGCAACCGGTAAAAAGGTTTCCTCATAATCGATGCCTTCTTCTTGATTGTTACCTTGGGCTACTAATCTAGCACTGTTATGCACAACAACTCCATTTTCATCCCATTTATTTCAAAACACTCATTTCGTACCAATTACGATTTGCTCATTTGGTCTAGCGACTAGATCCCAAACATGGTTTCTTTCAAATTGATTTAGCTCTTCTTGCATCGCTAGAATCCAAAACTTGTCAAACTCGGTTTCTTTAAAAATTTTAGGTTCAATTTGTGAAATGAATGCACAACTACCAAGATGATTTTAAGAGAGGTTTTAGTAGTGATACCTTTGGACGGATCGACTATTATTAACTCCTTTGGATGAGAGGAAACAAATTTTCATTCCTTTGGTAATGGGGGATCGCTTTGTGCCTCGGTTGATTTTTCTTCACTTTCTTGATCATTAGGCTCCTTCGTTTGTTCTTCATTAGACATTTTTTTTGTTTTGGTCTTGAATATTCATTTGTTCGAAATGAGCTTTCAATCCTACATCATCATCAATACCTTTCTCACGATAAGAAGGTTAGTCTAATCAAATGTGACATGTATGGATTCTTCAACGACTAGAATTCTTTTGTTGAAAACTCTATAAGCCTTACTAGTCGATGAATATTCTAGGAAAATTACAATATCAATTTTTGAATCGAACTTTCCCAAATTATCCTTTGTGTTCAAAATAAAACATTTGCAACCGAAATTTTTAAAGTAACTAATATTGGGAGTTCTATTTTTCCAAAGCTCGTAAGGGGTTTTAGTTTTCTTACGACTAACTAAAACTCTATTGATGCTATAACATGCGGTGTTAACGGCTTTGGCCCAAAAATACTTTGGTAAATTGTTTTCATTAGCATGGTTCTAGTCATTTCTTGCAATGTACGATTCTTCCTTTCTACTACACCATTTTGTTGAGGAGTTCTAGGAGCCTAGAATTATGTTCATATCCGTTTTTGTTACAAAAATGGTCAAAAGCAATATTATCGAACTCTCCATCATGGTCACTTCTAATAGTTGTAATGGTGTAACCTTTTTCATTTTCAACTTTCTTACAAAAGTGTTTAAAGCTTTTAAGGCTTCATCCTTTACGATTAAAAATATGACCTAAGTAAATCTTGAAAAATCGTCGATGATAACGAAGGCGTAATGTTTACCACCTAGGCTAGTCGTTCTAGATAGTCCAAAAAGATCCATGTGGAGAAGTTGCAACGACTTTGTAGTTGAAGAATAAATTTTAGGTTTGAAAGAACTTTTTACGTGTTTTCCAAATTGACATGAGTCCCAAATTTTATCTTTTTCAAATTTCAAATTTGGCAATCCTTTCAGAAAACATTTTTTGAATTTTTTTAAAATAAGATTCATGCTAAAATGATCTAGTCTCGTATGCTATAGCCATGTCATCTTTCAAGTCAAGTAGACAATGTTCATTATTTTCATATTCAATATTTATGATATAAATATCTTTACTTCGACTTCCTATGAAAATCACATATTTTTATGTAGCATCCTTAATTAGGCATTTGGAAGAATCAAATTTTATATTATAACTTTTATCACATAATTGACTAATACTTAGTAAATTATGTTTGAGGTTATCAACTAATAATACATTTTCAATAGGGGGGGGGGGTGAGTGATTACCAATGTTACCAATGCAAATAATTTTTCCTTTAGCATTGTCTTCGAATATTACATGAACTCCATCCTTCTTTTTTAAGTTTGATAGTAACGATCGATCTCCAGTCATGTGCTTCGAGCATCCTCTATCCAAGAACCATTTACTTCTTGTTTTCTTCGGAACCACCAAGAACAATTTAATTTTTGATTTTTGGTACTGATACAAACTTGGGTCCTTGGTAGTTAATTTTTGAGGATTCTCGAATCTACTTATATTTACTTTCAAAATGTAGCTTCTTTTTAGTTAAGCAATTAAAAGCAACATGTCCACTTTTATTACAAAAATTACATGTAATGTTTGAATTTGAGACTTCAACAAACATGTTTTTGAGAGATTTTTGTTTCAAGGAGGGTTTGAATCTGATTCCCACCTTTGTCAAAAATGCATTTTTGATTTCCAAACATTAAATCAAAAAGTTTCTTCTCATCGATAAATTTATAAATGATTTTCGTTAAATCTTCGACTTTTTCTTTTAGAGAAATATTTTTCTTAACTAATAAATCATAATCAACATTTCCCTTTTGTTTTTCCAAGATTTTCTTTATTTCATCTCTCATTAATGAATTTTTCTTTTTAAGAATGGAGTGGCTCAAGGCAAGCTTTTCAAATCCTTCAAGCATTTCATCATATGAATTAGATAACTCATCATAGGAACATTTTTTAGTTGTACTTACCTCATCTTCAATCGCCATGAAGCACATGTTGGCAATTTTATCTTGACTATCATTTTCTTTTTGGTCTTCGTCATCACTCTCATCCCATGTGGCTTGGAGTGTCTTTTTCTTGATATTCTTCTTTTTTGTTTAGGCATTCGGTTCTTTTACGACACCATTTGTCATAATCATAGCAAATGATTTTCTTGCTTCTCTCTTCTCCTTTGTCATCTTTCCTTAGAAATTTTTCATTGTTCCGAAACCTTCTCCATTTTTTTTATGAGGAGGACTAAATCATCGAGCTCTTCATCACTCATGTTGTTACTTGTTGTTCCTCCATCAATTGTCGATTTTAGACCAATTTGGCGCTTTGGAGCTTCCTTTGATTCCTCTTTGCTTTTTATTGTCTTTTCCTTGATTTGCGCATTGTTAAGTTCGTAGGTCATCAAGGTTCCATAGAGTTCTTCCAAGGGATATGTATTCACATCCTTGGTGTTTTCTATCAACATCCTTATAGAGCTCAATTCCTCCAAGTGCGACCTAAGCATTTTGCTCACAAGTTCACCATTAGTAGATTTGCAATCGAATCCTTTTAAACCATTCCCAATATCGATAAAAACGAGTAATCATATTAACAATAGATTCATCTTGTTTCATAAAGAAATTTTCGAATTTTTTACTAACATATTAATTTTAGTTTCTTTAACTTTACTAGTGTCAACAAGAGTAACTTCAAGTGCATGCCCAATATCATAAGCCGAATCACATGTGCTAATCCGATTAAATTCATTTCTATCTAGTACACAATAAAGTAAATTCTTGGCTTTACCATTTAAGGATAAATTTTTTTTTTTTTACCTTCTTCATCGTATTCCTCTCTAACTTTAGGAATAGTTTGATCGGGTTTCCCATCAATCTTAATAGTCTTGGTAGGCACCTACGGACCATATTCAATAATTTTCCAAATATTGTAATCAATTGATTGAATGTAAATTATCATCCTAACATTCCAATAATTATAGTGTGTGCCATCAAAGAAAGGAGGTCAGTTTGGGGAATGCCCCTCAAGATTTTGAAACATGGAGTTAGCCATTACTAAAGATTTTAAAATCTATGAAAAATGAGCACCTTGCTCTGATACCAATTGAAAGCACAATAGTAGCTAACCAAGAGGGGGGGGGGGGTGAATTGATTTTTAAAACTTTTTCGTAAATGAACCAAGTTTTAATGTAATAGACAATGAAATAATATAAGAGAACTATTCACAAATATGAAAGTAAGTAATACGAGGTAATTTGCACAAACTAAAAGCGTTAAGTAAAAGGGAGAGGAATGCAAACGATATAATTGTGGATGTTCAATCCAAAGCAATGATCTGTGTCCCCCGTTATCAAACTCTTCGACATGAGCAATACTTTTTTCACTATGTTTATTGACTTATGATGCAATCCAACCTTTTACAAAGCTTTCGGTGACTTACAACCAATGAACACCGATCCTTTTACAATGTTGAGCTTTCCGGGGACCTCAACACGACCTATAATTCAAATAAATTTTACAAAAAAAAATCTTCTCTTCTTAATGAATAATAAATTCAAAGTTAAGTACAAGAAGAGAAGTAGGCTAACACTTTGATAGATAGCAATGAATAAAGCTCAAATGTTTGATTTGAAAAACTTTGATGAAGTGATTTTCAAAGTTAAGATCAATCAAATGCTTTTCAAAAGCGAGAGATTCAAAAAGATAAATAAATAGTAAAGATCAAATGTTTTATCACAAAGGAACCTCTCTTTTGTATTCTAAGAATTGTGTATTCAATGCTTGAAATGAAGTTGTATTTATAGTAGTGCAACAGCCAAAACTCTGTCAAACTGGATGATCCCTACCGGACAAGTCAGTAACCGTGTTTTGAGTCAAATTTCATAACGTTCATATTTTTTACCATTGAACAAAATCTACCCTATCGGATGTCCGGTAGGGGTACCAGACGTCCAGTACGGGAGAAATTGAACAAAATTTCTTATTTTATCATTTTAACAATTGTAATCCCTTGAAGGATGTTTATACACGATTTTTCAAGGTAAATGATATTTTTGAAATAAAAGTTTAAGGCATTTACCTTTGAAAAATAATATTTGTGCAAAACGTTTTGTGTTGTGATTTTTCATGTGTAAAATCAAGCTTGAACTTTTCACAATTCATTAACAAGTATCAAGGTATTTTATCTTTGCATACGATTTAAAAAATGTCTAAGCTCCGTGCATGCTTGATAAAACTTCGATTTTTTTCTCGATTTTTGTTGAGACCTTTTTTTTTTACGAATATCTCGAATTTTAATTTCCACAACCTTGCTCGATCAATTTTTTTTTCCTTGTCGATCGTCGTATGCAAATCACTTGGTTTTGAACTTCATGTCTTCAATTTTATTTAATTGCAATAAATCTTTAAAGACACTTGAAATCAATTTGTTAAAAATAATCGTAACTTGTTTGTGATAATCAAAACAAGGCGTCAACATAGGTCAACAAAATATACCCTTCTATTTAAATTAAAAAAAAAAATTAAAGAATAAATTGCAATTATACTCCCAAACTTTTTAAAAAGTCGAAAATGAGTCCAAATAAATTATTAAAAGGGGAATTAGCACAAAACATTCATACCTTTCAATATTATTGCGTAAAACGTTTCTACCTTCATTCTTTGACATTTTCACTCTTATTTGCACATTTCATCGCGAAAATCATTAATTTTCAATTGAAAGCAGTAAAATGCCGATTTTACCCTTCTATTTAAACAAAATAAAAACAAAGAATAAATTTTAGTTATACTTCCAAAATTTTCAAAAAAAAAAGTAAAAATAAATAACTAAAAACGATATTGATTTTTTAAAAGTTTTTGTTTTTAATAAAAAGAAGTACTGATTTTTTCGTTGTACAGACAATGATGTATAGCCATGGATTTTTATTTTTTTTTCCAGGTGGAGCTAGGGGTCTAATCCATCTGACTAAACGCCAAAAATTACTGTCTAGGCTTTAATAGTACTTTGATTAAAAATTAAAATAAATGGGTAACAAGTAACAACGACAATTGAACTCAGCACACTTTACATCCTTTGATATTATGTTGAAGGGTAATTAATACAGAACATCCATATATTTTAATGTTATTGTCCAAAACATCATTACATTTCATTTTTTACATTTTCACATTTCATTGTGAAAAATGTCTTTTTTTTTTAAATCCAATTTTCAAACAAAAAAAAATGAAAAATGAAAAATATACTCTACTATTTAAATAAAAAAAATAAAAATTAAAGCACAAATTACAATTATACTCCCAAACTTTATAAAAATATTGCAAATGAGTCCGAATAATTTATTAAAATGGTCATTAACACAAAACGTTCATACCTTTCAATATTATTGCGTAAAATGTTTCTACCTTCATTTTTTGATATTTTCAATCTTATTTTTACATTTCATTGCAAAAATCATTATTTTTGAATTGGAAGAAGTAAAATGCCGATTATACTCTCCTATTTAAACAACACAAAATAAAGAATAAATTGTAGTTATACTTCCAAAATTTTCAAAAAATTATTAATAAATTCCAAATGAATAATTAAAATAAGAAAATAAAATTGTTAAGTGTTTTTTTTTAATAGAAAAAGTATATGATGTTTTCGTTGCACAGACAATGATGTATAGCCATGTTTGTTTTTCAAGTGGAGCTCGGGGTCCAATCCATCTGACTAAACGCCAAAATTTACTGCCTAGACTTTAATTGTACTTTGATTAAAAAATAAAATAAATGGGTAACGAGTAACAACTACAATTGAACTTATAGCACCCTTTATATCCTTTGACATTATTTTGAAGGATAATTAATACAGAATGTCCCTAACTTTCAGTATTATTGTCCAAAATATCATCACATTTTTTTTTTGACATTTTCACCCATATTTTTACATTTCATTACGGAAAATATCTTTTTTTTTATCCAATTTCCCAAAAAAAAAATTATAAAATGAAAAATATACCCTCCTATTTAAATAAAACAAAAAATAAATAAATTAAAGAACAAATTGCAATTATGCTCTCAAACTTTAAAAAAATGCAAATGAGTCTAAATAAATTATTAAAAGGGTAATTAGCACAAAACATTCATACTTTTCAATATTATTACGTACAACGTTTCTTTCAATTTTTGTTTTGGACATTTTCACTCTTAGTTTCACATTTCATTACGAAAATAATTATTTTTATCCATTTTTACAATTGATAACAGTAAAATGCATATTATACCCTCCCATTTAAACAAAACAAAAATAAAGAATAAATTGTAGTTATAGTCCCAAAATTTTCAAAAAAATGCAAATAAATTCCAAATAAATTATTAAAAAAAGAAAGTGATTTTTTAATGTTTTTCTTTTTAATAAAAAAAAGTTAGTTTTCAAGTGGAGCTAGTGGTCCAATTTATCTGACTAAATGCCAAAATTTATTGTGAGTGATATTCAAATTTTTTTAACATTGCACTAAAATATATACATTCCCAACTGAAATATCTAATTCCCAATGAATTTGTTATATTTGCTGTCAAATATATTTTTCACTATATGCGAATGAAAAAAAAAAAAAAAAAAAAAAAAAACTAGTTACTATATATTTTGGAGAAGTTAAATTGGTGTATCTAGGACATAGCTGGAATCCAACACCGAAAGACTAAATTACAAGCGTTCTAGCAGTTCAGTATTGTATTTCACATTAATTAACGGGTAAAAAAAAAATTTAGTTCAACATTTTTTGGCCATTTTATAAAAATTAAAATTTTCAATATTTCAAAGGAAGTAATGAAAACATGGTCTAAATTGTTTGAGCCCTGCATTTGGGGTAGGCCCAAAAATAGGGCCAAATCCAGGGTGGCGATGTGACGTCCCCCTATTGGAGCTATAAAAGGCTAAATCAAATTCTCTCTCTCTCTCTCTCTCTCTCTCTCTCTTTGCATATCATTGATTTAAATAAAAAAATTAAAAAAAAGAAAGAAAGGGGCTTTTCACAACACTGTTCTTTTTTGCATATCGTTGATTTGAATCCCCTTTAGTTTTCCAAGCAAAGTGTCAAAGGGGAATTTGTTGGGTATTGGTGACACTTAGTTGTCAACCAAACCATGTTTATTTTGTGGTTTCTAGATTAATTCAAGTTTGGTTAGATACCAACTAATTTGTAATGAAAAATGATTAAATATTAGGTAGATTGTACTAGAACATGTGGGTACTAGATAAGTGAAAAAGATCACATAAATTTTACTTCGTCCTCGTCCTCGCCCTCGAGAATTTGAAAATTGTTTCTCCTTAACATCCAAGGTACTCTTTCATCAATATCGCGGCGGCTACGGCCCTCTCTCAGTGCAGGTCATTTCACCTGCCTACATATGGGCATGGAGTTGGAAAGTTTGAACTTTAGCTTGAAAATAGACTACCCAATTGAAGTGTTGTAATCTTTGCTTTCATTTGGTAGAAATTAAAATCCAAATTTTAATCTAAATGAAAGTCAACAATTAATTTTAATTACACATTGTATAGGACCTACAACTTTCCAACCACATATTTTATCACCTTTTATAAAAATTTACTAAAAATATGATTCAAATCCGTACAAACAAGGGCTTAGTATTAATATTACATCGACTTTGAATACAATTTATAATATTCACAGAAGGTTTTATGTAACCTCTTTTATAATTTTATGTAAAAAAGAAAGTTTTGTCGATAAAATAAATTTATTAATTATTTTTAAAAAAATTCACCTACAGAATCTGTGTTGTTAATCTTAAATTCTAATGGGCAATAGAAAAATAATAATAAGAATATTCAGATTTACGAGAAAAAATAATAAGAATATTCGTCGGGTTTGTGGTTTTTGCCTTTCCGTGAAAAGGATTTATGGGGTTTATTTGTGTGTTTAGATGTGTTTGTTCATGGGTCTAGGGTTTTGTGTAGATTGTAGGTGGTGATGGAGTTGATTGCAGGGTTAGTGCCTCGAAAGTTCTTTCCCATACTTCCGAACCGGAATACAATTTTTTCTGTCCTCCTCATTTTAATTTCTTTTATTTTACCCAGCGAAATGGACATTATAGTATGATAATTATTTTGAGAATATTCAAATTCCAGTATATAACAACCTAACAAATATGCTATGAAGATTGGCTGTGTAAATCACACGAGTTACTTTTGAATTTTGTAAGAGTTTTCATCGCATCTACTCCCAGTAAAGATGAAAATTTACTCAATATTACTTGATGACATACGATCGAATCTTTTGCCGCTACCAAGTGGTCGTTGTTGCTAATATTGCTCAATATTAAGAGAATTTTGTAGTTGAATGAAACTTTAACTTATTTAATACTCCTTAGATATCTTTCTAGCTTGATCATTTTCGGATAGTTATATGTCCAACTTTTCTTTGTTCAAAGCTTAAACTTTATCTCTTTTTCACGCAAGACAGACAATCATTTTCAATGGCATGTTCAAACTGCAGGACTAGTTAATGATTGATAAGGAGAAGGTTAAATTGATAATCACCAGTGGATCATTTAGAGGGGATTAGATCAAACATTTGGTGCATTCTCCTTTCTTTTACTACATCTTATTTGGCTTCGGTTTGCTTCATGTAGTTTTATCTTATTTGATTATAATAAAAACAAATATATAATACATTTTTTTTACTGCTATGTTTTAAGTTAACAAGTTAACAATTGGTTTCTAAATTTTGCATGTATAATACAATTTTTGGGGCCTAATTTATGAAGTTCGCTTTAGACCCAAAAAATCACAGGACCGGTTTTGAAGGGATCTCAAGCAGATGTAGAGGATGAGCTAGTTTCTGGTGCATCGGACAGATGAATAAGGGTATGAGTTTTATTTGAATTAAGTTTCAAGTACTAGAACTTCTCTCTTACTGATTGAAGCTTCACTAACGAGTTGAGCATCCTCGCTTCGCCCATTGACTAGTTGAGTTGGCTAGGGATGAACTATAAGCGCGAGTCGATGAATCGCACAAGCTGACTTGCGAGGCTAAACGTTAAAAACTTGGAGTTTCATCTTAAAATGTCAACCTTGTTAAAAGGAATAGTCCAAACTCTTATAAGTTGGTTTATGTTTTCATCTTTATTCAATGTGTAATTTTATCACTTAACATACCCCACAAGATGGTTGAACAAATCTTGAAATTCATGTGCTCATTCTTTTGAGTCTTAATAGGATCGAATCATTCGTTTTAGCTTATTAGGCTCTAATACCATATAAAGATTTGTGGTTTCATCCTAAAAGGTTAACATTGTTAAAAGGAATAGTCCAAACCCTTATAAGTTGGTCTATATTTTTATCTTTATTTTACGTGAAATTTTATTCCTTAACATCTAGGCTTGGAAAATAGCAAATTGATTAGTAAATGATGGACCCGATCAATTAAATAGATACCGACATCTTGTCTGTGTATTCATGGGCATGGAGTTGGAAAGTTTTGAACTTTAGCTTGAAAATAGACTACCCAATTGAAGTGTTGTAATCTTAGCTTTCGTTTGGTAGAAATTAAAATCCAGATTTTAATCTAAGTCAAAGTCAACAATTAATTTTAATTACACATTTTATAGGACCTACAACTTTCCAACCACATATTTCGTCACCTTTTATAAAAATTTACTAAAAATATGATTCTAATCCGTACCAAACAAGGGCTTAGTATTAATATTACATCGACTTTGAATACAATTTATAATATTCACAGAAGGCAATATGTAACCTCTTTTATAATTTTATGTAAAGAAGAAAGTTTTGTCGATAAAATAAATTTATTAATTATTTTTTAATAAATTCACCTACAAAAACTGTGTTGTTAATCTTAAATACTAATGGGCAATAGAAAAA
This sequence comes from Osmanthus fragrans, assembly GCA_019395295.1. Classification (NCBI taxonomy): domain Eukaryota; kingdom Viridiplantae; phylum Streptophyta; class Magnoliopsida; order Lamiales; family Oleaceae; genus Osmanthus; species Osmanthus fragrans. The sequence goes on along the minus strand of CM033342.1, from coordinate 25,679,806 downwards.
TAATAATAAGAATATTCAGATTTATGTGAAAAAATAATAAGAATGTCCGTCAGGTTTGTGGTTTTTGCCTTTCCGTGAAAAGGATTTATGGGGTTTTCTTTTTGGTGTTTATTTGTGTGTTTTAGATGTGTTTGTTCACCGGTCTAGGTTTTGTGTAGATTGTGTAGATTGCAGGTGGTGGTGGAATTGATTGTAGGGTTAGTGCTTGGAAAGTTCCTTCCTGTACTTCCATAGTCAGATGAGATCCGGTATACAATTTTTCGGTCTTCATTTTAATTTCTTTTATTTTACCAAGCGAAATGGACATGTATAGTAAGATAATTATTTTGAGAATATTAAAGTTCTAGTTCAGTAAAGCATATTTTGATTTAATGGTTCAATCTACTCTATTAAATTATGTTGACTTTTGTTGAGGCTTTATCCATTTTAATAATCCTGTACTAGTATGCTATATGACGTACTAGAGAATATAACAACTTGACAAATATGCTATGAAGATTGACTATGTAAATCACATGAGTTACTTTCGAATTTTGTAAGAATTTTCATCGTATTTGCTCCTAGTAATGATGAAAATTTACACATTATTACTTGATGACATACCATATGAATTCGAATATTTTGCTGCTATGAAGTGGTCGTTGTTGCTAATATGAATTGGACTTATTTGCTTAATCATTTAGAAACTAATTAAAGTGACTTGTTGCTTTGGTTAGATTAATTCCGCACATAATTAGGTCAAACTAAAAACGGGTAATTAGTAATGGTCTAGCGCTATCCCGTAACTTTCAAAATGTAATAGCATTAGATTAACAAGTTTTGTGTTGTGTTTGTTTTATGTAGTTTGAACAAAAAATTGCAGCAGTTGAATGTTATATGAAAGAGAAAGGGGCTTCAAAAGAAGAAGCATTTGTTGTATTGCAAACACAAGTCATCAATGCGTTGAAGGATATAAACCAAGAATGTGCCTAAATTTAGATGCAGTACCAATGGCGCTTCGCGTACGAGTGGTCAATCTTGCACGTGTCATCAATCTTCTATACAAAGATAGTGATGGATACTCAAATTCTAAAACAAAGTTAAAAGATTTCATAACATCGATACTAATTCAACCAGTGACAATATCCAAATGAACATAGTAGGGGTGCGGGTGACTTTCATTTTTATGTACCACCTTATTCTCATCCATATTTAGTGCTGTGTTGTTAAATTCTACAACATAATTGGGTCTTGGTTAAGGTTATTCAAACGTTGTATATAAATGTGTCAATAATTGAACGTTGTATCTACTAGAAAGCCCTTGGAGTAGTTAAAAATAAGGTATTATACGCATCTTCAATGGTGAGAGTATCACGATTATCCAAGATTGTGTCTCTAAACGAAGTAAACAAAGTGGGCAACGAACACAAAAGGATTAAAGCTAAATCTTCTTCATCATACTTTACCTCTAAAGTTTTCAAATCAGTGATAATCTCCATGAATACAGCCAGATGATCTTCCGGAGATCCGTCTTCTGTCATGCGATGAGAATACAACTTCTGCTTCAGGTGCAATTTGCTTGTCAGACTTTTAGTCATGCAGAATTGCTTCAACTTCAACCACAATGCAATTGTCGTTTTCTTCTTCAAAAATATATGGAGAATATTGTTAGAGAGATGAAGATCAATTTATGAAAGTGTCTTCCGATTCTTCCGTTATTTTTCCTCCATTGTCCAAGTTGAGGGCATTTTGTCAAATCCCAACAACGCATCATCCAAATCCATATGTGCGAGTATACCTCGCATCTTCACTTGCCACAACGAGAAGTGATTCAAGAGCAGAATTTAATATTTCATGGTTGCCATCAGTAACAAAACCTTGAACAAATCACAATCAATAACTCTTATACCACTTGTTGCGAAATAAAACGGATCGAGGTTAGATTTTTTTACCCAAATTAAGTTTTTTTTGGGAGAAGATATTGTTTCCTTTATTACATACACTTTTATTGAAAAAAATATTATTTCCTTTATTTCACACGTTTTAATTTGAAAAAATATAGATTGTTTCCTGTATTCCACATTATTTTTTTATTTTGTTTCATCTTTGTGGTATTTTTAGGGTTTGGCATGCACTCCTAAAAATATTAGATTCTTTTCACAAGTTTTGTATTACTGAAATACAGAATAATTGTGTATGCACGATTATTGTATTTATTTTCTCCATATTAGTCAATTGAATAAAATACATCGTTCTTCTGTCAATTAATTCTTTGTATTTTATCTTGTTGTTTGTTTGCGATCATATACTTCATATCATATCATATATATAACTTCGATCTGTTTTATTTTCCAACAAGTGAGATCGATTGTGCTACTGCCTTTATAAGAATATATTTAACTCAAATGCCGAAAATTTGTGCCTCAATACCTGTAATTTCTACCAAACTCTTTTCCTAGCTCCATTATAAACATTTGTTTCAGCGCCCAATTACCGATGGTAGTCCCAGATACCTGCCTTGCAATTGAACTTGTTCTAACTCATTATACTTTACTGACTTCTGGATAACTCTGTTGTGTTAGGGCTGAAAGTCGTGGCTTATTTCGTGATATTAACTATCTGTCTCGACAGTGACTTGTATTTGTCAAAACACTAGGATATCATCAGCGAGAAATAGGTGATTAACTAGTGGTCCATTACAAGAACAACTTAACCCTTATCTTTCAGCTCTTTGAAGAAGTCTTAAGAACCCCTTTGTACACAAAGATAATAGATATGGCAATCTTGCTAGAAGATTTTAACACCATGGATGACAGATTGCCACATGGCGTTACATCATTTGACTGTTTTAAAAATAATCTACCTTGTCATCCAATCATTTTTTGCCACAACTTCATCTGTCAACCAAAGTGTGTTAAATTCCTCTAGCAAAACAGCATAATTCTAGATATGGGACAATGGACATCCTTATCCAAGTCCTCTCAATGGAACCGCTGCTAGTTAATGGGGACCACTATTAATAAGAAAGAAAACCTTAATGTGGTTATGCATTTTGAAATCAATTATTTTCATCGACTTGAGAACCCCGGTTTTCCCATCGCATATAAGATGAAATTCCACTCAACTCTATCACAAACTTTACTCATGTATGTCTTTTAAGCGAGTGCATGAGTTCAAAACCCAAGATAATATTATAAGAAATTAGCCAAGCCAGGATGAAAGCACTTTGATATGCTGAAATGATATCTGGATACATAAACAGTTAGCAACATTTTTGTAGATCACTTCAAATACGACGTTACACTAACTTATTGGCCTGTACTTACCGGTGCTTTTAGGAAATTTAACGTGCATAATAAGCATCACCTGCATGTCGTTTATAGATTATAACGACAGATGATGATTAAGAACACCCATAAAGAAAGTGGTCATCTCTTTGCCAATCACAACATAATGACAATAATAAAAAGCTGCATGAAATCCATCTAGCCCTGACGCTTTTAACAGTCTCATACTAACACATCATCTCTAAATCTCTTTCTGTGAAGTCCTTATACAGAAAAAGGCCCATAATTAGATGAAATACCAACTCCCCATTGAGGGAGAAATTAATTTAAAGAATTTACACTTGGTCGCAAAGAGGGAAATAGATCTGAGAAAAAATCCTTCAAAGCCGTTGTTGTATCTCCCTCAATTTCAAACCATCTTCGATTTTCGTCTACCAAATGCAGAATCTTATTCATTGCCCTCCTACCAGTCGCTTGTTGGAGGTAAGAGAGGTTTACTAACTTGGATTGGTTGAGGCTGGATAGTAAAGACAACACTAATAAAAGGAAGTAAGTGAACAAAAAAAAAACTTGTTACAAAATAGAAGGGCCATACCCTTTTATATAGAGTTTATGTGAAACATTTAGACCACGCATTTTCTAGAGACTTCTAGACCATATATTTGGACTAGATATTTTCCTAGAGTATTCTAGATAGAATTTTTAAAATCACATACTCTACTTGACACATTACTACATTTATCACCACATCTTTTACTTAAATATTTATATAGATCTTTCTAGAAATGCTAGGCTTTGTTGGGTTTTTTAATTTAATTGGGCCTATGAGCAAAATCTTTAAACTTGTATTATTTAGTCCAAAATCAAGTTTATTTCTCAATATCCCCCCCCCCCCCTTAAATTTGATTTTGCTACTCTAAGTAGAGTTCTTAGCTTGTGGAACACGTCATGCTTGAGTAGCTTCGTGAGAATGTCAGTGATCTACTCCTGAAAGGTTACATACTTCAACTACACTTCTTTCTTTCCAACGCTTTCTCTTACGAAGTGATACCTTGTATTAGTGTGCTTGCTTCTATCGTGAAATACTGGATTCTTTGCCAATGTTAGTGCTAATTTGTTGTCAACATAGATCTCCACCGGTTCTTCTTGTGAGACTTCAAGTGTCTTCAATAAGTTTCTAAGCAAAATCGTACGGAAAACACTTGATGTAGTTGATAAGTGTGTTTTTACACACTTAGTAGGCACTTTTTGGGAGCTTATTATTGATAAAATTGAGTAAAATTCTATGTATAATTGTGTAATTTGTACTTTTGTAGGCTAAAACCTCGAAAAGACGGAGAACGAAGCTAAATAGAGTCAAAAGGACTGAAATAGTACAAATTTGTGAAGATGGGGACTAAGTTGCACAAGTCAGAAAGATAAAGGACTTGAAGTACAATTTACGGAGGGCTTAAATGTAATGAAGATCAAATTATGAGGACCAAATTGTACGTGATTAAAGATGAGGGTCATGCTGTGCAATTATGGATGGACTGAGCTACAACTTGACTTTTGTGTTGAGCCATGCGACTGCATGGCTTGCCCAGAGATGTCAAAAGATTATTTTGTTCCTTATATGCAACTACATAGATTTTAACTAAGCGGCCGCATAGAGTAAAAATGTGGAGGCGGTTTAAATTTCGTCCAAATTTGATTTTGAGCCAATTTGCAATATTTCCTTACTGTTAATTGATAGATATTTTAGGATATTTTGTTTGTGTCCTAAAATATCTATTATTTTTTATACTTCCTATATATATGAGATAATATCTCTCATTCATTCATCACCTCTCTCCCTTTGCTAGAGTTTATATCTTTTCTCACTTTCCTTTTCTTTATTTTTGCTTTAGTTACTTAGCTTATTTTGGGAAGCAATTTCAATAGAACAAGGAGATTATTATCAAAGGAAATTTGGAGAAAATATTGGAGGAGTCAAATCCAAGCTAAAAAGGGTTGTATCTAAACTTTTGTATTCCTTCATTATTTTCCAAGAGTTGTAATGTTTTGTATAATTATTCTCCTTGTTTATCATATTTATATAATGAGCTAAGTTAGCTTATGTTGGAATTTATGTATTAACTTAATCAATGTTTCATTAATATTTTGTTTTGTATGGTATGATGCATGTTTTATCAAGTTCTTGATATATTGATTATTGTGTTTTCATTGACTTATGTGGCCAATAGATGTTGTGGTTAAGTGGTTAAAGCAATTATTGAAGAGATTCTTGCAATAACTAGACCAAGATAATCAATACCCTAGGTTGTGTAGTTTACTATACTAAGTGAGATTTATAGAGATATGCATCTCCCTTGGTTGACCCTTTGAGCATTCTCACAACAATTTAATGAGATCGGTTATGTCTTACTCGACATAGAAATATCATGGAGGGGCATGATTGATTAGAGTTAAATTCACTCGGGAGAGGTTGTTAACTACAATTGGAGAATCGGGTCTAATCGGGTATTTTGGTAAAATTTGCATCTTTATTTCATCGGTTTTGATATTAATGAAACAACGGTTAAGTGAAAGCATAAATTCCAACATTTTCCAAATCAAAACCCTTTTCGTTATTTACATTGTCTTTTTAAATTAAAAATCAAATCTTTTGTCTTTTTCTCGTTTTAAAATTCAACTTTTAAATGTCTGTGTCCGTGTTGTTAATTTGAAACAAATACACTCATAATTTAGATTAACACTCTCTGAGGGATTGACTTGGACTTAAAATGTCCATTATACTAGTTGATTGCAACCCTTGCACTTGTGGCGTGCCATTTAAATCCGATCAGTAGTTGCAACGTATTCAACTTCACATGTAGATAGCGTCATGATCAATTGCTTTTTCGAGGTCCAAGTGAATGAAGTGTCGCCCAAGTAGAACGCATACCTAGTAGTGTTCTTTCTATCATCAGTGTCTTCTGCCCAATCGTTGTCACTATATCCAACAAGTTTGAATTTATTAGATGATGAATAGATTAAGCCACAGTCAAGCGTACCTCTGATGTAGTGAAAAATCCTCTTTGCAACCTTCATATGGGTCATGGTAGGTGTCTCCAAATAGTGACTGATGAGCCCAACTCCAAAAAAGATATTTGATCTTGTCAAGTCAAGTTTCTTAAACTCCAACAAGACTCTTAAAGAGTGTTGGATCCACTTTTGCACCTTCATCATACTTCGACAACTTTGTTCCACATTCGGCTGGGGTGCATACAACCTTGTAATCCACCATGTTGAATTTCTTCAAAACTTTTTTCACGTACCCTTCTTGTGAGATAAAGATGACATCCTCCATTTGCTTTACCTCAATCATAAGATAGTAGGTCATGAGGTTGATATCTGTCATTTCAAATTATTGAGCCATGGCCTTCTTAAACTCAATGATCATACTTAAATTATTTTCTGTGAGTATAAGATCATCCAAATACAAACAAACAAGCAAGATATCTCATTTCTCATTTACCTTTGTATAAAGGGCGTACTCATGAGGATATTTTGTGAAGTCATTTTCTAGAAAGTACTTGTCAATTCTACTATTCTATACCTTTGGAGTTTGTTTCAACCCATATAAAACCTTTTTGAGTTTTAAGACTTTACCTTCATTCCCTTTTATTTTATATCACATTGATTTCTCCACATAAACTTCTTCAAGATAAAACCGTATAGGAAAGCATATTTCAAATCTATTTAAAAAATCTTCCGTTTATTCTGTGCGGCAAGAGAGATAATTAATCTTATGATTTTTAAGCAAGCAATAGGGGCAACTACCTCTTTATAGTCAATCACCGATTGTTGGTTGTAGCCTTTCGCAACCAATCTTGCTTTGTATCTCTCCACTTCTCCTTTAACATTCTTTTTTGTCTTGTACACCCACTTGACTCCAATTGTTCTTTTTTCCTTTGGGAAGAGTCGTCAACTCCCACGTGTCATTCTTAATCTCTTCATCCATAGCATCTCTCCATCTATTACTTTGAGCTGCCTCTTTATACCATATTGGCTCACAATCGGCAAAAAGACAAAAAGTGTAAGATCATTTTGTATCTATTTCAAACCGCTACTAATGTAACTAAATTATCAAAAAAAAAAAAGATTATATACAACTATATATACATTGAGTCAACGATAGTGATATATTATTAATCTATATCAACTCAAAGAACATTTACATTGCTCATTAGGGAGCTATCAAGCGGCACGTTTAGGTTATAGTGAAATAAGTTCGCATGTTTCTACCTCTGCTAAAATCACAATTATACCATCCTCTATCAAGACTAAGTGTTTTGGAGTCATTGAACCTAAGAAAGAGGATAACCTACGATAGAGATCATCTATGCAACATAGGGTTTCTCATCCTAAAGTTAGAAACTAGAACCTAGTGATGCACCTAGGTTCATTTTTACATGTTTCAACTGTAGTGAGTTAGGTCACACGTGATGTAGGAAAAATGGCCTTGGATTTTGAAGAAAAACTGGACCGGCTGGCTACTAAAGGGGGGGTTCCAAAGAAACGGACATAATTTTCAGCTTGCGCGTCAGAATTTCTATTATAATATATTTTTGGAAATGGAAAGTGGCGCTCCATACCGTGATGATCGAGGTTCACCCCGGTTGACGTTATTTCCAAGATTAAAAACGCAGTTTAAGGCGGGCGCCGGGCGTTTGAAGTTTTTAGCGTTTTTTCTATTTTTGCGTTTTATGTCTATTTTGGTCTTTTCGCTTAAATTAGGGTTTTTGGAGACTATTTAAACAATTTTCATTTTGAAATAAAGGAGTTTTCGATTTGAGTTCAATTATTCTTGTTAATTCCGTTTTGTGCTTTGAGGATTTACGCTAGTAAATCCTTTGAACTTTCGTTCTGCGTCAACACAAGACCTAGGTGTTGCGAACTCTTAGTTAGGAACAATAAGCAGGTATCACTGGTCTGGTTAGGTTTTTAACTAATCAAGTTAGTCACATGACTAAAATGATTACTTACTTGACTAATCAAATTATTCATTCACTAGTGATTTTATTTTACATGTTCCTTCTCACAAATTAAGTTTTTTAATCTTGTTCTCAGAGCATTAGTTGCACATTTCACACATGAATCTATTATAAAATGTAGTTCACTGAAGTTTAAAATGAATTATGTGAAAAAAATTCATTGCTCACTAATCCATTGCTCAAATGTCTTTTTGATTTATCACATGATTTGTGTTTTCATGCAATGATGTTAAATTTAAAATTCATGACATGGTGTTGTATTTAAAAATCCATGAAAATGTGTTCCTCTTAAAAGAAAAAAATGGGAAAATGGAAAAATAGGCGGTCATAGTGTGACTGAATTAGCACTCAAGTGTTACTTTCAGTGAGTGACTGCTCGATCGGCTCTCAAAAGGTGCTCGAGCAGACCACCTGGAATGACCTATGCTCGAGTAAACCATATTTGCTTTCTATTTCTTCATTCTTCTTCATCTCAGAACACTCCATTATTTTCCCCCTCATCAGCACTCAAAAACATCATCAAACTTGGTAAATTCACATCATACAGTACGTGAATGATCATTACAAGCAAACTATTCATCAATACCCAAGGCAAATTTTCAATTTTCCCCAATTTTTCAAAATTTTGGCCTGTTAGGGTTTTGATTATTTTATGCAATATAGTGCTATTTTTTGTGAATTTAGGCAATAATATGACTGGGTTAGAGTTGGTTGTTGATTATATGTGGATATATAATTGCATCGATTATTACAAGTTTTTGTTGGGTTTCTTGGGAGAGGCTTGAATGGCCAAATCGCGCTCGTTTTCCATTCGAGTGCTCATTTAATAAAAATAGAAAGCATTTAAAATCAGAAACAAGTTGTGAAGAACTACAGGAATCTACAGTTCACTAAACAAAAGAAAGACTTCAAATCAAGTCCAAATGAACTACTGGGGAAGTATCACCGGCGTCTTTCTGTGGTCCCAAACAATAAAGAACAATTTCAATAGATGAACTACTATTGTCCGATTATAAATAAGAAATTGCAGTTAATATAGATATAAGGAAAACAGAGCAATCCATTGATTTAAAATGATCTCGGGGTATTTTTGTCTTTGAACTCACAAGTCTCCAATAAATATGCCGGAAAGAGCATAAAAATGCCTACTTGCAAAGCCGTTAGATAACCAATAAATCATATTAATTGACGACCGAAACCGAACTCTTCAATTGTTGGATATATAGCAAATGACTCTCAGTCTTTGGGATGTATTAAAATCTACCTGTTCAGGGCGTTAGAGGGATAAATCCCATATCGATTAAATACTGAAATATAGACCAACATATAAGCGTTTGGACTACTCTTCTAATAACGGTTGACATTTTACAATGGAACTTCAAGTCTTGAGATGATATCAGATCCCATTAATTTCTAACGAGCGATCCAATTAAATCTCAAAAAATGAGCATGCAAATTTCAAAATTGGTTGCTCAAACGAGCCATCATCTTGCGAGGGGCATATTAAGGGATAAAATCACACATCAAACAAAGATTGAAAAACATAGACCAGTTTATAAAGATTTGGGTTACTCTACTTACCAATGCAGACATTTTAATAGTGAATTCCAAGTCTTTATATGGTATTGGGTGCATGTTAATAGATAAAATTTCACATCGAATAAAGATGAAAATATAGAGCAATTTCTAAAGGATTGTACTGCTCCTCTTAATAAGGTTGATCTTTTAAAATAGAACCTCAAGTCTTGATATAGTATCGAAGCTCATTAAACTCCAATGAGCAATTTGATCCGATTAAAACTAAAAAAATGTGTACACAGATTTCAAAATTAATTTGCTCAAATAAGCATGTTAAGGGATAAAATCTCACATCTAATAAAGAAAATATATATATATATATATATATATATATATATATACACATACCAATTTATAATGGTTTGGATTACTCATTTTAACAAGATTGACTTTCAAAATGGAACCCTAGGAGATATTCTTTTCGTGTTTCAGTTTTGCGTTTTGAGTTTTTGAATTTATTTTGTATTTTGAGTATTTGTTTTGAAATTGTTAAAAATGCATTCTTTTTGTTATTCAGGAAAACTATTTCTCAAAACATAAAACTCGAAAACACGTTTACTATCATGTCAAACCCCAATCCTGTATCTCAACCACGGTCGAAGCTAACACCACCACCTAAGACCGCACGTTCAATTAGTGTCAAACCACGGCCAAAGCTAACACCACGGCCATTATGGATCAAATTTCCGGCGACTTTTGGCACCAAGACCACCGGATATTTGTACTATCGGAAAGCCCTTAACCTTCTCATCAATTATCAACCAACTTTTCCCCATAACTCCACTGGATTCGACATAATAAGTTGACAACATATGCTGCTCGAAAAATTGAAAATTGCTGGCAACTCCACCTCCAGCCACCAACTTGATAGGAACCCACCACCGGTCGATTGCCCACCATAAACCGATCGCAACCATCGCCCCAATTTACCAGAAACAACAATTCAAAAATCTGAATTTAACCCAGAATTTTGCAGATTTCAGCGTCGTCTAGTCCACCCATGGTCGTGGACCACATAGGTTGAACTCCTCTTCACCTGGTGCACCTTGTCCAGCCATGGGTCAACCCTAATTTCACCCAGAACTTGATGAATTTATGGGTGCAATTTGATGACTTGTGCGAAAACTTCTTCTTATTTTGGGTGGTCAGTGGACCACTCTTGCCCAAGTGTGGCTCCGCCATTGGCTGGAGGTGAGGGGGTTCAAGTGGTGGTGGAGTTTGGTGGCCTAGGTGGTGAGTGGTGGTCGGTTTGACTAGGAAAAAGGCGGGGCTTGTGAAGGAAGAAGCCCGGTGGAAATTTTTTGAGTTTTGGATCGTGAAGGAAGAAGTAACATTGTGTTTCCCATGTTTTGGTTGTTTTGGAAATTTTGGCTTGAAAACGCCCAAAACGTGAAAATCACATTTTGAGTTTCCTTCACAAATTTTTTTGTTGTTTTCAAAAATTTATTTTCGAAAATGAGAAAGAGAACACGTTTTCATCATTTTGAAAAATCGAAAACAAAAAACGACTTGAAAACAGCAAAAAGAACGGGGCCTAAATCTTTACTAGGAAAACTCTAGCATATGATGCAAATATAAGGAGAGGGGAAATGTGAAATGCAAATATAAGGAGAGGAGAAATGTGAAATATATATATAAGGAGTGTTTAAGCTGTTGGAAATTAACAAAAAAAATATTGAGATTTGAGAGATTCCAAGTAGAGAGAGAATAGAAGAGAAGAGAGACAATATGGGAGAAAAATAATATATAATTTTCCCTAATTCTCGAAGTAGTTAGTGTCTTGTGAGGCTTGATAGAGAATTGTACGTGGGAGGAGGTGAAACATACTTGATCTCGTCAAGGACAATATACGATTATAATTTCAATATTTTCAGAACAAAACCGAAAAATAGAACTTAGCTTACGAATAAAAAATTCTTGACAAATCCAAATATAATTCGTAATTGTTGGGTCTAAAGTGTATTGTCAAAGTTCTATGTCCAAAAAATCATTTTATCGAGTTGTATTTAAGTTTAAGTTATCAGATGTTGGAAGTGTCTTTGAAAGGAATAAAAGTCAACTCAAAAAGATCAAGTCAAGACAAAAACTGCTTGAAGACTGAAAAGTGAGTCACTCGAATGGTTTTAGTAGCACTTGACCACCCGCTGGATGCCTAAGGGATGCTCGAGCGGCCGTGTCATTCAGGCAAAACTTAATTCACGATTTTCAGCATTTTTTTACAATCCCAAACAACCCATAACTCTCTAATACTATATATACCAAACCAAATTTCATCCTAAAAGGGTGTTGAGCCATTATTCATTAAAGAGAGCATCCTATTGAAGATCAAATATTGATTCTATATTTCTCTTGCCTTAACCAAAAGATCTTCAGAGTTCCGAAGATCCAAAGGGGAAATTGGAGTTCTGGTTTGTGAAGAAGAGTTCCTTCTTGGTGATCCACAAGGAAAAATAAGTCCAGAGGTTTTGGAGCTAGTGTTGGAGTACACAATCGAGGAGTTCTTCGGTGATTACAGGTTAGGGGTCACAGTCTACTAATATTTAATTGTGTATATTTTCTAGTGAATTATTTATTGGCACGTGTGGCTAGAGTTTTTTTTAAAGAGTTCTTCAATGGTTTTTCCTTCGTAAACGATTCTTGGTGTTCTTTATCTCGCTTTGATAGTTTTTCTTGATTGATTCCTAGCGTTCAAATTATTCTTAGTTTATCTAGAACTAATAATTTGTGACTTGTTGTAAATTATTATTGGTAAATTTTTAATTATACATATTACACATATTCACTCCATCTAGGTGTTTGTTGGGTCGAACTTATTTATTACAAGCGGTATCACATCCTTATTGTTTAGATGAGTCAGTCATTATCTATTCATACATATTTTGATGGAAGCAATTATGCTTACTTAAAGGTTAGGATAAGGGGTTTCTTGAAATCCATGGATGACAGGGTTTGGGTAATTGTGGAAAAGGGTTGGACAGCCCCATCTACTACTGTTGGTGGTGTTGTGACACCTACAAAGGTTTTTATGTGGCCTAAGGATGAATTAGTTGAGTGTAATAGGAATAGTAAAGGAGTACATGCCATCTTTATGGTTATATCATTTGAAGAATTTAAACGTGTGTCAATGTGTGAGACTCATAAGCAAGTTTGAGACTGATAAGCAAGTTTGAAATATTTTAGAACCATACATGAGGGAAGTAAGATCGTGAAAAACTCTAAGCAACAAATGTTGACCACTAGGTTTGAGAGAATTTTAATGAAGGATGATAATTCTTTTGATGAGTTCTATGCTAAAATGAATGATATAGTGAATTCTAGTTTCAACATAGGAGAACAAATTCTAGACATCAAAATTGTTAAAAAAAAGTTCTAAGATCTCTACCCGAAAGGTTTATACCTAATTTCATGGTGTATTAGAGAAAAATAGGGTATGCGATTTTTCTCTCCCTCTTTTTCTCTTGTACATTTCTTTTCATTAAAGTGAATCATCGGCAAAAGAGGATGTAGTCTCACATTAAGACGAGTCTCTATAAATTTTACGTGTTCTTGTGTGTCTATTTCTTTCTACGATTTTATTTCTCTCAATGATATAGAATTAAAATTTATAATTATCAATAAATGCAACTTTTTATCAATTGTTTTTAGCTAGCGTGAAGCAGATAACTGATATGTGGTCAAGACTTTCAAGGCCTACATATCTTAGTCTTCAAATTAAAAACGTCCACACACTTGAGCTTTGTCTTTTTGGACAATGGGAATCATTTTGCCTCGTTTGTGTTGCAAAATGGTACTGGTGGTCCATCTACCTAAATGCTTCAATTTACTTGTGAGATACTGAAGAAAATATATATATATATATATATATATATATATATATATATATATATATGCACATTGCACTAAAATATAAATACTGAAGCTTTAAAACACTTGGGCAGGAAATATTTTCTCATAAAGAACGAGAAAAAGACTGAGAAGAGGTAAATAAGTTGTTGCAGGAAATGTTAAACCAAATAAGCACTATGATTTCCCTAACTGTAAACCAAATAATCACTATGACTTCCCTATGATATTTGTGGTATCCTCGATGAATTTTCACTTTTCTCAAATGCAATTACAAAATAAAATCATGTATTCTTGTGTGCAGCTCATTCTTTTGTATTGATATCGCTAGAATATTTATTTATTTCTACTTACATTTTTCTCAAATTAGTAGAAAGTTTTGTGTGTCCTTATATAAAAATGTAGTGGAAGTAGCATTGATATGTCTAGCACGTTCAAAATCTTCTTTTCTTTTCTCATTGTAAATTTGAGAAACTCTCGTACTTGATTTGTTTATTTATAAGACAAGGTCAAAGAATTCAAATTTCCATTGATTATAGGTGGAGGCCTAGAATATTGTATAGTTTTTAATAGTACTTTGATTAAAAAAATAAAATAAATGGGTAACAACGACAACTCAACTGAGCACCCTTTACATCCTTTGATATTATGTAGAAGGGTAATTAGTATAAAATATCCCAACCTTTTAATGTTATTGTGCAAAACGTCATTACCAATCATTTTTTGGCATTTTCACCTATATTTTTACATTTCATGGTAGAAAATGTATTTTTCACCCAATTTCTTAATAAAAAAAATGAAAAATATACCCTCCTATTTAAATAAAACAAAAAAAAAAAAACTAAAGAATAAATTGCAATTATACTTCTAAACATTTTTAAAAATTATAAATGAGTCCAAATAAATTATTAAAAGGGTAATTAGCGCAAAACGTTGTTACCTTTCAATATTATTGCGCAAAACGTCCCTACCTTCATTTTTTTGACATTCTCACTCTTATTTTCATGCCATTGCAAAAATCATTAAGTTTCATCCATTTTTCAATTGAAAGCAATAAAATGTCAATTATACCCTCCTATTTAAACAAAACAATTTGTAACTATACTCCCAAAATTTTCAAAAAAGTACAAATAAATTCCAAATAAATAATTAAAAAAAGAAAGTGATTTTTATTTTTATTTTTATTTTTTGTTTTTAATAAAAAAAAATGCATGATTTTTTCGTAGTACAGACAATGATGTATAGCCATGTTTTTTTTTTCAAGTGGAACTTGTGGTCCAATCCATCTGACTAAATGCCAAAATTTACTGTACTATATTCGAAGAAATTAATTACTGTACATTTTGGTGAAGTTAAATGGGTGTATCTAGGATATGGCTGGAATCCAACACTGAAAGAGCAAATTACAAGTGTTCTAGCAATTCTATATTGTATTTTTCATTAATTAACAAGTAAAAAAAAGTTTTAGTTCAACATTTTTTGGCCATTTATATAAATGGATTTGTAAATTTTGTTAAGGCTTTGGGGTTCATCTTAACAAGGTCAATCTTTTTAAAAGGAGTAGTCCTTATAAATTGGTCTATATTTTCATCTTTATTCGAAGTAAGATTATATCCCTTAACATGCCCCCTCAAGATGGTGGCTAGTTTTAGCAGACCAATCTTGAAATTCGTATGCTCATTTTTTTTGAATCTTAATCGGATCGAATCGCTCGTTGAAACTTAATGAGCTCTGATAGCATGTTAAGGCTTGGGGGTCCATCTTAAAAAGGTCAACCTTTTTAAGAGGAGTAGTCCAAGATCTTATAAATTGGTTTATGTTTTCATCTTTATTCGAAGTGCGATTATATAATTTTAATTATTTCAAAGGAAGTAATGAAAACGTGGTCTAGATTGTCTTGGCCTACGCACTCGTCCTGATATACTAGGACTATAAATACCCATCAAACTAACTTGTAAATTCAAACAAGACCATTGAAGTGAGAAGCATTTCTTGGATTTACTGTCCAAATTTCAAGAGTGAAATACAGAAATGGATATCCAAATCCCTGCATCTGCTGCTCCATTTTCCACCAAAAATATGAGCATTCAAGATACTCGTCGCTCTGTCAAGTATCATCCTACCCTATGGGGAGATTATTTCCTTGCGTATACTTCTAATGTAAGTTAGCTAGACCTTTTGTTCCTCGTTAATTAACTAAAATATAATTGTGTTAAAATGTTAAATGCATGCTTCCACTTACTTGAGCAGGAAATATTGGCCCACGAAGAGCAAGAACTTCAAAGATTAAAAGAAGAAGTGAAAAAGTTGCTAGTGGCTAGCCCAGATGATTCATTGTATAATCTAGACCTCATCGATGCAATCCAACGTCTTGGAGTTGGTTACCATTTTGAAAAAGAAATTGAAAAATCTTTAAAATATATCTATGAAACTTATCATGAAAGTCACAATAAACAAAACAATGATCTTCGCACCGTTGCTCTTCGATTTCGATTACTCAGACAACAAGGATATTATGTCTCATGTGGTAAGTAATTTTTGTTTTCTTGATTTGTTACATGTTGGGAAATTAAATTTTTCTCTTATGCTTCAAAACAAGTCGAATATACTTTTTAGTTAGTTAGGATTTTACTAACAAAATTAACTTTTCTTTAACATGACCAAATATGAATATGGTACATGAAAAGTGTGTGTTCTCTAATGTGAACATACACCTTACACATTTAAGGTTACATTTCATATTTTTTCGGGCTGTGGCAGATGTGTTCAACAAATTCAAGGACAGCCAAGGAAAATTTGAGGATTCTTTGATTAGCGATGTACCAGGGCTGTTAAGCTTGTACGAGGCTGCATACTTTGGAGTACGCGAGGAGGAAATTCTAGAAGAAGCATTGAAGTTTTCTGCCACCCACCTCAGACCCTCGATCCACCAGGCGAGCAATTCTCTCTCCAGACAAGTTAGTGACGCGTTGGAGATACCAATTCATAAAACTTTGACAAGGCTTGGAGTTAAGAAATTCTTATCCATTTACCAAAAATCAGGTGAAGACATGCTCCTGAATTTTGCAAAATTAGACTTCAACATATTGCAGAAGATCCACCAGAAGGAGCTAAGTGACATTACAAGGTTAGTTTGTTTTGTGAAGCTTTACTACTTGCACTTACGTATCTGAAAAAATGTTAAAATTTTACTTTTGGATTTAAATTGCAGCTGGTGGAAGGCTTTAGATTTTGGGAAAAAATTGCCTTTTGCAAGAGATAGGCTGGTGGAATGCTACTTTTGGATATTATCTGTCTACTTTGAGCCTCAATACTCTCTTGCAAGGAAAATTCTAACCAAAGTAATGGCCATGAGTTCTATTATTGACGACATCTATGATGTTTATGGGACCCTAGACGAACTTAAACTTTTCACAGATGCAATTGAAAGGTGAATTCATTCTACTGTCTAGTTTTGAATTATTCTTTGTATCTTAATATCAAATAGCATATTATTTGTATTGAAATATATAGTTCAAACAGATTCAGATTTGATATTGAAAATTGAAAAATGCAAGATTCGACCCAACTACGCCTAGAGGGGGTGATTAGGTGTATATGCGGAATTAAAAACTAATTAACAAGCAACAAGTCACATATCACAAGTTAATTATGTCTAGGTGATTAGTCAAACAATCTAATTAATCCTATGTTTGAATACCGCAGATATATAAAAACCGTAAAGAAAGCAATAAATAACACCGGTATTATTCACGGAGAAACCCAACGTAGAAAAAACTCCGGGCGCTTTGTCAGTCAAAGATCCACTAAATACTGATAGGTAAACTTACATACCACTAACAAAGTTGACGACACAAGTTTTCTAATCTTCTATCTGAAGTTTGAAGCAACTAATCTGAAATGTGCACACGAACACCAATCTTATCTCTTCACGCAGTTTATCTCATGTAGATCCACCAAGAACTCCTCGTTCTTCAGTTTCTTCCTTGATCTTTACAGTCAGCCAAGTTGACGACACAATCTTCCCGACAGATACAAATGAAGAATAGTACCAATATTTTGATTGATGGATTTGATATTTTCAATATGATGGGCACATATAAGATAAAGTGATTAAACTTGTTGAATGTTTTTGCTCTTGAGAGAATAATGTTTTTCTTTTGAATGAATAATGTTCAATGCACTTTTTTCCGAGTACACAGCGCCTCCTTTTATATGTTGGACGAATATGGAAATATTGGCCAATAAAAATCTCGCGAAATCGTGAATTAGGTATGACCGTAAAATGGTCACTCGAGCGAGGAGCTATGTCGTTCGAGCGGAGGGCCTGTCGCTTAAGCGATAGGGAGGTGAAGGTCGAGCGATGAATACTATTTCATCTGCTCAAACACAAGTCAGGCGAGCAGCTAGCGAAAAATCAGTGAGTTACCTTCATGTTCTAAAGATAAAACTCCAAACTCTAAGCTAACCTACCAACTATGAAACTTTATAATTTAGTCTCTAAACTTTATAATTGTTATTCAAGTTGGTCATTTTGTTCACAGAATCGCCAATATAGAATATAACACTAACAAAAAATTTTGTGAGCAGGTGGGATTTTAGTGCCATGGATCAGTTACCATCATACATGAAATATTTTTACAAATCTCTTTTAGATGTTTTTCTTGAAGCTGAGAAAGAGTTGGGAAAGATAGGAAAATCGTATCGTGTTCACTACCCAATTGATGAGGTAATCAATATTAATAAAGTTGCTAGACTTTAAGCAAAATTACATCCAATTAATAGTATCTAATCAATGTTTCAATTTACAGACTAAAAAATTAGTCCGAGCATATTTCCAAGAGGCAAAATGGATATACAATCGATATGCTCCAACACTAGAAGAGTATATGAAAGTCGCACTAGTATCTTGTGGTTACATGATGCTATCTACAACATCTTTGGTAGGTATGGGAGAACTAGTAACTAAGGAAGCCTTCGATTGGATTTCGAGTGAACCATTATTAGTACGTGCTTCATCAATAATCTGTAGACTGATGGATGACATGGTGGGATATGAGGTAAGAAGCTTGAATTCTTAATTGACTTCATTCTATATTACACAGGTTTTTTGTTCTTACGGCAGTCAACATATGAGAAAAATGTAATAGCATTAGATTAACAAGTTTTGTGTCGTGTTACTTTTATGCAGTTTGAACAAAAAATTGCAGCAGTTGAATGTTATATGAAAGAGAAAGGGGCTTCAAAAGAAGATGCATTGGCTGTATTGCAAACACAAGTCATGAATGCGTGGAAGGATATAAACCAAGAATGCCTTAATTCAGATGCAGTACCAATGGCTGTTTGCGTACCAGTAGTCAATCTTGCACGTGTCGTCAATCTTCTATACAAAGATAGTGATGGATACTCAAATTCTAAAACAAAGTTAAAAGATTTCATAACATCGATACTCATTCAACCAGTGACAATATCCAAATGAACATAGTAGGGGTGCGGGTGACTTACATTTTAATGTACCATCTTATTGTCATCCATATTTAGAGCTGGGTTGTTAAATTCTACAACATAATTAGGTCTTGGTTAAGGTTATTCAAACGTTGAATTTCCTCGTATGTAAATGTGTCAATAATTGAACGTTATATCTACTAGAAAGCCCTTGGAGTAGTTAAAAACTTTGTATTTGTTTTGTCCAATATTCTAAATAATGATATTAATGTTTAAAGTTTCTGTAGAATAATTAGAATTGTTCAACTACTTATATACAAAATACAGGACATATTTGATGCAGATTTCTCCAGCAATTTATAAGTAATATTGATTTGCTTAATTCTGCTGATTGATTGTTTCATTGCCAACATTAATGGGATCATTGGCTTTATCAGTACTGTCTGTTTCATTACCAAGATTATCGCAATCATTTCCTTAGACAAATGTGTGGTCTGAAATTTGAGACATTAGTTGAATTTGACATGCAATATTATACACATGGTCACAACTTGAAGAATTGGGGATTTTTTTATTTTTATTGTTTTTAGTTGAAGAAAATAAAATAAATTGCCATCAACACTACTTCTTTGAATCAAAACTACTTCCATTTCAAAACAAAAGTAAGATTGATGCTAGTTTTATATTAAAATCACTGTTCATTTTCTGTCCAAACTCAAAGACTAAACGTAAATATTCCTTCCACAGAAAAATGTGGGCATTGAGAATACACGGTATTCTGTCACATATCATTCAACTGTTTCACAATATTTCATTGCATATACTTTAGACCTCATAATATAATTAATTAGTTCCCTTATCTGGAAACAATGCATTGCTCTAGATCTAATATTTAGGCATTTAATTACTAAAAAATCTGTATTTTTATGCACAACAAATTTATTTACAGCCGCAGTCCTAAGCTGTCAGTATTTTATAGAACAAATATATTCAAAAGCTTAAAATTAATATATTTAAAAATAGATAAAAAAAAATAGAAAACTATAGACACCCCTTGAGAATGGTGAGTATTACAGATAAGTATAATTTTGTACTTATCGATCCCGGCCATAAAAAATGGACATATGCAAGGACTTTTATTGAATTGATACTTAATTTTTTATTGTATATTGATTGATTTAGGATAAACTAGATATTGTATGGCATATGAAGAAATGGGGCAGAAATTGAATGATAAGGACTAAGAAGGAACAAATTATGAAAATGGGGACTAAGAAAGATGAAAGGACCAACAATGTAAATAGGAAGGGACTTGAGCTGAATTAATAGAAAAACTTAGTGACTAACTTTAATCGGAAGCAAAAAGGATGCAACTTGCAATCAAAAGACTCTACCCGGGCGATCAGAAGTTTCACCAACAAGTTCAAGAATATTATCATACGATCACAACAAACATTACCCTACAATCGTGTTGGTTGCGATCACATGGCTTTACATGGTAGAAAAGATTTTATTTCTTGATTTAAATCAAGTTCTACATGGAATGGGATTGGAGCACGAATTTCACCTAATTCTAGAGGCTGCAAAGAGGATTATTCATCTAGCCCAAATGGAAGAGAGTTTTTGGGGAGACAAAAACATAATTCTATACACTTTAACCATCAAGAGCTTTGTTCCAAGCAAGAGAGAATTGGGATTTCTTGAGCGCTCTATTGAAGACATTCAAATAGACAAAAATTAATAATCAGATTTCTTCTTGCAATTACTTATTCTGGGTTATGAATTCTCAATTTATTACTTCCTCCGTCTCATTTATATAAGTTGTTTTTGTTTTTCACAGAATTTAACGTATTTTATTACTTTTGTATTAAAATCAAAATTTCAAATCTACACTTTGTATACATGTTAAAAATCACATTTCACAAGAGTAATATGCATGTTACTATGTTACTTTTATATATTACTCTATTACTTGTTTTTAATATAGAGTAAGATATGTGTTACTTGTGTTACTCATGTTACCACTAATCCAAACTTAGACACCATCCCATCCAAAACAATTTCAAACCATTACTGCCACCTTCAAGCACCACCATCACATCTCATCACCAATTATTAGGTCGGATTTCTCCAATCTCAACAAACACTATCCGAATCAATTCATTCAAATTCACTTCAAATTAATTTTAAGTATAGCATTAGCACTGGAAAATATATTATTATTATAAATATTAATAATATTACAAAAATTATATTATTTTACATATCCACCCCACTATCATCTACCATTCCAAACCCTAATTATTTTCCAATGTATTCTTTTTCTCTCTAGCGCCCCTTCCATTTTCCCTTTCTCTCACATCTCTTTCTACCTTCTCCCTCCAAAAATTGCCCCCTACCCATAGTTGCTGCCACCGCCACCATGCCCACGAGAATACGTCGCCTGTCGATATCTCATAGCAGCATGATATGAGAGGCATCAACTGCATCTATATTTTCGCTCTCTATACCGGCGTCTCTTCCATTCTCTCTTCCTCTCCCATCTTTGCGATGTTGTTGCATCGCCACCATGCCCACCACAATACGTCGTCCGTCGGTATGAGAGACGTCAATTTGAAATCTTAGAGCAGCACGATCTGAAAGACGTCGATGGGTTCAGATGATGTGGTGCTGTAGTGGTGGTTTTGCGGTTGTTGTGGTTGTGGTGCTTTGTGGTTAGTTGTGTGATTGGCTGTTGCGGTGTGGTTGATTTGTTGGTGGTTGCTGTGGTTCGTGGTGGTGTGGTTTTTGCGTTGTTGCGGTGTGTGATGGTTGCGATTAGTGTTGTGGTTGCTGTGGTGAGTGGCAATGGCCGGGGCGGAGATGGCGGTGATGCGGTGGTCATGGGTGAAGATGGGGTGGGGGTGTTTTTGACCAATTATTTGGTTGATTATGACCAATAAATATGTTAATTTGTGATCTAGCCCCCGTTTGATGCACATTAAAATCGAAAAATGCATTTTTTGGGTGATGTGATAGTAAATATGTGGTTGAAAAAGAAGTAAATGTTATTGATGTGATGAAAAATATTATTTTATTGAAAAATGTGGTTGAAAATGAGTAGATGAATGAGAATGAAAATTATAATGTGTCTCAAATAGGGGGCCTAAAAAATGTGACTCACAAATTTTTAGGCTGTGATCGAGAAATAACTTGTGATCAATTGATTTGATAATTTGTGACCATTAAATATGTTTATGACTTATAATATTTGTGATTGATAATTAAATAAATTGTGACCTATAAATTTTTTGATTTGCAATCAATGAATAAATTGTGATATTAAAATTTTTTGATTTGTGAACGATGAATAAATCGTGACTTACAAAAAAATTTATTTGTGACCAATTAATTCGATTGACCAATTTGTATAGAATTGTAATCTTAATATATTTAATTAATATTAATTAAATAAATTTATAATTATTTATTTTATAAATAAAATTTAATTAATGTCTGATTTTTGAATTTTTAACATTGTTTCTTAGTGTTGAAATTGTTAATACTTAATCTCTTAAATATGAAATTTTCTCTTTTCTAATATATCCCCATTTAATGTTCATTCTTATCAACAAATATGAACTACCCTTATTTAAATCATTATTTAACCTATAGATATTAGGTAAAATATAAGAAAAATATATATTTTCAACTATATTAATTATATTTTAATAATCGTGGGAAAATGGAAACAAGCCGATCTTTATGGGACTGGTGGAGTAATTAATTTTAGAATTAAGTTTTACGAAATATATATACATTATAAAAGAAGTATTTAAATGTTTGACAATGGGTAAGTTTCCAAAAATTTTGATTAAATGTAGGTGAATTTTTTTTTTTTAAATGAAGTATTTTTCAGTTTTTAAAAGAAAAGAAGGCTTATTGCATAATTATCACTTAAGAAAGTACTCAATCTAGACTTTTAAAAACTTCTTTCTTCAAGTAACAGACTAGCGTAAAATTCATAAACGTGTACTGACTTTTATAAATTCGTATAAATTTCATGAAAATCTTTCATTCACTTCTATGAATTTTCGTTTAAGGGCTTCTATAAACTTCTTTAGACTTTGAAAGACTATTACTTGAGAGAGAGAGAGAGAGAGAGAACTTTGTATATAATGTTATATTATGTCGAATACTATTTCAAACCGCTACTAATGTAACCAAATTATCAAAAATAAAACAAAAAAAAATGATTATATACAACTATATACATTGAGTCAACGATAGTTATATATTATTCATCTGTATCAACTCAAAGAACATTTACTATGCTCGTTAGGGAGCTGTCAAGCAACACGTTTAGGTTATAGTGAAATAAGTTGGCATGTTTCTACCTCTTCTAAAGTCACAATTATTCCATCCTCTATCAAGACTAAGTGTTTTGGAGTCATTGAACCTAAGAAAGAGGATAACCTATGATAGAGATCATCTATGCAGCATAAGGTTTCTCATCCTAAAGTCCGAAACTGGAACCTAGTGTTGCACCTAGGTCATTTTTACATGTTACAACTGTGGTGAGTTAGGTCATACAAGACCTAGGTGTTGCAAACTCTTAGTTAGGAACATTAAACGGGCATCACTGATCCGGTTAGGTTTTTAACTAATCAAGTTAGTCACATGACTCAAATGATGACTTACTTGACAATGATAACTCTTTTTCTAGGACTGTTTGAGTTAAAAAGAGTGAACTCATAGGTCGAAATGATGAATTGAATTGCGATATTGCTCACACTCTTAAAGCTAACAGTTTCGGTGTACGTCCTTGAGGAGGTAAGTTGCATGCATTTGCAAGTTCAGTGAGTCTTGACCATATGTTTGAGATTTGTGATAGTGGTCATCTTTGTGGCGGGATGACTTTTGTTAGTGTTAGATTATTGTAATTGGTTATTGTGTGAACAAAATGACCAACTTGAACATTTTAGAAGTTTAGGGACTTAATTGTAAAGTTTCATAGTTGGTTGTATAGCATAGGGGTCAGGGTCCAAGTTTGGAACATGAAGGTTTCTCGTCGCATTTTCGCTAGACGTTCGCAGGAGTCATGCTCGAGCGTGTGAAGCGGAACATTCATCGCTCAACCTTCGCTCCACTGTTGCTCGTGCGATAGGTTCTTCACTCGAGCGACAGTGCTCCTTGCTTGAGCGACCATTTTACTGCCTGACCTAATTCGCGATTTCGCCAGATTTTTATTGGCCAAAGTTACCATATTTATCCAACATATAAAAGGGGACGCTGCGCATTCTGAAATTCTAGATTGAACAATATACATTCAAGAGAAAACACTTATTCTATCAAGAGCTAAACCTTCTTCAAGTTCAATCAATTCATATGCACCCTTTGGATTGAAAACATCAAAACCTTCAATCAAATACACTAGTGCACATTCTTTACATGGATCTGTCAGGAAGATTGTTTCGTCAACTTGGCTAGCTACGAAGATCAAGAAAGAAATTCAAGAACGAGGAGTTCTTGGTGGATCTACAGGAGATAAACTGCAAGAAGAGCTAGGATTGGTGTTCGTGTTCACATTCCAGGAGAGCTGCTTCGAATTTCAGACAGGAGATCAGAAAGCTTGTGTCGTCAACTTTGCTGGTGGTCTATAAGTTTATAATACAGTTTATAGTGGATTTTTAACTGGCAAAGTGGCCGGAGTTTTTTACACGTTGGGTTTCTTCGTGAACAATTTTGTGTTGTTTATTGCTTCAATTATTACTTTTGGTATTGCGATAGTTCAAGTTAGGATAAACTGAACTACCTAGACATAATTAACTTGTGACTTGTTGCATGTTAATTAGATTTTAATTCTACATTTACACCTAATCACCTCCCCCCCCCTCTAGGTGTAGTTTGGTCGAATCTCCAGTTTCTCAAGTGGTATCAGAGCTTAAATTCGATTCCTGGCCCATAATTGTTAGTCTAGATAAGTCAATCACTTTCTATACCGCCTTACTTTGATGGTTCTAATTATCCTTATTGGAAAGTTAGGATGAGAGTCTTCCTTAAGTCTTTAGATGAGCGTGTTTGGCTTTGTGCTCAAAATGGCTGGTCTGCACCCTCTAATACTGTGTCAGGAGTTGTTACTCCTACTGATATTTTCCTTTGGACCAAAGAGGAACTGTCTGAGTATAATTGGAATAGTAAGGGTCTGCATGCTATGTTTATGGCTGTCTCCTGAAGAGTTTAGGAGAGCGTCTATGTGTGAGACTGCTAAGGAAGTTTAGGATAGTTTGGAGACAATCCATGAGGGTACTAAAACTGTGAAAAGCTCTAAATTACAAATGTTAACATCTAGGTTTAAGGAACTTAAGATGAATGATGATGAGAGGTTTGATAAGTTCTATGCTAAGTTGAACGATATTGTGAACTCTAGCTTTAATCTAGGTGAAAGGATCCCCGAGATTAAAATCGTTCATAAGGTTCTTAGATCTCTACCTGAAAGGTTTAGGCCTAAGGTAACTGCTATTGAAGAAAGCAAGGACCTTGATAATATTAAGATAGAAGAACTCGTAGGATCCCTTCAAACCTATGAATTGACCTTAGCACAGCCTAAGAAACAAAAGTCTATTGCCTTGAACACCCGTAAGAAAGAAGGTTCAGAGTCTGGTGATGGTGAACCCCTCAAAGGTGAGGAAATAGCCTACTTTGTTAAGAAGTTTAATCAAGCCTTTAGAAATAGACAGAAACTAGAGCCTAGGAAGAGAAGTCCACCTAGGAAGTTTCAGAGAGAAAGACATGATAGAAGTGGTGGTAAAGTGTCTAGTAGTGAGCTCCAGTCAGTTAGATGTCATGAGTGCCAGGAGATTGGGCACTATAGGAATGAATGTCCTAATCTTAAGAGGAGCTCCACGAGAGATAAAGGTAAAGCCTTAGTTGTTGCACTGTCTGATGATGATTCTAGTGATAGTAATCCTAGTGTGCAGTTAGATGGTGAGAAAGTAGGAAAATACATGGCCTTCGTGTCTTAGGTAGAGAGTGGACCTGATGAATCTAATAAGCGGGATGTGTTTGATAACTCTAGTGAGAGCTATACTGATGACTCAGATGTTGAGAGTGGCATTCGAGCAGTGTGTCAGGAGTTATATGAGGAGAGTCTTAAAATTAAGAAGTCAAACATTGCCCTTCGTAAAAAGCTTGATTTGTTAGAAAGAGAAGTTAGCTAGTGAACTTCAAGACTCTGCCAAAAACTTGAGTGAGTTAATATGTAAGAATGAGAGGTTAGAAGAGACTGTTAAGACCCTCATGAGTGATATAGAAAAATCCAACTCACAACTCGAGGCTTTTTCCAGTGGGACTAAGAAGCTAGATAGCATCTTAGGTATGAACAAATCTGTAGATAATAGACGAGGTCTAGGTTATGATAAGAACAGATCACATGCTGCTAGTACATCTAGAACTTCTTTTGTTCCAGCTTCCACTCAGCACACTTTGCTAAAAATCCTGATCTTAAAGGTAAGCACATTGTAGGACAGAGGACTTTTAGGAATTCTGGTCCTCAAAATCATTATAAGTCACCTCACATGTTTGGGCCTAGGTTTGTAGGGTACATGCCATCACTGTGGAGCTTTGGGTCACATTAGGCCGAGGTGTCGTCAGTTTGTGTGTAGAGAGAGAAATCGGGATATTCATAATCAGGTCAATCATCTTTCTAGTCAGGTTGTTCAATTGACTGAGATGATCTCTAAATTGACTAATTCTACCTCGAATACTAGGAAGGCGTGGGTCAAGAAATTTGTTCTTGGTCATGGATACGTCACTGGTGCTTCTGCACCCCATCGATCCTGTTCTTGAGAATCTACACGCATTAAACATATCATATATGTATTGTTGCATTCATTTTATATCATGCGTGCTTTACTTGCTTTTGTGTGTTGTGTTTTTTTTTTTTTTTTTTTTGTCTTTGTTTTGTGTGTTTTTAATGCTTTTTTGATATATGAAAAATTCAAAAACATTGAAAAATTGAAAAACAAAAAAATTATTATATTTGTTTGTGTGGACTACTGCATCATGTGTGTTATACTTGATAATGCACGCTGTGATCAAATATGCATTGATTAGATGAATAGTTCAATCTCCGTCATGTACATCCTACACTGCACACACTATGACTATGTAAATAGGTCTAGACCACAAGTGTGAGATTTGAGATGGGTGTCACTAGTTGATAGGGTGACTCTGAACATGAATTGACTATTTGGTGAGACCTTAGTTCATATTCATACCACCTATTTGTAAAATTGCTACTCATATCTTAATGTTCTTCTTCGAGGCTATTTGACTCGAGCAATTAAGTCTAAAGGGTACTCTATACTGGTGCCTATAGTCATCTGACTTGGGATAACCGACCTAACGCTCGCTACATGGGTCATCTTAGTTGCTCAATGAATTAGAATCTGCACTTAAGATGAAAAAATTATGAGTTATTGAAAAGAAATAAATTCTGAGCTTGTTCAATATTGAAATATCAAAATATATATATGCTCAAAGATAGGGGGAGTAAGAATTGACATATTAGCAAACGAACTTCATGTATAGGTCCTAATGTGCTTAAAAGTTTGACTTTCATTAGTAAGAGAATAGACCTATGGATAGTGATTTTGCCTGTCTCTTCTCACAAATTTAAGGTTTGGAGTCTGTTTTACTTGAAAATAGTGACGCATTACACACTTGAGTCACATATACAATTTACTCCATTTAAATTTGTTTTATATGTGTGGAGGCAGCACTTGCGTTCTTAAATTTGTCATATTTGTGTCAACTGCATTTTCTCGTTGACAAATATGTTGAAGTGTATGCCATATTGTTTTTTTTTTTAAAATAAAAATCGAGTGGTGCTGGTTTTGAATGTCTTGGAAAGAGTGCTATATTTGTCAAGTTTTGAAAACTGTGCTTAAAATAAATTTTTCAAAATGTTGGTGCTATTTTTGACATTTGACATTTCGCTCAATGTTCGCTCGAATATTACTCAAGCAATCGGTTACAGAAAGTATTCACTCGAGCGACAACTGTTTAAAATACGCAACTTAACCTCATTTTTCACAGAATTCTCGCGTCTCTTCAATTTGTCTCTCAATTCATCTGGTTTATTTCTTCAATTGGTGCAACCCACTGCTTTGGCATTTGATTTGGACCCCTTATTCATCAATTTCTACATCAAATTCAACGACTTTCAACGGTAATTCGGCTAAACCCTAGTTTTCAAAATTTTGGGATTTTTCATGTTTTGGTTGATTTTGGCTTGATTTTTTCACATGATTTCGTGCATTGTATGCTTATGAATGTGCCTCGAATGTGTTTGCATCATTTATAACACATTTGAGTTCGATTTTGGCATGATACTTGGTTTTCGAGTTGTCACTTTTGGGCTTGAATTAGGAGCCTTTTTTGGTTCCTTTTTGGTGATATTTGTATCAAATGCGATGTTGGGTTATAGGTCTTGCATTGTGTGTGGTTGGTTTGGCTTGATTGGGCTTGAATTGCTATGTACATCATGTTTTTATAGTGCTCACCACATGTTCGATAAGATGCCACATTGGAATTTTCGTGTGATTTTGGCAACACCTTTGCACACACGAGTCATACTTCATGCCGTGATCATGTTTCTACTCTCATGCCTAGGTTTTGAGTTGATTTGCATTGAATTTTACATCGTTACATGTAAGTCACACCGCATCGAGATGCCTTAACATCACTGCACCATGCTTTGACGCCACTGCACCATGTCACCCCTTGCACGTTTTGGTCATTTCATGCTATATTTGACACTTTTACATTGTTTTGGGTGCATTAGTTCGGTCGTACATCTTTTTTCGTGCTTAGACGTATTTGTGCATTGTTTTGCATGTCATGTACATTCGTGCATCATTTTGCATGTCTTGTGCATTTTTTTGCATATTTTTGCGTGGGATTGACATCTTTTTGCATTATTTTGCTTGCGTCGACTTATTTTTGCTTCGATTTGCGTGCTTGCCTCCATCGTGCATCATTTTACGCGTTTCCATGCATTTGGTTGCATTGCTGTATCTTGTGGTCTATCTCCTTCTTCATTGCATCTTTTGACATGTTTCTTCTACAACCATGTCACAGATGCCGCTGAAGAGATCTAAGACCGCAACGCAGCAGCCCAGTGGCTCATCTTCCTTCAGCCGAGCCCGTTTTATATCCTCTAATGCTTCTGAGGTTTTCACTTCCCAATTTTTCCTCCGTCCGGTTCTTGTAGAGCGTGAGGTGATTCTTTCTGAACTTTCTCCCCCATATCACCGCCATATTCACATCATGGGGTTGAGATTCTCTTTTGACTGGTGTAGTACCACCACCTGACCTCTTGGTTCGCGAGTTCTACGCGAACATCCATGAGGTGGATAATACTTCTTTTCGGGTCTTTCTTCGAGGTTGTACCCTTAGGATTTTCCCTGTTGTCGTGGCCAAGAATCTTCATATACCTAGGGTCCTTCATCCTATTTACCCTTATCTTTTTGTTGAGACTGGCCCTTCCGATACCGTAGTTTATTCTACTCTGGATCGCTTTCTGCTGACCGTCAAGTTTTGTTGCGTATTATGTGCACAAACCTGTGGTCAGTTGGGCATACATCCTCCTTATCTTCTGATAGGGCTCGATTTCTTTACGCCCTTATTCATGGTGACTCTGTTGACCTGCCCGCTTTTCTGTGCCAGCATATACTGCGCAACTTTCGCACTCCCGGTTGCAGGTTATGTAAAGCCTCGAAATTTTTGAAATAAAGTTTATTTATTTTTATCTATTTTGAAAAGTTTAAGGATTTAAAATGCAATATGTTTTAAATCTTTAAATTTTGGGCCAAATATTACATTTTGATATAAAGAGATTTAATATATTAATATTGGGCTCATTGAATAACTTGTATCTAATTACATATTTTAGGCCCAAGAAAAAGTTAATTTGGATAAGTGAGGCCCGAGATATTGAAGTTTAAAGAAATTATCTTTAATGATAATTAATTTAAATTGGTTTCATGATTTCACATGTAGAAATGCAACCCTATTTTGATGAGTTCAATTTCAACCCTTTTGAATTGTGATGAAACTATACCAAAACCATCATTATCCAACACGTGTCAATTGATTTATTTTATATTATTATATTCTACTGTAAATTTTCCTAGCATGCAAGTGTCCCATGTGGTGGTTGGTTGAGATATATCATGATTTATTTTACCAAAATATTCACTATCCAATTGATTTTACCACCACACGTAGAGTACTAATTGTATTTCATATTTATTTTGATAAAAAGATTATTAGTTAATTGTAATTCTATTTTAAGTAGAATAATTGTTAACTGTTAATTTTGATTGGGTATATATTATTATATTTATCTTTAAAATAAAAATGAAATTTGAAAGTTACATATATCCACACTAGAATTTTATCCTCATGTAATTAGATATCTTTTAAATTCGAATTTCTTGTTAAGATGATTTATTTGTTAAGAGTCCAATTTAAATTTAAATTAAGAGTTTTATTTGGAGTCTATTAAGTCATCATTATCTATTAACCACTATGAATACCATGCATGTGTCACATTTTTCTACACACACATACTTTTTATCCGGTAGAGAGAGAGAGAAAGAAAGAGAGAGGTACTACCTGTAGTGAGAGAAAGAGAAAGGTTGTGAAAAGTCAAGTACACACATCATTGTCAAGCAATTCTTCACCCAAGGTAGGAAAACAAATATTTTTTACTTGTCGGTAGATATTTTTTTAATATTTCAGTAACAAGGTAAGATACTTATGTGCAAAATGATATGTTTCTTTACGCATTTATATTCAATTAAATATGCATGAATTGTCAGTATACTTTCGGGTTCTTAAGAAAAAGATATGAAATTATTAGAGGATCTAAGATGGGTGTGTCGCTTGGTCACCGATATACTCCATAAGAGCAGAATGGTATGAAATGTATAGTTTTAATTGTTATGTATTTGTATATGGAAACTGCACGTATCTTACTGAGTGTTTTTTAAAATACTCACTCTTATAAATTTTACAGGCTAGTTCGGATCGATTGGAACAGTGACGGGGATGGTGTAGTGAACTGCCAAGGGATTCGAAGAAAAGGGATTTCGACAAATAAAAATTCTAGGTTTTACTATATTTTAAATTTATTGTCTTGTTGAGAATGTTTATGTTGTTTTTTTTTTAATTTAAAGACATGATTTTATGATGAATGTTCTGTTTACTTGGAGAATAAAATGTTATCATTCCGCATTTAAGTAAATGAAATTATTCTTGGTAACACCTCTAAAGATGTATGAAAAATTGG
This sequence comes from Osmanthus fragrans, assembly GCA_019395295.1. Classification (NCBI taxonomy): domain Eukaryota; kingdom Viridiplantae; phylum Streptophyta; class Magnoliopsida; order Lamiales; family Oleaceae; genus Osmanthus; species Osmanthus fragrans. The sequence goes on along the minus strand of CM033342.1, from coordinate 25,648,319 downwards.
GGCGTTATAGTTTGGTATCAGAGCCCAGAGTTATAAAATCGTTTCTGTAGACATTTTTGAAAGTATTTTTTTTTTAATAGTTAAGTTATGCACATGTATACTTTAAAAAAAAATAGTGAACAGTACAGTAACTATTCACGTGACGTGAACAGTGAAAAGGGGAAAGTAAAAGTTTATATTATTATTTAATTGTTTCTCATGTGTTAAATGATAAATGTTTATTATTTGAATAATGATAGTTAAAATTTAAATTGTTATGATTTAATGCTTGTAGTTTAAACTTCATGTGTGATAAATTTTTATGTGTTTAATTTTAGCCTTTGATGATGCTTTAAAAAAAAAAAATATTTGTCAATCAAATTTTACATTTTAAGAGATTTCCCTTTTGATTTATTGTTTGAGTTTTGTTTGATTTGCGTAATTGTAAAACTGAAAAGACTTTGTCAAAAGTACTTAAACTGTCTAAGAAGAGCTTGGGATTTAAGCGGTCCGTTGTGACCCCATCCTCATCTGGAAGCCTTTTTTATTGCGCATTATTCAAAGTAATGAGATGAAAACAATACTTCAAATCTTTCAAAAATTTAAGAAAATTCATTTTTCCTATCTTAGAAAGTTTTAAAAAAAAATCCAATGTTTTTCATAAACATTAGGAGTTTATGAACAATGACTTTTTTTTTAGTCTTAAAAATGTATGGAGAGAATCCTTGGCATGTAGCGCTCACAGCTTGGCCACTCTTCAATTGATCCAGGTATGAAAAAGAAATGTTATCATTTTAGCATGTTTATGAGTTATGTACAACCACATTTACTTCGCATTTTAGTTGTTAAAACTTTCACGAATTTATATGAGAATAATAGATGGAAACATAGAATGAAATGACATTATCACTAAAAAAAAAGATCAAGCATAATTGAAGTTATATTTATCGCATGATTAGGACTTGAAAAGTAACTAAGATGACTGGACGTAGCCTCACATTCCTAGAACGTGCTGAAATGGCTATCGAGAGATATATGAACTACGAAGTGAGATTGGAGCAAACTTTTGCCGAACATGTTAAAGATTTCCTTCTTAAGTGGGAGCAAGCAAGATCGTTTGGATATAATGAGGGGACAATCCTTTCAATATATCACTTGATAACTACTATGCGTCCTCAATGGAGAGATGTGGCCTACTTCGTAAGAGATATGGAGTATGGGTTATGTTTGGAGGAAGATTGGGACAAGATTAATTTTAGGAGGTACTGTGAAGACATTGTAATCTTGTGGAACCACAGACAACAACAGCTAGCACTAGAGCCCGAGCCCGAACCTGAGCCTGAGCCTCACCCTGTGCCCGAACCTGAGCCTGAGCCTCACCCTGTGCCCGAGGAAGAGCCTGAAGAGGACCCAGAGGAAGACCCAGAGGAGGAAATCGAACCAGAGCTGGAAGACCTTGAGCGGGAACTCGAGCCACAAAATTTCATGGAGTTGGATTCTGTGCCCGAGTTATGCCTTACGTCAGATGATGAAGATTTCTAGGACTTATAGATATTAGAGATAGTCTTTATTTTAGCAAAAGTTTATTTGTTTATTCATTGAATTCTTTTTTTTCTTTCCTTCCAAATATCGGATACTACATGTAAGGATTCGAAAATTTTAAAGTTTTTACCATTAATAATATTATAAATAATTTTTGCGTTATCAAATTCTTTTTTTTCTAAATTTAAATTGTATTTGTGTTAAGAAAATGTCGAGACAACAACAAAATCAAGTAACGATTATCAGGGATTTGTTGAGAGCTGTACAAGATTTGGGTAGACAACAAGCACAAGTTGGCTCCCGGGATGCAAATGCTAACAACATCAGTTCGATTGTGGAACAATTCCGCCGCTACAAACCCCCAACTTTCGATGGCAAGGCAGACCCATTGGCAGCTGAGGAATGGATAAGAGGAATGGAGCGAATCTTCAAACACCTTTCCTGCACTAATTCTCAAAAGGTATTATGCGCAGAATTTATATTGGTTGATGCTGCAGGCCACTAGTGGGAGTCAGCATCGCGTACTAGAACAGAAGTTCAACAACGTGCTCTGACGTGGACAAAATTCAAGGACGATGTGATGGAAAAATACTTCCCACAAGCTCTGAGTGACCGAAAAGAGACAGAATTTCTTCAACTGAAACAGGGAGGGATGAAGCTTGAGGATTATGAGAGGAAATTCAAACAACTCTCTAGGTACGCACCACACCTAGTGGACACGAAAGCAAAGAAAGCAAGAAGGTTCGAACTTGGATTACGCCCTGAGATTGATGGAATAATGGCATCCCATCAATTCACCACCTATAGTCGGGTTTTACAAACTGCTCAAACAATCTCAAATAGGTTAGAGATTGATCAAACTCCTCAACAAGGAACCGAGCATCGAGGAAAGAGGAAATGGAATGTGTCCAACGAAAAAAAAAGAGTAGGACATAACAAGAAAATTAACTTTCGATCAAGTTTTTGACAAAACGTTCAACCCTGTCCATAATGAAACAAGGTACATAGGGGTGAATGTCTGTTTGGGAGACATGTGTGCTATCGATGCGGGAAAATAGGTCACATTTCCAGAAACTGCAAGGAAGATCCCACGAAGAAGGATGATGAGCAAGAGAAGAAGGGAAATGCCCGAGTTTTTGCTTTAATTCAAGATGGAGCAACAGAGGACCCGAACACAGGTAATTTCGAGAACGAAATTTTTTTAAGGAGAGGAGATTGTAAAGCCCCGAAATTTTTGAAATAAAGTTTATTTATATTTATCTATTTTGAAAAGTTTAAGGATTTAAAATGAAATATGTTTTAAATCTTTAAATTTTGGGCCAAATATTAGATTTTGATATAAAGGGATTTAATATATTAATATTGGGCTCATTGAAAAGCTTGTATTTAATTATATATGTTAGGCCCAAGAAAAAGTTAATTTGGATAAGTGAGGCCCGAGATATTGAAGTTTAAAGAAGTTATCTTTAATGATAATTGATTTAAATTGGTTTCATGATTTCACGTGTAGAAATGCAACTCTATTTTGATGAGTTCAATTTCAACCCTTTTGAATTGTGATGAAACTTTACCAAAACCATCATTATCCAACACATGTGTCAATTGATTTATTTTATTATTATTATATTCTAGTGTAAATTTTCCTAGTATGTCAAGTGTCCCATGTGGTGGTTAGTTGAGATATATCATGATTTGTTTTACCAAAATATTCACTATCCAATTGATTTTATCACCACACGTAGAGTACTAATTGTATTTCATATTTATTTTGATAAAAAGATTATTAGTTAATTATAATTCTATTTTAAGTAGAGTAATTGTTAACTGTTAATTTTGATTAGGTATATATTATTATGTTTATCTTTAAAATAAAAACGAAATTTGAAAGTCACATATATCCACACTAGAATTTTATCTTCGTGTAATTAGATATCTTTTAAATTCGAATTTCTTGATAAGATGATTTATTTGTTAAAAGTCCAATTTAAATTTAAATTAAGAGTTTTATTTGGAGTCTATTAAGTCATCATTATCTATTAACTACTATAAATACCATGCACGTGTCACATTTTTCTACACAAATACTTTTTATACGGTAGAGAGAGAGAAAGAGAGAGGTTACTACCTGTAGTGAGAGAAAGAGAAAGGTTGTGAAAAGTCAAGTACACACATCATTGTCAAGAAATTCTTCACCCAATGAAGGAAAACCAATATTTTTAACGTGCCGGTGGATATTTTTTTAATATTTCAATAACAAGGTAAGATACTTATGTGCAAAATGATATGTTTCTTTACGCATTTATATTTAATTAAATATGCATGAATTGTCAGTGGACCTTCGGGTTCTTAAGAAAAAGATATGAAATTATAAGAGGACCTAAGATGGGTGTGTCGATTGGTCACCGATATACTCCATAAAAGCAGAATGGTATGAAGTGTATAGTTTTAATTGTTATGTATTTGTATATGGAAACTGCACGTATCTTACTGGGTATTTTTTAAAATACTCACTCTTACAAATTTTACAGGCTAGTTCGGGTCAATTGGAACAGTGACGGGATGGTGTAGTGGACTGCCAAGGGATTAGAAGAAAAGGGATTTCAACAAATAAAAATTCTAGGTTTTACTACATTTTAAATTTATTGTCTTGTTGAGAATGTTTAAGTTTTTTTTTGTTATTTAAAGACATGATTTTATGATGAATGTTCTGTTTATTTGGAGAATAAAATGTTATCATTCCGCATTTAAGTAAATGAAATTATTCTTGGTAACACCTCAAAAGATGTATGAAAAATTGGGGCGTTACAGGTTAGGTCTTCCTTATGCGTGTCTTATCCATAGGTTGGTCATGGCCCTTGGTGGTACCTTTCCTAAGGGTCCTTCTCATCGGATAGGTCATCCTATTGGTCATACGACCATGTCATAGAGTTGATCACATGCACCTTCTGTTTCTGCTCCAGCTTAGCCTGTTGATCCTACAGCGCTAGTTGATCCTTTAGGTGATCTTTTTGGGGGTCCTTCGACTGTCCCTTCTTCTGATATTTCATCCACTTCTTCTATTATTGCCCTTTCATTTCTTCTTTGGGTGACTCCATGGCTGCCTTGATGGACCAGATGTCTATTTTGGTCAGCCAGCTGCCTCGATTACTAGCCGAGATGACTCAGACTCGGGCTGATGTCACTGACTTACGGGGAGCTGTGGCATATCTTCAGTGCCATGTGAGATGGATGCGTGATCATTGGGATGCGGGGAGTGATGATTCTGATGCTACTGATGAGGATGATGCTCCAACTTCATAGTTTAGGGCTAGATATCTAGTGGTAGAATCTGATTCTTTTTTACTTACTAGAGTTGTGGTAGGTTCTTGATGTATTCACTCATTGTGTACCAACCTCTAATTATTTATATAGTGATTTTGCTTCATTTCTTTGGGCTGTTCTTTACTCTATATGCTTTATTGTTTATCTCCCATTGCGTTGCTTGGTTATCTTTTCTCTTCAATATTTGTGACAAAAAGTGATAGTGAGGGGGAGATTTATAAGATTTTATAGTGAGGGGGAGATTTATAAGATTTTGGCTTGTATCTTTGAGCAGCTACATTGTCATTTGCATGCTTGTCTTTTGGGGTCGTTGGGGTGAAACATAGATAATTGGTTACTTATTCATATGCATGCGTTTGATATATGTTTGTTTGGGGTCGTTGGAGAGAGACATAGATATTGTTTGACATTTGACTTGATTTTCATTGATATGACATTTATACTTATGTCTTATGTCGATTGGGGTCGTTGGGGAGAGACATAGATACTATAATTAAGACATTATTGTGCTATAACATTATATATATTGTATATGTCTTTTAGGGGTCGTTGGGGAGAAACATAGATACATTTACTAACTGTTCTAACTTCAAGTGAGTTTGCAGTAAGGGGGAACTTGTGCTTTACATGTACATTGCATATCATGCACTGATATGTGGTATGTTATTATTGTATTTGTGTTGCACTTTATGCATAGCTGTTTGAGTTTTGATATTTTGTGGTATTAATGCGTATATGGTGTTTTGATTAGCATTAATATCGCATCTCAAACAAGCATGCTTATTTGATTGTTTATGTGTGTAAGCTTCTAAGTGCTTTATAGCTTATTTCCTGTATCACGTGCTTTTACACTGGGTATGTGAGTTTTGATGTCAGGATATAGGTTGAACAAAACGGAAGTTACATTCAGATGATAGTTTGACTTAGGTTTTTTTGGGCTAAATTTGTGTCTTGTAATTGATTTTGTCACAGAATGTCAAAGGGAGAGTTTGTTAGTGTTAGATTATTGTAATTGGCTATTCTGTTAACAAAAGGACCAACTTGAACATTTTAGAAGTTTAGGGACTTAATTGTAAAGTTTCATAGCTGGTTGTATAGCATAGGGTTCGAGGTCCAAGTTTGAAACATGAAGGTTTCTCGTCGCATTTTCGCTAGACGTTCGCGGGAGTAATGCTCGAGCGTGTGAAGTAGAACATTCATCGCTCAACCTTCGCCCCACTGTCGCTCATGCGATAGGCCCTTCACTCGAGCGACAGTGCTCCTCGCTCGAGCGACCGTTTTACGGCCTGACCTAATTCGCAATTTCGCAAGATTTTTATTGGCCAAAGGTACCATATTCGTCCAACATATAAAAGGGGACGCTGCGCATTCGGGATTTCTAGATTGAACAATATAGATTCAAGAGAAAATATTTATTCTCTCAAGAGCTAAACCTTCTTCAAGTTCAATCAATTCATATGCGCCCTTTGGATTGAAAACATCCAAACCTTCAATCAAATACACTTATGGATAATCAAATACACTTATGGATAATCAAAACCTTCAAGTGAACCATTATTAGTACGTGCTTCATCAATAATCAATAGACTAATGGATGACATGGTGGGATATGAGGTAAGAAGTTTGTATTCTTAATTGGATTTATTCTCTATTACACAAGTTCATCACACAGGTTTTTTGTTCTTATGGCAGTCAACATATGAGAAAAATGTGTTAGTGTTAGATTATTGTAATTGGCTATTTTGTGTACAAAAAGACCAACTTGAACATTTTAGAAGTTTAGGGACTTAATTGCAAAGTTTCATAGTTGGTAGGGTAGCTTAGGGTTTGGGATCCAAGTTTGGAACACGAAGATTTCTCGCTGCATTTTCGCTAGCTGCTCTCCGGAGTAATGCTCGAGCGGATGAAACATGAACATCCCCACTCGACCTTCGCCCCACTGTCGCTCGTGCGACAGGCCCTTCGCACGAGTGACATACTTCCTCGCTTGAGCAACAGTGTTTTATGGCTAACACGGGTTTGCATTTTTGGAAAGTGCTACACGGCCCATAACACTTATTTTGCCCTATATATAAATAGAGGCAAGGTGCACGATTTCATTAAGGTTACAACATTATTCTTAAAGAGAGAAAAATATTTTATATGATTTGAGAGATCCAAGAACATAATTCATTGAGAGATTCATACATTTATTCTTGAGACCCAGCAACCCGATTTTGGAAAACATCAAAGTTCCATAATCCAAAACATCTAGCATCCTAAATCTTTTAAGGAACTCACTCTTTCATTAGGATTTGGAAGAGGTGGAGCAAGCGCAGGAAGAGCACAAGCACAGGAGGTTCTTGGGATTCTACTTGTAGAGACAATTGACAGAAGATCAGGAGAATAGAAACGCAACAGCAGATCTTGGAAGTTGCAGGAGATAGATCGGGAGTCGTCTACGACAGATAGATTGTGAGTCTAGAAGTTAGACAATGGATCTTGGAAATTGCAAGAATTACTACAGCTAGAACGAGTGAAGTTGCTAGTATGGAATCATAATGTAATCCTTATTGTCGATAATGGAGGTAACTGGCTTGGTCCCGGAGGTTTTCCCTTGTTGGGTTTTTTCATCAACATATTGTTATTAGTTAGTGCTTTCCGTAATATTACAAATGCGGTAATTCAATATTAGAATTGGACTTGTTTGCTTAATCATCTAGAAACTAATTAAAGTCACTTGTTCCTTTGGTTAGATTAATTCTGCACATAAAGTCAAACTAAAAATGGGTAATTAGTAATGGTCTAACGCTATCCCGTAACTTTCAAAATATAATAGCATTAGATTAACAAGTTTTGTGTTGTGTTTATTTTATGCAGTTTGAACAAAAAATTGCAGCAATTGAATGTTATATGAAAGAGAAAGGGGCTTCAAAAGAAGAAGCATTTGCTGTATTGCAAACACAAGTCATCAATGCATGGAAGGATATAAACCAAGAGTGCCTAAATTTAGATGCAGTACCAATGGCTATTCAGTACCAATGGCTGTTACGGCGTGTATGTAGTCAATTTTTACCTGTGCACGCCGTAAAAAGTCATTTTTACCTTTTACGGTGTGCACTCTTTTTTTAAAAATTTCACGGCGTGCCCATGCACGCCGTAAATAACAACAAAATTTTTTAAAAGTTTATTCATTTATTTGATTATCAGCATTCTTATAATAATTAAAAAACAAATTAAAAATTTGTTGCAAAAAATTAAGGCTTAAAAAATCATCAATGAAACACACTCATTTACTTACAAGACATACCAGAGGTTTCCAGTCTTCAAGTTAGAGGAACAAACCTGTTCAATTGGCTAAGCCGGGCTACATAACTTGCTTCTCTTAGGTTTAGATATTCTAACGTGTGAAATTGCAACAACAAAAATGAGATGTTTAGTGTTAAGCCCTGAATGAGATGCTTCAGTTGATTGCTGGTCAAATATGGGAGAGCTGGAAGATGGTGACTTGTCCAGAAAAGATGAGTTGCCTACCAAAACTGTAGTAATCACAATTGTCAGTGATAATTTTGATGTAAAAAAGGTGGTGATGCTTATAGTTCTTGCAAATAGAAAACTAACACACATTCTTGTTTTTGTTCATTTTTGTGACGCACTTACAAATTGGAATTGTAAACAATGTTTCAAGATATTAATATATGTTTTCCCATATTATTATATAGGTAGAAGTGCCAATTTTGGTCAGATTCACAAGTCACCAATTGTTTTCTTAAAATTTCACTTCTCATGGGAGTTCATTCAGGACAGATTACAAGGCACACATGATATCCATAAACGGACTTCCAGCTATACCTGAAGATCAACATCCCTTTACAGCAGAGAAAAATGTCTTACTCGAGAATTCTGCCATTTGCATTTCCCTAGATATCCCATCTTAGTATTTCCATATCTGTAACTTCTTCCCTTACCTGTATCTATACATGGGCTTGGAGAGTTCGGTAGAATACACATTTCAACAAGAAAAAACTGACCATAAATTTCTTAAGTCTGAATTCTAGCAAGAAAAGTTAAATAGAAACGCATTAAATTGAAGTTCACAAGAATTTCAAATTGCTTCTACTTTTATGGACAAGAAGTTCACGTGATTTTTAAAATCAAGCAAGTGAAACTAAAACAAATTCATCAATGTCATAATAAGAAAGCTTCTCCATTGTAACTAAGAAAACATCAAAACACAAATCCTCATTTGAGTAGCAACAGAATATACCTAAATAAAAATATGAAGTTTTGATCACTTTATCCTTTTAACATAAAAATGAATGTAATTTCGTTACTCACTCAATTTTTTAAGCAGAGGTTTGATATCAATTGCTTGGTCTCACACACCACTGATTTCGCATTTAAGAAACAAATCTAAGAAAAAAAATGGAATATAAAGTAGCACCTAAATGCCACTAAAAAATTATAACAAGTTTAAATTGTTCTTTGACTAAATGTATCTCAACTTGTCCTTTTAAAGCTAAGTTGAGAGTTTGAAGGAAAAATATGTTTAAGATGCGCAAGGGTTTTAGAAATTGACCTTACACATTTGATTTGATGAGTGCTTCCCCAACAGAATGAAACCAAGGCAGAAAATCTAGTTTTTGCTTACATCAAATTGAACTCAGCTTTTCTCTCCATCCAACCCCAAATATTGTAGTCCTCCATACATTGAAATGGCAGAAAAAATAAATAAAGAGCAAATAAGCAAAATGCAAAAGTTCACATTTTCAGCAAAAACTGTCCATTTGCTCTCTCATTAACATAATCAAGTTCCTCAAAGAAGTGAGCAGCTCACTCATCAACCAATCCAACAATGTTAACGGATATCTTAAAAATTAGATTTGAGGTGGATTCACTACTCCTTGTTAATTATCTCTACCACATATAATACAGAACAAGAAAATAAAAAATCAGTACGTGCAAAAATTTGCAAAGAGAAAGTCCCAGGTGAATTGTAATGAATAAATCTCTACTGCTATATAAATGGCAGCCAGAAGGCTATGAGTGAGGAAGAAAGTTCAGAGTAGATGTTATATCATTGTTGTCCAAGCTCCTCTTCAATAAGAGCCATAGCCACATCATCTGGAAATGATAGAACCTACACCACCGATGAGAGAAAAATACCCCAGTCCTTTTCTTAGGGTGATTGTACCTGAATCAACTTCAAACTTAAACAACCTGGTCCGAATGAAATGGGGACAATTACTTGCATACGTCTGCAGAGGCAACAAACAGACACAATTTAAATGGAGATGAAAAAGTAGGGAAATCAAGGAAAGATTTTCAATTAAAAAGAAATCGATTAGTAAATTCCACAACTATATACTGATAACGAAAATGAGAAATCAATTAACTTTGCACGGGCCAAAATCATCAGGAATTATATCCTCATCCAAACCTTTAGCAGCCTTCAACCGTGTTCTCGATGGGGAAAAGGGAAACGGGAGAAAGGGTTTCAATTTGGGGCTTTCTAACGAAAATGTCATGTTTGTTTTTATTGAGAGCAAACACGGCATGCGCTAAAAGCACGCCGTAAATAATAGCCTAATATGGCGTGCAAAGGATGCACGCCGTAAATACCTTAAGTTAGTAATTTTTAACAGCATACATATACCGCACGCCGTAATTAGTCTTTTTTTACGGCATGCGGTAGATGCACGCCGTAAATGGATGCTTTTGTTGTAGTGATTTTAATGTACCACCTTATTGTCATCCATATTTAGTGCTGTGTTGTTAAATTCTACAACATAATTAGGTCTTGGTTAAGGTTATTCAAACGTTGTATATAAATGTGTCAATAATTGAACGTTGTATCTACTAGAAAGCCCTTGGAGTAGTTAAAAACTTTGTATTTGTTTTGTCCAATGTTCTAAATAATGATATTGATGTTTAAAGTTTTCATAGAATAATTAGAATTGGAAGCTATGTTATAATTCATTGAATTCAACTACTTATATACAAAATACAGGACAGATCTTATATGAAAATCTATGATTCTAGGAGCTATACAAGGCTAAATCAAACCTGTAAATTGTTTGCTATCTATGCATAATTGATGCAGATTTCTCCAGCAATTTATGAGTAATATTCATTTGCTTAATTCTGGTGATTGATTGCTTCATTGCTATCATTAATGGGATCATTGTCTTCATCAGTATTGGTTACTTCCGTACCAAGATTATTGCGATCATTTCCTTAGACAAATGTGTGGTCTGAAACTTGAGACATTAGTTGGAGAAAGTATAGACATTGAATTTGACATGCAATATTATACACACGGTCACAACAGCACTAGAAGAAGTTGGGATTTTTTATTTTTTATTCTTTTAGTTGAAGAAAACGAAAAAAATTGCCATTTCAAAACAAAAGATTGATGTTAGTTTTTATATTAAAATCACTGTTCATTTTTCTGTCCAAACTCAAAGACTAAAAGTAAATGAATATTAAACAAAAATTCTTCACGTACAAATTTTTTTTATCAGAAAATGGACAGATTTTTGAATTTCTACTCACATGGGAGTGGGTCTCGTGTATAAAATATTGTAAAAAATAATTCCCACCATTGATGTGTGTGTTCGGTAGGTACAAGGATCCGTGTATCTATAGCAGGGTTCATATTCAAATTCCTTCACCGACATTCCCATGATTTCCACAAAACAATGTCAGCATTGAGAATACACGGTATTCTTTCACATGTCATTCAACTGTTTCACAATATTTCATTGCATATACTTTAGACCTCATAATATGATATAGATTTTTTGTTTAATCCCTTTGCTTTGTACTATTTTGAAATTCTTATTAAATACAATTAATCTATTTTTCCTAATTTCTTTTTATTTCGTAAAAATACCTTTCATATTTTTTACTAGTCTTAGTTAAAAGAATATCATTATAAATTGTAATAATATCTTAAAAGATTTTTAAAATGATTTATTTTCTAAAAATATTATATGTTTTGCAAATATGATTGACAAATATTTAAAAAATGAAAATAAACACATATTATAGTACAATTTAATAAAGAAAACAAATATTTAAATATTTCATATTTCTTGATTGAGTGGCATTTTCTATATTTTTTACTCGTTTACACGCTTAACATTTAAACTACATTTAGAAAAATAAACTAATAATATCGTAATAAAGTTGGCATAAAAGATTAGTAGTTTCTTTTTTAAGCCAATATTTTAGATCTATTTTTAATTTATTCATTTTTAAAATAGGAAATTAATTTTCACTAGAGGTTTTTATTATTTACTTTAACGATAAGTATAATTTTGTACTTATCGATCCTGACCATAAAAAATGGACATATGCAAGGACTTTTATTGAATTGATACTTAATTTTTTATTGTATATTTATTGATTTAGGATAAACTAGATATTGTATGGCATATGAAGAAATGGGGCAGAAATTGAACGATAAGGACTAAGAAGGAACAAATTATGGAAAATGGGGACTAAGAAAGATGAAGGACCAACAATGTAAATAGGAAGGGACTTGAGCTGAATTAATAGAAAAACTTGTGACTAACTTTAATCAAAAGCAAAGGATGCAACTTGCAATCACAAGACTCTACCCGTGCGATCACGAGTTTCCCCAACAAGTTCAAGAATATTATCATACGATCACAACAAACATTACCCTGCGATCGTGTTGGTTGCGATCACATGGCTTTACATGGTAGAAAATATTTTGTTTCTTGATTTAAATCAAGGTCTACATGGAATGGGATTGGAGCACGAATTTCACCTAATTCTAGAGGCTACAAAGAGGATTATTCATCTAGCACAAATGAAAGAGAGTTTTTGGGGAGAAAAAAAATCATAATTCTATACACTTTAACCATCAAGAGCTTTGTTCCAAGCAAGAGAGAGAATTAGGATTTCTTGAGCGCTCTACTAAAGACATTCAAATAGACAAAAATTAATAATCAAATTTCTTCTTGCAATTACATATTCCGGGTTATGAATTCTCAATTTATTAGTTCATCCGTCCCATTTAAATAGATTGTTTTTTTTTCCACGGAATTTAACATATTGTATTACTTTTGTATTAAAATCAAAATTTCAAATCTACATTTTGTAAACATGTTAAAAATCACATTTCACAAGAGTAATATGCATGTTACTATGTTACTTTTACATATTACTCAATTACTTATTTTTTATATAGAATAAGGTATGTGTTACTTGTGTTACTCATGTTACCGCTAATCCAAACTCTGACACCATACCATCCAAAATAGTTTCCAACCATTACTGCCACCTTCAGCCACCACCATCACATCCCATCGCCAATTATTATGTCGGATTTCTCCAATCTAAACCAACACCATCCGAGTCAATTCATTCAAACTTACTTCAAATTAATTTTAAGTATTGTATTAGCACAGGAAAATATATTATTATAAATATTAATAATATTACAAAATTAAATTATTTTACATATCTACCCCACTATCATCTACCATTCCAAACCTTAATTATTTCCCGATCTATTCTTTCTCTCTCTAGCGCCCCCTCCATTTTCCATTTTTCTCACATATCTTTCTACCTTCTCCCTTCAAAAATTGCCCCATGCCCACAGTTGATGTCGCGCCACCATGCCAACGAGAATGTGTCGCATGTCGATCTGAGAGCTCATAGCAGCATGATTCGAGAGGCATCAACTGTATCTATATTTTCGCTCTATATACTGGCACATCATCCATTCTCCATTCTCTATTCCTCTTCAAATCAAACTAAAACTCAATCCCCGGCAACGGCGCCAAAAACTTGTTCACAAAAATGCGTTCGATTTAAAACCACCGCAAGTGTACGGTTCGTTACAAGTAATAAAGTGGACTTTTAGAGTCCGGATTGTCGATCCCACAGAGATTGAGTAGTTCAATAATAATTATTTCGACCTTAACCGAAACTAGATGAGTTTTTGATGAATTTTGTATTAAATGCTAACAAAACTAAATTATGAAACTATTATGGATGAATTGGCTAAGCTAAATGCAAATTATACTAGAATGAATATGAAAGACGAATGCAAATTGATTTACTTAAGATGAGAGAAACGTACTAGGATCACGAATCCTCATGCAACAATCCATTTAAATCCTAGTTTTACACTTTGACAACACGATTAAATATTGAAAAATCAATGTTCCTATTAAATTTAACAATCTCTTTCGAGTGATGTTAAACATATTCTATCATACGATCCGACATATTTCTATGACGAATACAAACATAAAAGAACGCATTAACTTTTATAAACACTTAAAGATTCACATAGAGCATAGCGGTATATTTCTATCCCCTATCGGACCCTATGAAAATTTATACTACGTCGAATCCATTTCCCTTCTTTCGAATGCATAAAATAAATCACCACATTCATACAATTAACGTGCGCACAATAATCATATGGAATAAATACGTATAAATCGTTCAAACATCCAAAAACGTGTTTTAATGTCAAAAATATAAAAATAAAGATTAAAATATCATGTTACAAGGTTCATCGATCTCCTAGTACAAGAAAAACTAGCCTAACATGCTAAAGAAAGAAAAATAAATGAATAAATGAAGAAACGTCATCACCCGAATAGATATTCAATTAATTCCTTGAAGTGCTTGATGAATCTTCACGTTATTCCTCATGTTCTTGCTCTCCAATGTGTAGAATATGTCAAAATATGCGTAGCCCCCTTTTTCTGATCGAGTTTAGGGTTAAAAAGAGGTCAAAGATTGGTTTCCATAAGAAGTTGAATCAAATAAGGAAACTAGAATTTTCACGTCGGGATTGTACCATGCGACCGCATGGTTATAATCAATGCAACCGCATGGTTAACTGAAATTGGCACCGGGAGTTCTCGGTTTCTTCCATGCGACCGCATGAAAATAACACCATGCGACCGCATGGTTCAATTGTTTCTTCTATGGACAGCTTTCAGTATTTTGGTCATAACTTTCTCTACAATATCCGATTGAAGTGATTCAAAGTACGTTAGAAAGATAACTCAAATATCTACAACTTTGATTCAGATATCATCTTCCAATTCGATCTTTTACCATGTCAAATATGGGTCGCAATATGAGACTAAAAATCGGTGCATAACTTTTCGATTAGAAATTGATGTATGATCATACTTTGACGATATTTCATCCATTTGATGTCTTCTTTCAACCAATTGACTCCTAATACTCTTGAATCTTCATTCCATCATCCGTCACATCTACGGATTGTTTTCATGTTGTTCATTTTGATCCCCGAACTTTCGTTTTCTTCCGTTTTGGTCATTTTTCGCTCGTTTTCACATACTTCTCGTTATATCCATCAATGTTGTCCTGCAAACACAATTTACATAGAATTAAGTCATATTTCAACATAATTACAATCAATTGTCCATATTTTGTGATCTAAATAAGTGCGTAAATTGCACTTATCAAACCCCCCAAACTTGAACTATTGTTTGTCCTCAAACAAGATGGTGACTTAACTCTAAACAAAACATAGTTCAACAACCTGCCGTGTCTCAGAATTAGAATTGAGTAGTAACATAGTGAACAATATCAATAGTGCAACATCAAATCAACCTCCACTTATCATATGCAACCTGACGTGTGTGTGTGTATACTCATGCAAACATGCTCAGTTTCTAATAGATTCAAATCCCGACCTCCAGTAGTCAACTTTTTCCTTTCTTCGCTTGAGAGATACACACCCCCTAAACTTGTTCTTTTACTCACTTATCTCGGGGTGTGTTCTATACTTGAGATCTGATTAACTTAAATTCTTACTCTCTCTTAGTTTGGATAGGACTCGCAATCACAAGTTTACGCTTCAACAAGCAGAGATTCTCCTTATTTCTTTGATTGTTTCAACCTCTAAAACTCAACTAAGTTACTTGCCTTACATCAAAGGTATAATTCTATCAACTAAATGTCATGGGTACTTTTCTCACTCTATTTTTTTTTTTGCTGAAACACATTCTCATTTGCTTTCTATATAACCCATGTATCAAGCTTTAGGCCGATGACTCCCAAATCAGTTGATTTTAGGGCACCAGATTTGTATTCACCCTTACAGGCTTACTTGCTCAAGTTATAAAGGCTTGAGAAATGTATTTTCTCTCTTTTCTTTTGACTCTTTCCCTCTTGCTTTCTATATGACCCCTGTATCGAGCTTTAGGCCGATGACTCCCAAATCAGTTGATTTTAGGGCACCAGATTTTTATTCATCCTTTCAGGCTTAATTGCTCGAGTCATAAAGGCTTGAAAAGAGTGTTTTCCTCACAAAAATTTATGTAAACCCCTATTTTTTAGACACTTAGTTTCAAGAACCAACCCTTGATTTCAGGCTTTCGCCTCATTTTTGTCTCATCAGTTTACACAATCCGCACAACGCAGTTTTCATGCATGGAATCTTTACTCATCTCAATGTTCCCTTGCAATAACTAGTCCTCCAAACCACTAAAACAATGGAATATTTTTATGCATAGAAGAGGTAATTCAGGTGTAACCTATCATGTTCTAATCTCCTATAAAAACTGAACCCAATCATCAACTTAACATGTCAAACATGAGTTTCGTGCGCAAGATATGTCAAGTATAACATAAATAAGCATTGGCTAATCTAGACATGCACCATTTCCACTATCCATAGTTCATACATATTTCAATATTCACATCATTGCCGGCAAGGCTATTAAACCCACACAAGCACACAAATTGAACTAACTAAACAAATACTAAAACAAAAATGTCAAAAACGATTTTTTTTTATAACAAACACACAAACGAACTAGACAAATATCAATGAACAACGAATAAGCAATGCATAATTCAATACAAGTACTGAATCCTTAAGTTTGTTCTACAAATTCGACCACCCCCCAAACTTATACAAAACATTGTCCTCAATGTGTAAAGTGTAAGATTGAATACAGAATTTGAAAGACAAATCTTATACAAAACAAAATATGGGATGTTAATGAAGACTCTCCTGATCAGTACGACGGTGGTAGTGACAATGGTGGAAGAGAACTGGGTCTAGTTGTGCTATCGTCCGGTGGTGAATGTCACTCCCTTTCTACTTGATGAAATCCTGTGAGAGTGCAAATGACGAATATTAGCTGGCACACTAGAAATTGATATAATAGATGAACGATGACCTATAACTACTAAAAATGTAAGAAATAATGAAAAAACAAAATCCTAAACTAATGCATAAAGCAAAATAAATAAATAAAAAGGTAGAAGTGTTGGGTTGCCTCCCAACCAGCGCTCGATTTAAAGTCTAGAGCTCGACTTTTGTACAAGCTTTTCATGGCACTTTGAATCTGGCTTTGGAAGTCCTGCTTAGTTTCCTCAATATGACTTTATTCCATATTACAACTTTCCTCCAAATTTTAACCTTACCATTCTCCAAGTAGTATGACTTTCCCTCATTACCCATTTCGAACTCGACAATGTAAACCTCAATCTCCTCATTAGGTTTAATCACAAAATCAATTTTTGAGCACACGATAAAGTCGAGGGATTGTATGCCAATTTCCTCTTTTTTGAATGCAACAAGCTCTTTTTCGCCCAATATGATTAATTTCTCGCTCTTTTCATGCTCCTCTTCTTTAATTGAATTTTTCTCAAGTTTAACGTCCATATTCAAAACTTTTGGCAAGGCAACAATGACATCTTCACTGAGAATCTTCTCCTCTTGTTGTATTTGTAAGAAATTTGGTTGACGTGATTCACTTAATTGATGTCCATTAACAATCGGTGAAAGAAATATAGGCAAATCACCCACATCAAATTGTGGTGAGAGAAATAATGCAACAGGTAATCACCAAGAACAGTTTCATCAAATTCAAATTCTGTTTGTATATCCCGTAGTCGCTGCCCTATAATGAAATCTCCCACCAACATATCACCCTCATCAATTTCTTGAGCTGCCAATTGTTGTTGCCTTATGATGAAGTCAGATATGAGCAATTTGTTGAAATCAACAGTAGTCATCTTTTATCCTGTTATTTTTATTCGTTCATATATCCTGAAAAAGAGAAAAAAAAATAGAACTAAAATGGAATGAAAATAACAACACAAGAATACATGTAGAAGTCCGAATTAGTGCCGAGAAAAATAAAATCAAACTAAAACTCAATCCCCGGCAACGGCGCCAAAAACTTGTTCACAAAAATGCGTTCGATTTAAAACCACCGCAAGTGTACGGTTCGTTACAAGTAATAAAGTGGACTTTTAGAGTCCGAATTGTCGATCCCACAGAGATTGAGTAGTTTAATAATAATTATTTCGACCTTAACCGAAACTAGATGAGTTTTTGATGAATTTTATATTAAATGCTAACCAAACTAAATTATGAAACTATTATGGAAGAATTGGCTAAGCTAAATGCAAATTATACTAGAATGAATATGAAAGACGAATGCAAATTGATTTACTTAAGATGAGAGAAACGTACTAGGATCACGAATCCCCATGCAACAATCCATTTAAATCCTAATTTTACACTTTGACAACATGATTAAATATTGAAGAATCAATGTTCCTATTAAATTTAACAATCTCTTTTGAGTAATGTTAAACCTATTCTATCATACGATCCGACTATATTTCTATGACGAATACAAACATAAAAGAACGCATTAACTTTTATGAACACTTAAAGATTCACATAGAGCATAGCGGTATATTTCTATCCCCTATCGGACCCTATGACAATTTATACTACGTCGAATCTATTTCCCTTCTTTCGAATGCATAAAATAAATCACCACATTCATACAATTAACGTGCGTACAATAATCATATGGAATAAATACGTATAAATCGTTCAAACATCCAAAAACGTGTTTTAATGTCAAAAATATAAAAATAAAGATTAAAATATCATGTTACAAGGTTCATCGATCTCCTAGTACAAGAAAAACTAGCCTAACATGCTAAAGAAAGAAAAATAAATGAATAAATGAAGAAACGTCATCACCCGAATAGATATTCAATTAATTCCTTGAAGTGCTTGATGAATCTTCACGTTATTCCTCGTGTTCTTGCTTTCCAATGTGTAGAATATGTCAAAATATGCGTAGCCCCCTTTTTCTGGTCGAGTTTAGGGTTAAAAAAAGGTCAAAGATTGGTTTCCATAAGAAGTTGAATCAAATAAGGAAACCAGAATTTTCACGTCGGGATTGTACCATGCGACCGCATGGTTATAATCAATGCAACCGCATGGTTAACTGAAATTGGCACCCGGAGTTCTCGGTTTCTTCCATGCGACCGCATGGTTCAATTGTTTCTCCTATGGACATCTTTCAGTATTTTGGTCATAACTTTCTCTACCGATATCCGATTGAAGTGATTCAAAGTGCGTTAGAAAGATAACTCAAAGATATACAACTTTGATTCAGATATCATCTTCCAATTCGATATTTTACCATGTCAAATATGGGTCGTAATATGAGACTAAAAACCGGTGCATAACTTTTCGATTAGAAATTGATGTATGATCATACTTTGACGATATTTCATCCCTTTGATGTCTTCTTTCAACCAATTGACTCCTAATACTCTTGAATCTTCATTCCATCATCCGTCACATCTACGGATTGTTTTCATGTTGTTCATTTTGATCCCCGAACTTTCGTTTTCTTCCGTTTTGGTCATTTTTCGCTCGTTTTCACATACTTCTCATTATATCCATCAATGTTGTCCTGCAAACACAATTTACATAGAATTAAATCATATTTCAACATAATTACAATCAATTGTCCATATTTTGTGATCTAAATAAGTACGTAAATTGCACTTATCACATCGCCACCATGCGCACCACAATATTTCGTCAGTCGATTTGAGATCTCAAAGCAGCACGATCTGAAAGACGTCGATGGGTTTAGATGGTGTGGTGCTATAGTGGTGGTTTTGTGGTTGCTGTGCGGTTAGTTGTATGATTGGCTGTTGCGGTGTGGTTGAATGGTTGGTGGCCGCTGTGGTTTGTGGTGGTGTTACTTTTGTGTTGTTGCGGTGTGTGATGGTTGCGATTAGTGTTGTGGTTGTTGTGGTGTGTGTAATGGCCGCGGCGGACATGGTGGTGATGCGGTGGTCATGGGTGTGGATGGGGTGGGGTATTTTTTACCAATTATTTGGTTGATTGTGACTAATAAATTTGTTAATTTGTGATCTAAAAAATGTGACTCAAAATTTTAGGTTGTCACCGAGAAATAACTTGTGATCAATTGATTTGATAATTTGTGACCATTAAATATGTTATGATTTATAACATTTGTGATTCGTAATTGATAAATAAATTGTGACCTTTAAAATTTTTGATTTGTGAACGATGAATAAATTGTGACTTGCAAAATGTTTTATTTATGATCGTAAAATAATATGTGGCCAATTAATTCGATTGACCAAATTGTATAGAATTGTGACCTTAATATATTTATTTAATATTAATTGAATAAATAAATTTATAATTATTTATTTTATAAATTAAATTAAATTAATATCTGATTTTTGAATTTTTAACATTGTTTCTTAGTGTTGAAATTGGTAATACTTAATCTCTTAAATATGAAAATTTTCATTTTCTAATATATTCCTATTTAATGTTCATTGTTATCAACAAATATGAACTACTATTATTTAAGTCATTATTTAACCTATAGATATATTAGGTAAAATATAAGAAAATTATATATTTTCAACTATATTAATTATATTTTAATAATCGTGTATGTGAAAATGGAAACAAGCCGATCTTTATAGGACATATAGAGTAATTAATATTAGTTTTAGGGTTTACTAAATATATATACATTATAAAAGAAGTATTTGTAAACTTGTATTGACTTTAATAAATTCGTATAAATTTCATGAAAATCTTTCATTCACTTCTATAAATTTTCTATTAAGGGCTTCTATTAGGGCTGTAAGCAAAAATTGTCAAACTGGAAAATCGAATCAAAATCGCATTTTAGAATTCGTTACTTTGGTGTCACGTGGATTAGTCAACGAAATGGTTTTCAACCAAACCAAATCGGTTTGGTTTAGGTTTGAGAATTTTAATTACGGTTTAAAACCAAACCGGACCAGTGAAAAAATATATAAAAATAAAAAATAAAATAAATGAATTTATTTCAAAATTCATCCAAAATTCCAAATATGTAAAATTCAATAGTTTTGTCATTTGTGGTTTTTTTTTCAATTTCTAAATTTCTATTACATATAGATTATAATAATTATTATTACTCAATAATCCTAATTTATATTTTATATATAAATGATAATAATATCAATTTTATGTTTTTCAGCTCAATTGGAATATGTAATTTTCTATCCCAACGGTTCCAACCCACAACGGCATAAACTCATAATCCATACATTTTTTTATTTCTATTGAAAATCAAACTTCCATAAACTGATTTTTCATTCCACTTCAGTAAAGTCTAAATCGATGTAATATCTTCAACTTATGAAAATTAGAAACACAACCGAAATGCATGAATCCATCTATAAATGTAATGAAAAATTGAGGTTCCATCTCTTTCTCGCTTAATTATAACCCGCAAAGAAAATTGGATGAACTAACGATGCGGAAGTTTAGCTCTTATAGTCTTTGAATGGTTTTCACTACTTATGACCTCAAACCATTGCACAAATATCTAGAACCGTTATAAACATCACGCTATAAGTATGAACACAACTACCACGTATAAGTTCAAGTTAGAAACTACTCTTAGAAGAACAATGATTGAGATCAAGTTTAATGGAGTATTTATTACTATCATAATATCAAATTGGAGGTCAGTTTATCTAAGTTGCATGTACCAGTCATATAAAGTTCCACTCCATCTTTATTAGTTGTTTATATCTATTTTGTATCAAGTCAAAGGCTTGACAATAGATTAAAGACACATCTTGATCTCACATAAAGTGGGTTGGTTTTCAACTCTTGAATCTACTATCCATAGAGGATAAGATCTAATATATATTGTTTGACACATAAACAACATTAAGAGTTATATATTCAAGCCTTTAACTTGAACACTTTCGAGCTAAGTGATTCAAAACCTCATAGTTGAAGCACTTGAACCATTTTTATATTAATTCTCTACACAATCACTTTCATGTCCTTAGTATCTGATATGTTCTTCGTGGTCCCTTTTACATTCTCCTCACTTTCTCGCATTTGTTCTAGACCCAAAGTCTTATACGAACTAGAATATTGCTGCCCAATCATGTCTTCGAAACATAGCAACACAAAGTTGTACGTATTTTAACTCAACACAACGGATAGTGTCAATAAAGAAAAATTACACTTCAATGTCTTAGCCACATTGAACTTCAAAGTTCCCAACTATTAGGAAGAGACCATTTTGGACTTGCTACTTATCTGAAAAATGTGACCAACTAAAATTGGCAATATTATGTTAAGCTCAGTCACATTTGAGAATAAGAGCATCTATAACATAACTTATCAAATCAAATGTTCAAGCACTGGAATCTATTTTTTACCGTACTTGACAAAGTTTTTGATTTCTGTTCTCTATAGTAGTATGATCCACATCAAATTTTGTATTGCGTGATTGATGCTCTCTAAAACATCATGTTCTTCTAGTACACCCAAAATCTTATCCCGCCAAATTTTGTCACTTTTGGCACACCACCTTTATAAAAGTTAACAATTATAGATTTATTATGTCATGATCTATTAGATTTTAGAGACATTTTTTTCTTAGTCAATGCTGATTTATGCACATATATCATTTTACATTAATACAAATTAACTATACGATAGTTCAGCATTATGCACAGAGTCGAAAGTTTACTATTTTCCCTATCATCATGTGCAACCCTATTATTTCACTATTATAAACTTAATTTTGTAAGTTCCAAGCGACAATTACATTAAATCTTTGGCTTTAGAATTCCCACTCAGTTGGTGGATCAAATAGTTTTAGGTGAAATTTTCTTTAAATCTTTGAATCACCAAACCATCACTCAACTAACAATCAATGGATCTAAATAAGAATCTCACAAATTCTACGACTTTAGCATTAATATTAATTCACAAATTAACAGATATCATGTAATTCAATAAGGCAGTTTCACAATGTGCAATAAAAGCATAAATATGCAAATTTATCCAATATGAAATATATATGATATCACAAATTAATTTTTTTAAATAATTTCAAATATATTCGAAGAATGGAACTCACATCATTTAAATTTTATTATACAAATTCTCAACCTCATTTGAATCTCTATTGCCACAGTCCCAACAAATGAGCAGTGTCAGAATTCTCATATTCTGCTTATCATCAAAAAAAATATGTTCCAAAAATATTCACGTCTTCTATTAGATTATGCTATAATTTCACTTATTAATTTCAATAAGCATGTAGTATTTTGATACATTCTATATCCTTAGACTTTTTGTATTTTCTCCTAGAATGCTAAAAATGTGCATCAATCTAGCCACATCAAACTAAACACAAAATACGAGAATATATTGTAATGGATTGCACAACTACATTAAGATCGACATTCAACACCATTCAAGAATGGGGAACATGATGTTATTTAAAATTAGAAAAAAAAAATTGACACTAAAATCATATTTTTCGACTTAAATAGAATTTTAAAAAGTTATCTACAAACGGACTAGTCAAAAATACATTCAAAGTATTTTTCAATCACAAAAAATTGGGAACATTTAATAATTAATAATTACCTCCCAGAAGGTAATAGTATCCCTAAACAAATATTCGGAATTTAATTAAATCATAAAATAATTTATTTTGTATTTAAAAGATGTATTTTAACTTTAAATCATAAAAAGTACTTTAACAATTTGAAAATAAAATATTTTATATCAATAAATCCAGAATAATACTAGGATCAAAATACAATTTTCAAAATTGTGAAATACCTTCTATGCGACATCACACACGGGGGGATATTCAATTTTTTTTTATATTGTGGGCACTACATCTTGCGGTGCGTGTAGTGCACACGCAGTCTTCTCAATCCCGTTCATTTTATTTTTTTCATCCGTTCCACTAATTTTGACATTTTGAGTTTATTTTTGTGGTCGTAATTTAAAACTTCTATACTTAAAACCTTGTTTGGGACAGACCGATTCCCGAAATGCTTTTCTGGATATTCCTCAATGTCCTGGCTATTCACGACAAATGCAATGCATGGTGTGCAAGGGTGGAAAAGTCTATTCTTATTCTTCATTATTTGTACTCGAATTTTTGTTGTAAAAATTTCGTGAATTTATGTTGAATATTTCATGACATGAATTTTCGATGGTCGGCTCGGTAAACAACTGCCAATCTCACAATACTTTTTCGTATCCCAGTAGGAAGACTCACGACTATAGCTACAATAAGTAGTCGAATGACCCTCCTCGTAGGATGGATGATCAGCCTCCCAATAGGTGAGAATAGAGACTCTCAAGCTCTATAAGTCTCTTCAATAGGTTGAGTAGGGAAGGAGACCCACCAAGGGACCCCCTCTTTGTAATTCCAGCTGTTATCATAGTTGGCCTAGTAAGGATCGTTGAGTACTGGACAAGGAATCTCGCATCACACAAGAAATTTGACGATAAGTAGTGCATTCTTGGGACTTGGATGACGATAACAATGATGATCCTATGGCATAATACTTACAAGCTCTCACTTACACTAGATCCAATCACTTATGTATCTTATATCATAAAAGTCTAAATGAGAACCATGTATATGTTTCAACAACTCTTTTATCAACAGATCTGCAATATTATCGCTTAAAGGAACTCATTCTTTCTTTACATCATTTTTTTTTTTTTTTTTGTATTGTTTCTCTAATGAGATGATACCGCCTTAATACATGTTTGAATCAATGATAAGACCTTAGTTCATTTTCTTGCGCGACGTCTCCATTCTTATCAAAATGTAGAGATATGTGATCAATAATGCTAGGAACTACTCAAATTCATTAATGAACATCTAGATCTAGACTACAACATCTGTTACTTCAGAAATAGTGAAGTATTAAGCATACACTATTAAATCAATAGTTGTTTCCTGTTTGGAACCTTTCCAACTAACTGTTCTATTATTAAGAGTCAACCTATATCGTCCCCGGGGCACATGGCGTAGTGGCAAAGGGCGGCCTTAGTGATGGCGGTGCCTCCGTATGATCACGGGTTTGATTCCTGGCTCTGCGTTGCATATCCCGCGATTTACCTCCTCCACAGGGTCCCAGGGCAGGGATTGTGAGGGCGCTCGTGATGGGACATTACCCAAAAAAGAGTAAACCCATATCCTAATTGAAACTTGCTATCGTCCTAATCTAATTGGAAGTTAGCATTAGTGTATCAATGAACTCTATGTTCACTTTATCCTAATCTAAGAAGATTTTATCTATACGGATTAGGATAAGTAAAGCAATCTTCTAGATCAATCTATATAGATTTTGATTCTTAAAATATGAGTTGTTGCTTCCATATCTTTCATGGAAAAATTATTTGACAACCACAATTTCACCAATTGAAGCATAAGGACTTCATTTTCCATTAATAATATTTATTTACATAAAATATTAGGAACAAGATAGTACTCCCAATTGTCTTCTTATAAATATACGATTCATATTTGTTTTTATAAAATTGAACTTTTTGATTGTTTCATTGAAGCGAAGTTTCTAGCACCTAAAAGCTTGCTTCAATCTATATATGGATCGATCAAGTTTGCATACCTTGTTACCATTTTCTAATTCAAAACATTCCAGTTGTAACATGTATACTTCCTCTTACAATTATCTGTTAAGGAATGCATTTTTTACATTCATTTGTCATATCTCATAGTCATGGTGTACAGTTATTGCAAATAAAATCCAAGTGGACTTAGGCATGGCTATAGATGAAAAGGTTTTATCAAAGTTAACTCGTTGTCTTGTTTGTAATCTTTTGGTACTAGTCTTGCTTTGTATGTATGGATGTTTTCATCCATGTCGACCTCTTTCTTGTAAACTCATTTACAACGTTTTTAAATTTTATCCCATCAAGTGGTAGACCAAGATCTAAACTTCGTTTTTATATATCGAGTTCATCATGGATTCCATGGCCTCCTACTATCTCTTTAAGTTAACATTTGACTTTACTTCTGTGTAATTAGCATATTCATCATCGTCGATTAGTAATCGTGAATTTGTACCTTCTAGAAGGTCAAATGATCTACTAGACTTACTTGAGCCAAAATGTTATCAAGAGTCTCTACTTCCGGATCAAGAGTTTGTCTCTCAACAGGTATGGGATCATACTCAAGTTCATCTACTTGATCAATTATATTTATGGACTTTTGAATATCTTCAAGTTCTAACTACTCCCACCATCTCTTTTAGAGCGAACTCTTCCTCCAAGAAGACGACATGTCTTAAGATGAAGACTTTCTTGTCAATGGAATTATAAAATTGATATTCAGTTGTCTCTTTCGAATATCTCACAAGTATGCATTTATCAAACTTAGACTCTAGTTTATCCGATTCAATGCGCACACAAGCGTCAAATGATTATGTATTACACCACATCATTATGTATTACATCCAATAATTATGCAACTGTTTTTCCTTTCAAGTAAAAAGTATTTGGTCATCTTGTCTAACAGGCATAATTTACATTTGTCAAATGATTCAAAATCCGTTGACCACAAATATTCGTCTTTATATAATTTGGAATTGCATTTTTCATTTATGTGACTAAGTCTACAATGCCAAATATAGACGTTATTTAGGTTATCGTTTTTATACCTTTTAATACTTAGTATCTAGAATATAAATATCATTTTGTAATTCACCACAACCGTTAAATATCTTATCAAGCTAAAAAGAACAATCATTGTCGTTAACATTATTTAAAAATTCATGTCCAAACATTAAATTGAATTAAAGTTCTTGGTAATGGAGAGAATAAAATATCGTTTCTCTAATTCTTATACTAAATCTGAAGGCAATGATAAAAAGTATGTTCCTACAGGTAATATAACAATCATTGTTCTATTTTCAACGTGTAGGTCAACTTCTCACTTCTATAATAGTCTTACTTCCTTTTAGTTTCCACATATTTATACAAATATGATATTCATATATGATATCTAATATCCAAGAGAAACTAAAAAATTGGCATAAGTCTTGCAGCTTTTCTTCCAATAATCTTTCATTCCACAATGATATCACGGATTATCAAACTTGATATTGTTCTTTGCTTTTACTGTCTTAGCCATATTGGATGCTTACCCAAAGCTTCCTTTAAAGTTTCTCTATCCATCCTTAGAACAATTAATGGTCAAGACTTACCCACTACTAGTTTGATGTTGGGTTCAACGGTCTAAAGCATGTTCAATAACTCACAGAGTGTGCTCTCAAGCTTATTCATGTTGAAATTTATATTGAACTGTGAATAGCTCTATCACAGATGTTGTAGAATCAAGTCAACACTTAATTCATAATACATCATTGAACCCAGTTGAGCCAACATTTCAATAAAATCAATCATCTTCAGTACATGAACACTAAATGAAGATCTTTATGTCATTTTGCACCTATCTAGCTGCTTAGAAGTTTCATATATTTCCACATGTGAATATCCATCATACAACTCATTAAAATGAAAAATCATGGTGAAAGACTCCATACCCTCATTTTGCTTTTACAACTAGAGTGACATAGCTGCAAGCATCACACATGTTGCAATATCATCATCATCACTGTATTTTTATAAGCAACCATCTCTTTCCCGGTCGAGTCCTTAGTGGGTGTCTCTGGAAAAGCTGATCAAGAACATTACCAATTTTTCACGCCTAAGAAAAATCCTCATATTGCGTTGCCAATCGAGAAAATTTGGTCCGATCAGTTTGTCGGCATTCAGTATGCCTCTAAATTCATGATTGAAAATAATAAATGACGAAGAATGACGAATTTATATGTATAAAAGAATACATCAATTACTTTAACATAGATTTTTTAAAATTAATTATGCTCTCACTGTATAAAATAAATTTATGATCCTCTTAATGGAATCCACACTTGATTCCCAGTAGGGTAGGATCTCATTTGTTATATTAAGATCTTAAGTGTATTCAAAAATTCTTAACAAAATATTTGAATAAATAATATTATCACTTGTATCTCTGTACACAGTGGTGGAGCCAGCACTCTGCGAGCTGGTGCGACCGGGGCGTGTTGGGTCCGTTGAAATTTACAGGTTCAGCGACGAGCAGCTACACAATTGATCTGTTCGCCGGGTAGAAGTCAAAAGGGATTGAGGAAGATGAAGTCAGTTGGGCCTTTTTTGTTAATTCTAAATGGGCCTCTTTTTTGAAAAATGTGGAAGAATAAGCATTTTTCTTTTTTTAAATTGTGGCCCAGCAAAGAAAAACAAAATGATAAATGATAATTGCCCAAAAAAATTCACTACAATCCATTCCCAAGTCTGAAGTCAGTTACGACAGTCGCCCTATTCTTCTACCCCGGACTTCGACTCGACGATTCCAGATGTGGAGAACTAGAGGACCTACTATAAAACATGTATGATTGGAGGTGTAGACATTGGCTGCCACAGTCAAAGTCGGAACAATTTAGCCAAAAAATGTCGTGCTACAAAGTACTTCAGGTGTGGTCACAATTCACCAGTTCAAGCCTTTGTTCGAAAAATACGAGAGCCCCTATCACTCCCTATCATTGTTACATAGAGCTGTTTGGCTCTCTTATTTTCAAATTCTCTCTCTTCTAGAAATACCTGCAAACCTTCATTTAATTTCATAAAAGTTTCACTCTAATTTCAATCTTATATTGCTGATTCATGTTCCATCAATTTTTGTTTGATATTCTTACTTATTTTATAAAATTATAGTTCGCATTGTTTGCGTCTGAATAAAGTCAGGTATACAAAGCATCGACAAATTAATAGCCTTCTAAGCTAAAATACCATTACCAATGTTAAATTCCATCGAGAGTCGTTACAACGTTTTTATTACTTTAGCTTTTAAGCAGCGAATTAACTTTGACAATTAAATATCAGATTTTTGTTCCCACGAACACAATCAAAGCAGCTGTGGTTTTTAAATTCCATTACAATTTTTGTTTTATTTATTTTAGTTTTGAGGATAAATAGCAAAAAAGTCCCCCACCTTTACTTTTACTTACACATTCATCCTCGGCTATTTTTTGGATAATTATATCCTCAACCTTTTTTGGTGATCACAATACCACAAGTCAACCCCGTTTAACCGTCAATATATTAGAGCCGGCAAAATGAATGATTTTCCCTTCCCGTATGTATAGTCCCCCAAGTCGGATTGCATAAAAAAAGTCATCGCGAACAAATCTTAATCCCCCGCTTTCCCTTTAGAGTAAATGTGACACTCAGCACTTATGTCATCAACTTGATTTGATTCCAAAAGAAAAATCGGATGACCAAAGAACCAAACTCAGTCATGTTTGGATAGAGAAAATGAGATCACTAGGTGTAAGCTGTATTTGATCGGATACAATGTACAATAAACATGTGCCAACAACCATTTTGGCAAAATACTAAAATAGTGTAATTCAAAATTAGAAATAGAAATTAAAAGCAATAGGATCTATTCTTGTGCACATTATATGGGGTTGACATTGTGTATAATTAGTCTTCTGCATGTTGTACAGAATTGACATCGTTTACCTTAACACTTAGTCCCTATTTGATTGCCATTATTTTGAGAAAATGGAGTTTTGAATAGTAATTTTTTGGAGAATGTGTGGTTAAAAAGTAGAAAATAGTTTAGGGTTTACGTGCAAAATATATATATATATATATATATATATATATATTAAAGGAAATTGTAATTTAAAATAAGTATGTGCATTAAAGCGTTTTGAAATATCGGTTGTCAAACAAGGGCTTAATTTACTTTTGATTGATACAAGTTGAAGATCTAAATCCTAGATTGAAGATTCCAGAAAAAGAAAAAATCACCATCTATTGTTTTTTACTATGGGTCATGTTTTTCCAATACTTTTTGTGTATATTAATATGTTAGGCTAATTTCTCTCATGTATTGGATGAAGATGAATCATATTGTTTATTTATTTTAATTAAAGACCATTAGTTTAGTTAATCTTATGTTTCTTGATTTATTTTGCATTTTCATTGCTTTATTAAATTGCTTGATCGCCTATTAGATAAGTAATTGTTTGTTGTAGTATTGAGAGCCTTACAATAAGTTTAGAAAGCAGCAAAATTAACATATATGCAATGGATGTTAAAAATAACATTTATCACGTGTACAATCATATAAATAATCTGAAACTTAATTTGTTCTAATCATTCGAATTTATACTGGGAATAGATTGTATCGTGATTATAATAGAATATATTTAATGTATTCTAATCATTCAAATCAAATCTCTTTGGTGTCACATAGTCCGAATGCAATACAAAACTAGTAATCTTGAATTGACATTTATTCTTTGTGTGACGATACTAACTCATCAAATATATTACTTGTCAACGATTTCATGTTGTAAATGGTAAGTTTATCAATGAATGACAATTGTACTCTTATAGCCACAGAAATTATTACCATTATATCCCCAATCCTTCTATATAAATATGGAACTTTGATTCTTAGAATAACATACACAAGTATATTGTTTTTTTTTTTTTCTCTATTTCTCTCTTTTCATAATACATTATCAGCAAGAAAGATTAAATCTTCAAAGTTTAGTGAAGGTAGTAATTTTTTAAGCATAATCATCTCTTGCGTGTACCAAAATTAATTTGGTGACATGTAATTTTTTTCCTTCAATTTGTGCATTCAATTCATGTATGTAATTGGTATTTGTATTTGAGTATATATATATATATATATATATATATATATATATAATCATCATGCACCCAACTCTGCTGCCATCAATTCAAATGCCGCCACTAATTTTACCTAATAATTCGTGTCGCCATCAAATTTTTTTTTTTTTTTACACATCCAAGAGGTTGCCATAATCTATGTACCATGCTTGATTATGGCAGATCTATTTTTAATTGATTGCAGCACACTAATTTTACAGTCCTTTACATATAAATTCTTTATTTCCATTGCCATCATCATAATGTGGCTTCTTCTTCTCATATGTATGTATACATGCAGCAACCTATTTGGTACATCCAAAACCTACATTTCTATTTCCAAAACTTTATTGTAATTGATAATCGTGTCCGTGCAATTGATTAATTCTACAGGCACCAATTGTATATAATCGTGCAACAAACTATTTAATTTTTTTAGTCATGTTTATTATTCGATTAATTATCACGTTCTTTTTATCTTTAATGTGTAGGATAGTTCATGAACTTAATACCCTTATTTCTATCTGTTATAAATAGTTTGTTATTACTCATGAAGTAACACAATATTATAATTAATATTTTTGAAGCATATTACTTGCTCCTGAACAGCATGAACTCTAATTTATTCTTGAAGAATATTAACCTATTGCTCTTGAAGAATCAATAGTAAAATACAATGTGCTCCTGAAGTAGTGCATGTTTCGAAAAATATATTTTTTAATTAGTATTTGTCCATAAAGGAAAACACGCAATTTATGTCATGACTTGATTAACTATTATATGATGTTTAATCATATTCGCGGAAGCTAATTGGATTTTGTTTATTATGTAGTTAATCAAATGATAAACATCACAAAACTTGAGTTTTTTGCACTTGACATATCTGAAAAAAAATTACTTGTCATGGGTAATCGATGCTGATATACATTTTCTCTCAAAAGGTTTGGGAGAAATAATCAAATAAGAAAACAAATAATCCCTACAAAATCATGCAAATGCACTCATCTTCATCCGTCATCATCTTAACGGTGAATTGAAAATTGAACATCTCACTGAAAAAGATCTACAAGTTCTTTGAAAAAATTAACTGAAACATTTGATCATTGGAGACTATAGACCTTCTCAAAGCCTGCTATGAGTGAATGCACTTTCATTTACAAGACTTCAAAATAGTTGTTAAGTACAATTCTAAACTATTCAAAATATGTTCAAAATTGACTTTGTTTGGGAAAAAAATTCCTGATAAAGATATGTTGGAAAAAAATTCATCTTTCACGCATCGAATGTGCTCTCGCAGCAGCAATATCGTGATTGTGGTTTCACAAAATACTCAGAACTCATATTTTGTCTGCTTGTGGTTGAACAAAATAATGAATAGTTAGTGAAAAATCATGGGTTACATCCAACTAATTTTGAACCATTACTAACCAAATGATATTACATTACCTGAAACGGATGTAATATCAAGACATGGATGTGGCCATAGATTTGAACGTGGACGCGGACGTATACGTAGATTAAACCATGGATGAAATAATCAACAAAACTATCAACAACAAGGCATAAAGAAAACGAAAGTAGCGTATCTAAAAAGGAGTATGAAGAAAATTGCTTTAGACGTGAAATAAAAGGGTATTAGGCACGTACCTGTCATACGGAAAAAATACTTTGTGGACCTCTACCAAAAATCAATCAAAGGAAATGAAAAGGTGGAGACAAATTTTGCTGATTATGATTGTTCAATTGATATGATTCATTTGGATGTCTCTAATTTCTTTACTAATCCAAATGAAACAATTGACCATTTGATTAGGGGTGTTGTGATGGAAGATATAGATTAGTTTACTTTCTTGTATTTCCTTTTATTATAGAAATTCAATTTGAAATATGTTTTTACTTTTTGCACAAAAAAAAAAATTAAACTTTATTATGTATTGTTAATTTCATAATATTAAATTATGTTTACTCTTTTAAATTTAAATTCAAATTTTTTTAAGAATTTCTATAGATTCATGATTGATTGCCAAGATACCTGCATGATTGATAGTGCACCTATATATACTATTCTTCAAGACAAAAAATAAATAAATAAATAAATTGGACTTAAAATCTTAACATTAACAGAAAATAATGTTAATACGATATTAGGAGAATCAAATATCGTTAAAAGCTTCGAAAGAGCTTGTATTATTTTAAGAAATAATAGAAAATTATATGTCAACGATGCACTTTATTCTAACTAATCCAAAAGATATTTGCTTAGTTTTAAAGATATCCTTTTGCAATGGATATCACATTGAAACAATACACGAAAATAATGTTGAATTTCTTTGCATAAGTTCTTTTATATATGGCTGGAAGCAAAAAAATAAAAATAAAAATAATTCATACACTCCCACTTGACATGTATTATACATTTATAAAAGCGGTCGAATCAAATATTATCACGAACCAGAATTTCATTAATTCAAAAAGTTTTATACTTTGATATGATCGACTTGGACATCCAAAGACTATAATGATGCGTCGAATAATAAACAACCCACATGGATATCTTTTTAAAAAATCAGAAGATTTTTTTACCTAATGACTATTCATAGATTGTTTGTTCTCAGTGCAAGTTAGTTATTAGACCTTTAACTACAAAGATCCATATTAAAGCTCCAACTTCCTTGGAAAAAAATCATGGAAAGATCCATATTAAAGCTCCAACTTTCTTGTAAAAAAATCGTGGAGATATATGTGGGCCGGTACACCCACCATGTGGACAATTTCATTATTTTATGGTATTAATAATTTTTCTACTAGTTGGTCCCATGTCTGCCTACATTCCACTAGCAATGTAGCTTTGGCTAAACTACTTGCTCAAATCATAAAATTACTAGCTCATTTTTTCCGATTACTTAATCAAAACAATTCATCTTGACAATACGGGTAAATTTAGATCACAAATATTCGATGATTATTGTATGTCAATTGGGATTGTTATCGAACATTCAGTTGCACATGTCCAAACATAAAATGGTTTAGCAGAATCATTTATTAAACGTCTACAACTTATTGCTAGACCATTACTTATGAAAACAAAACTCTCAGTTTGTTTAGGGTTATGACATATTACATGTTGTATCATTGGTTTGTATAAGGCTAACTATCTATTATCAATATTCACTTTCGTAACTTGAATTTGGTCATGAACCCAATATTTCTTACCAACGGGTTTTTAATTGTGTTGTCCAAGTCCCTATTTCACCCTTCAACGTACTAAAATGGGCCCCCAACGAAAACTTGGGATTTATGTAAGTTTTGATTCACCATCTATTATTTGATATCTTGAATCTTTAATGGATGTTTTATTTACTACACGTTTTGTAGATTGTCATTTTGACGAAATGACTTTCCCAACTTTAGGAGGAAAAAACTATATCATGAAAAATAATGTAATTTTTTTTTTTGAAATGAAACAACTCTATCTCACTTTGATCCCCACAAGAATCAATGTGAGCAAGAGGTTGAAAAAATAAACATTTGTAAAAAGTTGCAAATCAATTAACAGATGTATTTGTTGACACAATGAAAGTGACAAAGTCATATATATGAGCAAAAAATATTTCAGAAAAAATTGATGTCCCTGCATGACATTTGTTATAATATGAATCTCAAATACATCAGAAGCAACCAATTGGTTCAAAAGATTGTGTACCTCGAAAAAAATACAAGAGAGAAATCAACTAAAAACTTCAAACTAAGTAACATTAGAAAAGATTGATCAATTAAATATTGAAAATATGGTTCCCGAAGAAGCACAAGTATCTGAAAAATAATGAGATTTTAATAAATTATATGTTATCTCATAAATTATGGAAACGAAATAATATTGTTATAGATAATATTTTCGTCTTTAAAATGGCTCTTAATATTATGAAAATCTTAAACCGCGAACTGTTAAAGACTGTCAACATAGAAATGATTGGCCAAAATGGAAAGAAGCCATATGTGGAAAATGAAATTCTTTAGAGCAACGAAAAGTGTTTAGACCTATAGGTCAAACACCTCAAAATGTAATTTCTGTTGGATACAAATGGATTTTTCTACAAAAGAAAAATCAAAATAATAAAATTACAAGATACAAAGTCCGACTCGTAGCTCATTATTCCTCACAAGACTGTGAATTGATTATGAGGAAACATATTCTCCCGTAATGGACACCATCACTTTTAAATTTTTAACTAGTTTTAACTATGTCACAAAGGCTCGATATGCGCCTTATGGATATAGCAACTGCCTAATTGTATGGTTCACTTGATATTAACAACAATATGAAAGTCTCTGAATGACTTAAAGTGCCAGGAACAAATGTTACATGCCCGAAAATCGTTTTTTCAATTAAATTACAAAGATCATTATATGGATTAAAACAATGTGGAGACACGTGATATAATCTCCTTAGCGAATGTTTGTAGAAGAATGGTTATAAAAATAACGATATCTGTCCATGTATTTTTATAAATATAACAACTACTGAATTTGCAATTGTGGCCATTTTTGTTGATGATTTAAATTTAATTGGAACTCCTGAAAAGCTCAACAGAATTGCAGATTATTTGAAAAATGAATTTGAGATGAAAGATTTGGGAATAACCAAATTATGTCTTGGATTTCAGATTGAACATTTCGCAGAAAGATTATTTGTTCACCAATCTATATATATAGAAAAAGTCTTAAAATATTTTTATATGGATAATGTACATCTATTGGCATTATCTACAGTTTTTCGGTCACTTGATATGAAAAAGATCAATTTCATCCACTTGAATATGGAGAAAAGATTATTGGTCCTGAAATACAAAATCTTAGTACAATTGAAGCTCTAACTTATCTTGTAAATTTCACTCAATCCGACATAGCTTTTTTTGCAAATCTCCTTGCAAATTATAACTCTTGGTGTTAAACACATTTTTCGTTACCTGAAAGGTACTATTGATTTGAGATTATTTTATTCTCAAAAGTTGAGATCTGCTTTAGTGAGATATGCATATGCGGGTTATCTCTTTAATCCACATAAAGCTAAATCACAAACATAATATGTGTTTATACGTGGAGAAACGGCAATATCATAGAGATCTGTGAGGCAATCATTGACGGTAACATCCTCAAATCATTTTAAAATTATTGCAATTCATGAAACAAGCAAAGAATTTGTATAGTTAAGAAACATGACCCATCATATCCAATAATCATATGGATTATTAACTTTAACAAAAGTTAGCCCAACAATTTTGTATAAAAATAATGCAACTTGTATTACACAACTCAAAGAAGGCAATATCAAATGTGAGATGACGAAGCATATTTCTTCAAAACAATTTCATACACATGAACTTAAGAAGAATGGCGAGATTTATGTTCAACAAACTCTCTCAAATGACAATGTGACCGATTTATTCACAAAGCACTATCGACATCTACATTCAAAAAATTGGTTCACAAGATTGGAATGCGTCGACTCAGACATTTTCAGTGATCAACATCAAGAGGAGTAGTTTTACTCTTCCTTCGCTTAGATTTTATCCCACTGAATTTTCCTAATATTAGGAATATGTAACACTATATATCTAATTTGTTATAAGTATGGACTCACACATATCTCCGTATTGGTATGATATTGTTCAGTTTTGACCTATGCTCTCATGGCTTTGCTTTTGGACTCTACCCAAAATACATCATACTAATGGAAATATATGTCCAAATTTATATACCCATGATCCTCCCCACTTCTAGCCGATGTGGAACTTTGGTCGCATACTCAACAATCCTCCCCTCGAACAAAGGACCATCGAGCATTCCCTTAAACGATCATCTATCCGTCTATCTTCCTCACCAAGAAAGATTTCCGCTCCATCGAGGTCAACTACTCTTCTCCACCATATTGAGACACACGCCTTATGTGAAACACCCGAGCACCGCCTTACTTTGAGAGCTTGTTTTATCCAGATCAACTCCTATCCACCGTGTTCGAACGTGTATGTGAAGCATCCGGAACACACCACATGTCCAATAGAGCTCATCCACGGATCCCATCGTGAGCTAATCGAGGCACCACCTTCGTTCGGTATTCTAATGATTCATCCGCATGGCTAATTCTGAGCCTGGCTCTGATGCCACCGTTAAGAATATGTAACACCACATATCTCACTTGTTATAAGTATGGACTCACACATATCTCCACATTGGTCTAATATTGTCAACTTTGGACCCAGGCCCTTGTGGCTTTGCTTTTGGATTCTACCCAAAATGTCTCATACCAATGGAGATATATGTCCAAACTTATATCCCCATGATCCTCCCCACTTTTAGCCGATGTGGGACTTTGGTCGCATACCCAACACTTAACAATGTTTTAATGAGGCATCACTTATTTTTAATACTCCAAAATAACTATTTTAACATTCTCATTTTCCTTCATTTGATTATTTTGGTCACATTGAACTTTTATAAAACAAGATTTAAACGAGGCATATTTTGTAATGTGTCATTCAAAGAAAAGTGTTGTAAATAGTAAATTTATTAATTCATGATAATTGTGTCCCTACAATCCTAGAAATTATTATCATTGTATTCTTAATCCTTCCCCATAATATGGGGATTGGTTCTCATTACAATATACATTAATATATTGTCTTTTATTCTTTTTCTATCTTTTCATAACATGACATATATTAAGTTATTAACAATTACTTTTTCATAATTATGCAGGAATTTCAAAGCACCATGCTAGTAAACTCGGTTCAAATATTTCTATTATGTTTACCAACCTTTTACGTGCAAATAAATGGCAAAATAAATACTTTCTTGAAAAAGATCCCAATATGGGGACAACTGTCTCTTCTTAGCGTCTCTATCTCATAGCCTTATTATTTAGCCACAGTCAAGTTGAAAAGCTAAGAAGCAAACAGGCTTCAAACATGTTCAATTGTGCTTATAATATAAATTATTCTGGCTAACGTGAAAATTACATCATAAAATATTGTGACTGAATAATTGATCCGGTGAATTAATTGAAAAATCAAGTTAAATCTACATTAAAGACAATTTTAACATCTAAGGTAAAACTATGTTAGAAAATGTCTTTCTTCATAATTTGGCCACGTGACTCGATTGTGATAATAATTAATAAATACACAAATTGTTTCCAAAATTTCTCAGAAGAATTATGTGTTCCGTATATTTATACAAGTCGAAAAAGGTATGTCCTATTAATCAAAGCCGGCTATATAGAATTCATAAGGTAGACTGATGATTCAATTATATACCTTCTATTCTCCATTAATTTTTTTTATCCCTTCAAGAATTCTAATCCTTCTTGTTCCTTCATCATAAATAATATTTCAAATAACTAGTAAAGAAAGTAATGTTTTGGTCATCTTGTTCGCATTTGCTTAAGTCGCATATATATAGAGTTAAATGTTACAATATTGTTCATTCCTGTTTAAGTTGCTAGTTTTAAGAGGATTTTACTTTTTATCACGTCATTCTTTAGTTGATTAAAATCAGATCACAAGCTTAGGGAATGATATTATTGTCGTAACTGGGCTTGAGCAGGAAGACGAGTTCGTTTTAAAAGCATTATTTGTTCACCACGTTCCCTCACCTATACAGGTTTTACCTTTTTTCCATTATAATTTAACATGTGCACAATTCATTTGGGTATCAGTGAAACTTGAAATCGAGACCTGGGCTTGCTATGATACTAAGTTAGTCACTCGATCTAAAAACTTAAGGTGTTAGGTTCAGTCATATATTTATCAACTATTATAATTTTCTAATTGAATGTAATAAAAAATACTAAATAACTTCAATATATAACTATTATACTATTTAAGTAAAATCATGATAATGAAGGTTTTTTCACATAATCAAATTACTACTGAAACACACGTCGATGTCATCTCTATGTATTTAAATTTTGCCTAAATTTTACTGAAAGCATTAGCAAATTTTCAAATAATTTTCTAATTATTCTATTTTCATAATTTTTTTAGAGGTTAACTGCTATTTTCTTCATAATTTACGAACATCATGGAACATTTTTAATTTCTAGACAGAAAATTTTGTTCAAATAAGGATTCATCCTTTTTTCGTATATTGCCCTAGTAATATTCTTTCCATATTACACACATTTGTTGTGAATAATGGTCCATAAACTAAGAATTAATGATATTACAAAAAGTTTGTTTATTGCCAAGGGTAAATTCCTAGATCCTTTAAATATAAAATCAACAATTAACATGTTAAAGCCTTCATTTATTTCCTTAACAAAGTTGGTCTCCTAAAATCAAACTCCAAACACAATCAGATATTAGAGCAAAGACAAACTCAAACAAACGATTTGATCCATTTAAGATCCAACAAGCAATCAAACTCCAAGATTCGTTAGTTTCAAAAGAGGTACGTGTTTCATAGGGATGTTAAGGTAAAATCCAATATCTCTTACATGTGAAAAAGTTGATGAAGATTAAAGGTTTGTGCTACTTCTCTTAACAAGATTTTCCGTTTATATAATTTGTTTTGTAGAACTCTAGTATGGGCAAATAATCCAAGCTATAATATTATTATTTTAATATTGGTACGTCATAAATAACATTTTTCAATAGCTTAATGGCACAAACATCATGCCATTCTTTACACAATACTAGTGGGATATACTAATTTGTAGGAAAAAGTAATCTTAATCCTCTTTGATGTTGTAGTGTTTTCATTCACTTGGATTTTCACCAGCAGTTGCAAGTGCATATTCCTTATTGATTATCACCGCAGATGCAATAGGTCTTTACACAGGAAAGGCGGCTTCCGCTTCGTGTCACGCAAGTTACAGGCCCCGTGTCATCATAGTCCGATGCTGTCAAGAATGAATAACATGCTAGTTACAGATATCATATGTATATACAATAGTGCACATGTGTCTCATACATATACATAAACTTCAAAAATAATAGCATTTTCACCATTAGTTGGAGGTGTGGGTGTGGGTGTGGGTGGGTGTAGGTGTGGGTGCAGGTGCACGTGCACGTGCACGTGCACAGTCCTCACAGGTGCAACCAAACATGTCACAGGCGCAATCATGTCCGCTTTGTGACTTACAACTTCCCATCGAGTCAGCAGACTCTACTGACACTGTCAAAAATGAAAACATGGTAGTTATAGATATGTACATACAATAGTGTGCGCATGTGTCTCATATGTTTATATAAACTTCTAAATATTAGCATTTCCGTGCAAACAAGACCATCTACGAGGAGGGTGCGGGGGTTGAGACAGAGAGGAATTTAACTTGTTGCAACAAGCAGGAGGACAAAAATAATCAACTTGGCGGCATCCATTCTTGTGTTT
Organism: Osmanthus fragrans; assembly: GCA_019395295.1. Taxonomy (NCBI): domain Eukaryota; kingdom Viridiplantae; phylum Streptophyta; class Magnoliopsida; order Lamiales; family Oleaceae; genus Osmanthus; species Osmanthus fragrans. The sequence continues at coordinate 25,608,169 of CM033342.1, read as the reverse complement.
GAGGAACTAATTAATGTATAGTCTGTATAATATCTCTTATTGGGTAAGATGAAGCCATACTGGGCTATATATATATAGACAAAGATAAAATTAAGCACGAGTTTATTGAAGATTAAAATCTTTTGAAATAAATGCATTATTGTATTATATTGCAAAGAAATTAATTTCATGTTGATAGGCTTGATTTACTTTCTTTCTTGATGTGTTTGTAAACAATTCTATTTTTTATTTTTTATTTCGATCCTTTGTTTTTTTAAAGTGAGATTACCTTATTAAGAGTTTCAAAAAAGTTCATTAAATGACAAGTGACATAGCAGATGTATAGAAGAGATAGTGTTTTTTCTACTCTCTCAAAATGGAATCTATTCCAAACATATATGCCATGGTCCCTAATTACATTTTGAATAATAATGTTCACACTAATATTTTATTATTTGCACCATTTTTTATGTGCAGAATATCGTCAATTTGATGACTTTGCACTTACCTCATCAACTATTTTTTCGTATTTAATCATTAACCTTCAATTAATTGGGACATCTATATTTGATAAGATTTCAGTCAAAATATCATGCTAACGTGTATTGAATCAAGAGACAAAATTGTCAAACTTTTTATTTATTGTTTATCTCAATTATTTAAAATTACGAGAGTCAAATAAGACTTTTCGTGCCTACCTAACAAAGTTTTCAATAAAAATTGTCGTTAGAGATGAGATGTGCAATTTAATAAATAGTTGATCATAAGAATATATTTGACAAAAAAAAAAATTTGGAAAAATAAATGCAAAAATACTCAAAGATTGTGAACAGTATTCATTGCAACTAAACTTTGATGTAGTTAACAAAAACTATCCTGTTGATAATTACCCTTACTTTTTCGAAGAAGGTAATATATATTGTTTTAATAATTTTGTAAGGACTATAAATTACCCAGTTAATCTAACAGAATACTAATTATAAAGAAATAACACATAACTGGGGAAAATAATAAATAAAAAAGAAAAAAAGATATGCACGTGGGTAATACCTAAAAAGAATCTCATAGTTGACATAGTCTAAACTAAGCTCCATGTGTAAAACTGGAGGCTATATTATACAACTTTTATGACCAGAGGTGTACCCCGTCTGTCTAGGAGGGGCCACAAGCCCCCTGGACGGGCAGGTCTTACGTGGCCATGTCCGTTTAGAAAAACCCAAGACGCGGTCAAAGTCTGAACAATCAGCAATATTTTTTGTGGAAATTACATAAAACCAGCTGTTTAAATATCACTTTTCAAAAATAAGGTACCAAGTTTAATTAATCACAAACCAGGTATTATATAATTAACCCTACACATCTTAACACCCCAAACCCTACATCTCCCTTTCTTCTCGCCAAAAGAAAAACTCTGCCTCTCTCTCTACCACCGCCTCTACGACGTCTCTCTCTCTTTCTACACCACCGCCCTGGAGAGGCGGAGATGGCTTTGGGGGAGACGGAGATGCTAGAGGCAAAGATGCTGGAGGCGGAGATGGCTTTGGCACCGGTGGAGGAAAAATTGGCTTAGGTTCCGGAGGTGATGGCACAAATGACTTAGGCTCTGACGGAGACGGAAATGTAGGCTCCGGTGGAGGAAAAAATGGCTTAGGTGCCGGAGGAGGAGGCGAAAATGGAGGCGGCTCGACGACAGTGCAAAGAGGTGAGTTGCGATGTGAACCACTATTGCAGAGAGGTGGTGGTGGGATGTTGGTTGGAAAATCTCTCTTTATAGCCTTGCTTTCACCCCCAAATGAATTTTGTCTTGATCAATTTGTGCTTAGCTCTCAATTGATAAGAACTTGGTAAATGCAGGCTAGAGGCTGGCTTGCCTTGTGGCTCATTTGGAAAATGGTGTTTATGGCGGTGGGTGTGGCAGTCGACGGTGGTGGTCGTGGTAGTGGGTGTGGTGGTGATAGATCTGGTGCCGTGATGTTTTTCCTGTTGATTTTTTGAGGTGGTGGTGGTTGTTTGGTGGTGATACTGGAGGAGGCAACGATAGGAGGTGTTCACATATTATTTGGTTGATTGTGATCATTAAATTGATTAATTTGTGATCAATAAATAATGTGACTAATGATAAAGATAATTTGTGACTAAAAAATATTAAGAGACCTAATAAATTATTAATCTATGACCAATAATTTAATAATATGTAACTATATAATAAATTGTGACTTATAATAATTGTGATTCGTGACTGATGAACAAATTGTGACCGATGAAATTTTTAAATCGTGATCGTAAAATAAATTATGACTTATTAAAATTCTAATTTGTGGCATCGAAAGTAATTTGTGACATACAAATTTTTTGATTCGTGAACTCGAAATAATTTGTGACCAATTAATTTAATAATATGTGATCAGTGAATTAATTGTGACCTTTAGGTGCGTATTTGTGACCATGAATTGCATAATTATGACCTTATAGTAATTAATTAATAAAAAAATTAATTAATTAATGAAAACCTGGTTTTTGCATAGAACAAAGTTTAGATCTAAAATATGAATTGATGATACTTAAAGCATGGTTTATGAGTTCTTCCCATTTTTTACCATAAAGACAGATCTATTGGTAGTTAAGGTGTCAACACGCTTGGCCTATGCAAGCCTCTGTTTGAAAATGTGGGCTCGATAAGAAAGCACCGATCGTTCCCTTCCATTATTACATAGCTGTTTGACTCTCTTTTCCAAAAAAAATTCTCTTCTAGAAATACATTCAATCCTTAATTTAATTTCATAAATTCTTACTCTAATTTCTCCCAGCCTAACAAAATCTCCAAATTTCATTCTTTAAGTTAAATTGCTTCTTTATATCCACTAAACTACGTCTAATATTGAGTAAATTTGTTACAATTTGCCCTGATTACGTTTGCAAAGCCAGTTACACAAAGCAATGACAAATTAATGGATATTTAAGTCAAAATTGTTGATTTTTAGCTATAAATCTCAATAAGAATTAGTTTCCTTTAAGATAAAGAAACCAAATATAAAAAAGATCTTAGCTAGTAAGCTTTTATTAAACAGGTCCACACTGTTTTCACAATAAAGTGTCATGGGCTCCAGCGCCGAAGATACCACGTCAAGGTCCATAAGAAACTTCCTAAACCATATAGCCTCTTTTGTAACTTCACAAGCAGCTATATATTCCGCCTCGATGTCAGCAATGAAAGATTGTTTAATACCTCCATAATACATCTCTACCTCCCAATATTAATAACGATCATGAAGATGAATTTCTAGAGTCTCATTCGATTCGACAATCAGTATATCCAATGAGAATCAGATCATCCCTTGAATAGACAAGCATATAACCTTTCATTCTCTGAAAATATTTGAATATATGCTTTACCGTTATCTAGTTCTCCGGTCCTGAATTAGACGGATAATGATAGATATGTGATCCAGTGCAAAACATAGCATACATGAGACTTCCAACAACCGAAGCATAAGGAACATTCTTCATCTTATCTATATCAGTAGGAGGCTTGAAAAATGCTTCTTAGATAGATGTATATCTCTAATGTTAACTTGTTTAGTAGGAAACATGGCCAGGAAATGCAAAGAACCATTGGTGCTCGTGGACACGCTGATGGTGATGGCATTTGCCATCTTCTATAACAAAATCAATGTAGCTGATTCAGTGGCATCGTCACACGGTGGAAGCTATGGCATGAGTGACGAGTAATTTTTGCAGATTTTTCTGATTTTGAGCGACACACTTGGTCAGGGCGACAAGATGGGAAAAAGTGGTGGATGCTTAATATATCTATATGTCCAAAACTTTTACAATTCTAAAGTAATAATAGAGAGAACCTCATCGCATGACAGATATTATTTAACCAACACTTTTCTTAAAAACAAATACGTAACTTGGACTGCATCATTTTAAGTCTCATCATATTTAGCAATACTCCATTCCTTTTACCTACTGGACCATATAATTTTTTGGTAAACAAGGAATAGTCAATCCAATAAGAATTTCTCTTTCATTACATAGATCATTAAACTCTCGTCATATAGATTCATGCTCTCAAACAGATTTCAAAGTTTTAACTTCCATAATCTGATTTTTCACTCTACTTCAGTAAAGTCTAAATCGATGTAATGTCTTGAACTTATGAAAATTAGAAACACAAATGAAATGCGTGAATCCATCTATAAATGTAATGAAAAAATGAGGTTTCATCTCTTTCTCTCTTAATTATAACCCGCAAAGAAATTTGGATGAACTAACTATTCGGAAGATTTGAAAGATTATTGGCTCAAAGAGAATAAAAGAAATGAACTTACTGGATTCGTTTTAACTTAGTGGATTTGTTTCTAGCATACTGGATATGGTTTTAGCTTACCAGATATAGCTTCTTACTGGATATGGCCTTTTACCAAATATAGCTTTAGCTTACCGTTTATAAATTTGGCTTATCGTATATGGCTAGCTTACTGAATTTAAGCTTACCGTATTTCAGCTTAACGGTTTCACACAGAACCAGGGCCGATTTTGGGCCGAGGTAAATGATGCTTGGGCCTCGGGCCCAAAATTGAAGGGGGCCTATTTTTTGCCCAATTTTTTTTTTTTTTTTTTTTTGTCCCATTTTTTTCCTCTATCGTCTGAACTGGAGCCCAAAAGCGATAACCGAGAGAAAATTAGGGCAAGAATCTCTTTTATATTATCCCTTTCTACTTCCCGTTTAAGATCATAAGCCTTTCAGAATTTTTAGCAAATTTGTAATATTATGCTCGAAGCACACTGAATTTACAGAAATTCTTTTATGTCTCCAGGTTTACTTTTTCGCTTACTAGCTTAGATCTTTTGGCCTTTTTTTACAATCCATTGATTTGCTGCGCTTTCTGTATTGCGTAGAACGAGGAGGGAAAACATTGTGAAAAATGCTGGTTTGGGGTTTAGGATATTTGGGTTCTTGTTTTGCTTGGTTTCGTTCTCAGTTATGGCAGCTGATAGAAATCAGGGTTGGGCTCTTGATTCATTCAAACGTTACAAAGAATTCAGGCAAGTTTATTATAATTCAAATCTCACCTTTTTATGCTACATAAAATTTAATACCATGTTTCTTATCATATTCATGAGGTTTTCGTCTTTTCAGGCTTTGATAAAATGAAGTTTTGGCAATTTGTAGGTATTGTATGTCAGTGAATGTGATAGGATTTGTATACTCAGGCACACAGGCGTTGGATTTGTCGTACAATTTAGCCTCCGGAAAGTATATCGTGTAGCATCAACAACAACGCCGGTATTATTTTGATTTCATCATTGATCAGGCAAGTTTTAATTTTGGGTGTTTAATTAGGCACAGATATGATTCTTATATGGACTATTTAGCTAACTCTTTTGTACTTTTTGAAGAAAGTTTACTTTTTTCGAATGGAACTTAACATTTTCTTTCTCTATTTGTTGTAGCAATAATTCTTTATGTGACTTCGGATTGGTGGTGGACCACACGTGAATGACTATATTTTTCTTTCGGTGTGATTGTTGCTAATTATGAAAATGAGAGTAAAGAACAAGAATTTATCGTTAACTAAAAATGGATAGAACACCATGAAAATAGAAATCATCGATAACGAAGGATGCTAATTTGCTTATTAGTTAACAAGAATCCATTATTACCCTTTGCCTTTGCTTGCAATTCATTCTTACAGTTATCTTGGACTTATTTGGTGATATTTCATATGTAACGGAGCTATGGCTGGGAATTCGTAGGGACCAACCTTTATCCAGTGGAGCTGGATTCTTCACTTTTTGGAGTTTGTTCATCTCGCAGTTGGATGCGAGTAGAAAAAAAGGATTTTACGAGCTAAGATGCAATTGTTATTATTTCGAGAAAAAGATAGATGCAAATTGTAAAAGGATAATCCATTCACCGTCCAAATATTTTCCACAGTCCACACGTATATCCTTCTGTCATTCAACGCTATATTCTTACAGTAATTAGTTTTGTCTCTTCGTCCTTTAACTGGTCCAAATTTTTAAGCGTGTTCTAGTTGTTTGATTGTAATACTCTGCTGCTGACCAAACATAAACGAGTGGTAATAGGCATATTGTGCGGCTAGAATAATAATATATTTCTGATATTCAAAACACGAGTCATAAGATTAGCCGGCTAGCATGTTGTACTATTGACCTAAAAGGGTGTGTGGCTAGCTAGCGGGCAGTTTGTTTGAAGGAATGTGTTGCATAATACACCGTTAAAATTTGCATTTATGTTGAATTTGGAGCCTAGGGGCCTAATTTCTGGACTTCGCCTCAGGTCCCACCAAGCACAGAACCGGCTCTGCACAAAACTTATCGGTTTTAATAAGAAACAAAAAGAGAGAACTGAGAAAGAAGAGAAGCACACGGCTAGCTATCTTCATTCATATATATAATCTTTACAAGTGATTTAAATACAAAATATCTTCCATACTTCACCTACTATAGCATAGACATCAGCTAGAGGTCTCGTTTTCACCCTGCCTTTATTTGATTCTGAATCATCATTATCATCGGGTTCCAATTCACCCTCATCACTTTCTTCATCTCTGTTCTATGAAATCATATTACTGGTTTTCTTTTTAACCACAGAGTTTGATCCTAATTCCATGTGGCACTTTCATCCACTTTAATATCTCTACTTGTGATTATCTTTTTTAATTGAGGATTGAACACCCTATAACCTTTGGCATTAATGTAATAGCCAACCAGTATTCCAACTTCTGCTTTATCATTGAATTTGTCCCTCTTTGCATTAGGAATATGAGTGTAACAAACACTCACAAACACCTTTAAATGTGAGACTTCAGGTTTAGCATCATACCAAGCCTCATATGCTGTTTTTTTTCTCCAAAGATCTTGTTGGCAGATGGTTGAGGAGATAAACAGCAATGTTGACTGCCTCTGCCCAAAATTCCTTAGGTACTTTCTTCTCTAACAATAAGCACCTGGCCATCTCCATCACCGTTCTGTTTTTCCTTTCACTCACTCCATTTTGTTGAGGAGAATGGAGAATGGTTAACTGATGCTTAACACTTTCAGCCTTACAGAAATCATCAAATTGCCTACACCTGTACTCAAATCCATTATCAGTCCTTATTACCTTTGTTTTGCAGCAACTTTCATTCTCTACCATGTTTTTTAATGTTTAGAACATAGTTGCAGCTTCAGACTTATCTTTTAAAAAATAAACTCAACACATTCTAGAGAAATCATCAATGAAGATGATGAAGTACTTACTGTCATTTAAGGTAGTAGTTCTCATTGGTCCACAGATGTCTGAATGCACCAATTCAAGTTTAGTTGTGGCCTTCCTTGACTGATTTTTTTGAAATGATAGCCTAGTTTGCTTCCCAAGTTGGCAGACATCACAAACACAGGCATCATCAATGATTTCAGGCAAGCTTTCAACTAGATTGAAGTCATACATTTGCCTAAGCGAAGATGTGGCTAGCATGACCAAATTGTCTATGCCATAAGAAAGACACATTTTCTTCAGCTAAGCATGCATGTGTAGTGATATTTTTTCAATCTATAGGAAAGCTTCTATTCTTCATTTGAACTTCCATTAACTACTGTCCATTTCCATCTAGTATAGTGCAACTTTATTTTTAAACATCAAGACATGATTTTTCTCAAGTAATTGCCCTACATTAACTAAGTTTTGATCAATCTCAGGCACATATAGAACATCAGGTATGTGTTTGATATATGTTGAAGTCTGAACAGCAATCACTCCTACGCCTTTCACTTTAACAAAGTCTCCATTTCCCACTTTAACTCTGGACCTGTAGGCTTTGTTTAAATCAAAAAAGATGCTGGAGTCTACAGTCATGTGGTGAGTGTAACCACTATCCAATAACCAAGTTTCAACCTTGCTACAAGCCTTGATGGCAGAGAACAAATGTTCCTCAAACATTTCTTCCTGATTTTTTGCCATTTTTGCTGCTGCTATGTTTTTTCCCCCTTTTGTTTTTGCAAAAATTTTCAATATGACCAAATTATTTGCAGCCTCTACACTGAACTTTGGGCCTGTACCAATACCATTTAGGTGAATGACCCTTTCTTTTACAATGAGGATAAGTTACTCTTTGTTTCCTATCTTGCTATTGTCTTCAGCTTCTTTCTTTTTAGCCTGAGGTTTCTCCACACCAAAGCTCATTTGAGCTTTGTACTTTCCTTTAACAAACAAGGCTCCTTCTATTTGTTCCTCCTGCCTCCTCAACCTTCTTTGCTCTATTGTTTGAAGGGCATTAACCAATTCAACCAAAGTAAATGATGACAGATCTCTTAAATCATCAAGTGATGATATTTTGGCTTCAAACTTCTCTGGTAGGCTGATTAGAACCTTCTCCACCACTCTTTTATTTGGCAAATCGTTTCCCAACAGCCTAATCTTATTTATAACCTTCATCAACCAGTCTACAAAGTCTTTTACCACCTCAATTTCCTTCATTTTCAAGGTCCCAAACTCTCTTCTCAGATTGAATACTTGCATATGTCTTGTTCTCTCATTTCCTTGGAATTCCTCCTTAAGTCCATCCTAGGCTTCTTTTATCGTTTCACAAATCATTATCCTTGTGAAGATGGCATCTGAAATAGCAAACTGAATGCAAGAGAGAGCCTTGAACTTCTTGGCAACATCTTCACTGTGTTGTTTGATTTGAGCAACTGTGGGATTTGCTCTCAACGGTAGAGGTTCAATACATGTCTCTGTTATCTCCCAAAGGTCATAAGCCTTGAGATAGGCTTTCATCTTTGCAGTTCAAAAGTTGTAATTTTCTCCATTGAAAGCTGAGGGTAGAGGTACTGAGAAGCCAGTTGATGCCATCTTCTTTTCTGTCAACACAATTTTGCCTGCTGATGGTTTTCCCTTTTTGTTACTCCAGTTCTTCTTCTTGCTGTCCCTTTCTAAGAACTAGGAAGCTCTTATACCATGAAAGGTTATTGGCACAAAGAGAATAAAATAAATGAACTTATCGGATTCATTTTAACTTACCAAATTTGTTTCTAGCATACCGGATATGGCTTTAGATTACCAGATATAGTTTCTTACCGGATATGGCCTTTTACTGGATATAGCTTTAGCTTACCGTATATGGATTTGGCTTATTGTACATGGCTAGCTTACCGGATTTAAGCTTACTATATTTCAGCTTACCGGTTTCACACAGAACTTACCGATTTTAATAAGAAACAAAAAGAGAGAACTGAGAAAAAAGAGAAGCACACGGTTAACTATCTTCATTCTTATATATAATCTTTACAAGTGATTTAAATACAAAATATCTTCCATACTTCACCTACTACAAGACATCACAAATGATAACTTTTTCACCATACCACACATGGTCCATAATTCAAAAAAATATACTACCAACATGTACTAGTAAATTAGGGAATAATGATTACAAAAGATATAGTATGTTAACAGTATGAATGTCATGCTACATTCAACAAGTTTAGCTCTTATAGACTTTGAATGGTTTTCACAACTTAAAACCTCAAATCATTGCACAAATATCAAAAACTGTTATAAACATCACCGCTATAAGTACGAACAGAACTACCAAGTATAAGTTCAAGTTAGAAACTACTCTTAGAAGAACAATGATTGAGATCAAGTTTAACGGAGGATTTGATTCTATATATCATAATATCAAATATTAGGCCAGTTTATCTACCTTGCAATTCTAAAATGCATTTACCAGTCATACAAAGTTCCACTCCATCTCTATTAGTTGTTTATATCTATTTTGTATCAAGTCAAAAGCTTGACAATAGATTAAAGACTCATCTTGATCTCACGTAAAGTGGGTTGGTTTTCAACTCTTGAATCTACTATCCATATAGGATAAGATCTAATATATATTGTTTGACATGTAAACAACATTAAGAGTAATATATTCAAGCGCAATATCCTTTAACTTAAACACTTTCGAGCTAAGTGATTCAAAACCTTATAGTTGAAGCACTTGAACCTTTTTTATATTAATTCTCTACACAATCACTTTCATGTCCTTAGTATATGATATGTTTTTCGTGGTCCCTTTTATAGTCTCCTCACTATCTCGCATTTGTTCTAGACCCGAAGTCTTATATGAACATGAATATTGATGCACAAGCATGTCCTCGAAACTTAGCAACACCAAGTTATACGTCTTTTAACTCAATGCAACGAGTAGTGTCAATAAAGAAAAATTACGCTTCAATGTAAAGACACATTGAACTTCAAAGTTCCCAACTTTTAAGAAGAGACCATTTTGGACTTGCTACTTATCTGAAAAATGTGACCAACTAAAATTGGCAATATTAAGTTAAGCTCAGTCACATTTGAGAATAAGAATATCTATAACTTACCAAATCAAATGTTCAAGCACTGTAATCTATTTTTTACTGTACTTGACAAAGTTCTTGATTTCTATTCTCTATAGTAGTATGATCCACATCAAATTTTGTATTGCGTGATTGATGCTCTCTAAAACTTCATGTTCTTCTAGTACACCAAAACTCTTATCCTGCCAAATATTGTCACTTTTGGCTCACCACCTTTATAAAAGTTAACAAATATAGATTTTTGATGTCAGGATCTATTAGATTTTAGAGACATTTTTTCTTAGTCAGTGCTCATTTATGCACATATACCATTTTACATTAATACAAATTAACGTAGACGATAGTTCAACATTATGCACAGAGTCAAAAGTTTACTATTTTCCCAATCATCATCTGCAACCCTATTATGTCACTATCATAAACTTAATTTTGTAAGTTCCAAGAGACAATCATATTAAATCTTTTGGCTTTAGAATTCCCACTCAGTTGGTGGATCAAATAGTTCTAGATGAGATTTTTTTACTTTAAATCTTCGAATCACCGAACCATAACTCAACTAACAATCAACAAATCTTAATAAAAATCTCACTAATTCTACGACTTTAGCATTAATATTAATTCACGAATTAACAGATATCATGTAATTCAATAAGGCAATTTCACAATGTGCAATAAAAGCATAAATATGCAAATTTATCCAATATGAAATATATTTGATATCACATACTAATTTTTTTTTAATAATTTCAAATATATTCAAAGAATGGAACTCACATCATTTAAATTTCATTATACAAATTCTCAACCTCATTTGAATCTCTATTGTGACAGTCCCAACAAATGAGGAGCAATGTCAGAATTCTCGTATTCTGCTTATCAACAAGAAAATATGTTCCAAAAATATTCATGTGTTCTATTAGATTATGCTATAATTTCGATAAGCATGTAGCTTTTTGATACATTCTATATCCTTAGACTTTTTGTATTTTCTCTTAGAATTCTAAAAATGTGGATCAATCTAGCCACATGAAACTAAACACGAAATATGAGAATATATCATAATGGATTGCATAACTACATTAAGATCAACACCATTCAAGAACGGGGGAACATGATATAATTTAAAATTAGAAAAAATTTGACATTAAAATCTTATTTTTCGACTTAAATACAATTTTCAAAAATTATTTACAAACGGACTAGTCAAAAATTACATTCAAAGTATTTTTCAATCACAAAAAATTGGGAACATTTAAAAATTAATAATTACCTCCAAGTAGGTAATAGTATCCCTAAACAAATTTTTTGAATTTAATTAAATCATAAAATAATTTATTTTGTATTTAAAATATGTATTTTTAACTTTAAATCATAAAAAGTACTTTAACAATTTGAAAATAAAATATTTTTATATCAATAAATCCAGAATAATACTAGGATCAAAATACTATTTTCAAAATTGTGAAATACCTTCTATGCGACATCACACACGAGGGATATTCAATTTATTTTTTTTTTCATTGTGGGCACTACATCTACCGGTGCGTGTAGTGCATGCTATTGGACGATATCTCAGCAAAAGACAGCATCAACAAAAATATTCCACAAAAATATTCCGAGCAATATTTTATTACCATATCTCTACTTTATTTTCATGTCACCATCTCAATTCCCATCTTCTATTTTAGGGGTTTATTTCACTTCCCCCCTTGTATATAATTCTCGACTGCTGGTATAATGAATTGAGCGAGTTTGGCGTCTCCATCTTTTATTTATTTTACAAGGTATCAGAGTAATTGGAATCCTAGGAAATCACCTTCAACATGGCCGAAGACAGCCCTATTCCTATGGCCTCCAATGCTTCAAACAACAACATAAATAACACCCAATCAAACACTATCCAATCCGCTCATGATTCCTCATCACCGTATGCCCTTCATGCCTCGGATAATTCAGGCACAACCCTGGTTACATGTCCGCTCAGAGACGATAATTATCCCACATGGCGTCGTGCAATGACCAACGCACTCCAAGCCAAAAGTAAATTCGATTTCGTGGATGGGTCTATCAAACGCCCAGCAGCCGATTTGCAAGAATTTTCGTGGATTAAGTACAACTCAATGGTGATATTGGATCTTTAATTCCCTCCACTCTACTCTTCATGACAGCGTTGCTTACTACATGATAGCACATGACGTGTAGGATGACCTTGACGAACGATTTTCACAAGGTAATGCTCCATGCATCCATCAGTTGAAAGTCGAGATGATGAACACCCTACAACAGGGCATGACGATTTATGTATACTATACTAAGCTAAAGGGTATTTGGGATGAACTCAACACATATTCTTAGATCCCTTTATACTCTTGTGGCTCCACAAAGGCACTTGCTGTAGAGAAAGAAAAAGAGAAGGTACATCAGTTCTTAATGGGGCTGAATGAAAAGTACAACGTCGTTCGATCCCAGATCTTAAATACAGACCCGCAACCTTCTTTATCTCATGTGTATGCCCTGGTAACGCAAGAGGAACACCAGCAGCTTGTCAAGGCATCAAGGCAACCTTCAGTCGAAACAGCTGCATTCCTCACAGGTAGTACCAACAGGTTCAACAGTACCCGTAAAACCCCAGTCAGTCGTAACCTCTCCAAACTCTTTTTTGATTACTACAAAAAGGTCAGGCACACCCGAGACACTTGCTTTGAGTTATACGGCTATCTGGAATGGTGGGATAAAAGGAACAAGTCTGGCAAACCCAATATGGCCCATAATTCGCAGTGCATAGAGACTTCTGAGAGCAACAACCCCATACCAGTCAATGGTTTAATAAGTGAATATTAAGCTCAACTCATCGCCATGCTGAACCTTGACACAGCTCGTGATTCTACGGCTAACTTTGCGGGTAAGGTAACCTCTCTGTCCAATCACACACTTGAATGGGTTCTGGATTCAGGTGCCTCTGACTACATGACCTGCCACGAAGATGCCTTTACTTTCTCCAAAGCCGTGCCTCATCTTTCCCCGATTAAAATCCCAGATGGCTTGTTTCTCCCGGCTAAGTCTTATGGAGACGTTTCTTTTAATTCTCTTGTTTCCTTGCATGATGTTCTTTATGTACCTGTTTTTACTCGCAACCTTATATCCATCAGCAAGTTAACTAAATCCTTAAATTGTGTAGCTGACTTTTTCCCTTCCTTTTGTGCCTTACAGTACCTAGCCACGAGGAAGTTGATTGGAATGGGTGAATTGCGAGATGGACTATATTATTTTCGAGCAATCAAGTTGGCAGCAACCAGCACCAGTACTCCTAATTCTAAATTTATTTTATGGCATCAACGTCTTGGTCATTTGTCTTTCAATAAATTGTCTCTTCTTCATGATTTAGGTCTATCTTCCAGTAGGTCCTTTACTACATGTTGTGACTCTTGTCATCGAGCAAAACAAGCTCGAAAACCTTTTCCTATTAGTTCAATTAAAACGCATGCTTCTTTTGAATTAATTCATTGCGATGTTTGGGGACCATATCACACTAGTTCCCTATCCGGGGCCACTTATTTTTTTAGTGTTGTAGAATATTTTACCAGAACTACTTGGGTATGTTTACTGATAAGTGTGTGTTTACACACTTATTGGACACTTATTAGTTTGTAATTATTGATGAAATTGAGCATATTCTATGCATAATTGTGTATTACTTGATTTTATAGGCAAAAACCCCAATCAGACGAAGAAATTAGCTAAAGAGGAGCAAAAGGACTAAAAGTGTACCATTTTGTGAAGTTAAGGACTGAAATGCACTTGACCAAAAGATGGAGGGCTTTGACTACAATTTAGTAAGGGGTTAAATGAAGTTCAAAATCTGAGACTAAATTGTACTAATCCAAAGATGAGGGATTAGAGTGCACAATGGTCAGAATGTTCAAGGACCTGAGCAGCAAAAATTAGATGAACTATGCGACCACATAGGTTTTGCCTATGCGGCCTCGAAGTGGCCACAGAAAACTCAGTACCGTATTAAGCTCTTCTATGCGACCGCATAGAAATAGCCTATGCGGTCGCCTAAAAGAAATTTTCAGAGGCGGTTGAGTTTTGTTTTTTCTCGAAGTTTTAGCCAAAACTTTTGACCGTTTTAGATTTGTTTAATACCTAATACTTATCTATACCTAATATTATATATTATATCTATTATAAAACTATTATAATAGTTATTAGTGGAGATAACCTAGTGGGAAATGAAGGAAATAGAGGATAAGAAGAGAATTTCATTCATTTGAGACTCAAGCTTCATCTTTTCGCTTGCTCTCTCTCGTGAAAAAACTCTCTGGTTTTGATTTCTTTTTTTAGTTTTGCTTTGTTTTTAATTTGTTTTCTTAGGTTATTGAAGGGTTGAAGGTGGTGAACAAAGAGAGTTGATCAAAGAAGAATTTGGAAAAGAAATGAAAGAGTTCAAAGTTGTTCTACACGGGTTGTATCTAGCCTTTTGAATTTCTTCCTTTAGTTTCCAGATTTGTATTGTAATGGAACAAAAATCCCTTTGTTACACTACTTTTATAATGAGTTAAATAGTTTTATGTTGAAATTTATGTATTAACTTAACCAAAACTTTCATTAGTATGTTGTTTTGTATGGCAAGATGCATGTGTTACCAAGTTTTAGATGTTTTAATTATTGTGTTTTATTGACTATCATGTACTTGATCAATATATGATATGGTTAAATGGTTGGTGCAATTACTGAGAAATTGTTGTACTAGCTAGATCAAAATAATAAAAACCCTAGGTTTGTATGGTTTCGACTATACTCGTTTAGGTGTTATAGGGATATACATCTACCCTAGGTGACCCTTAGAGTATTCTCACAACAGTTTAATGCAGTTGGTTAAGTTGTATCCACATAGAGATATAGTGGATAGGTTAATCAATTAGGGTTAATTTCACTCGGGAGAGGTTGTTAACTAAAATTGGAGAATCGGGTCTAATCGGATACTTTGGTAACACTAGCATCTTTATTTCATCGGGTTTAATACTAATGAAACAATGGTTAAGTGAAAGCATAAATTCCAATATTTTCCAAATCAAAAACCCTTTTCGTAATTTACTTTATCTTTTTAAAATTAAATCAAGTTTTTGTTTTATTTTCTCTTTTTAAAATCAATTTTTAAATGTGTGTGTACATCGTTAATTTAAAGCACATAAACTTGTAATTGGATAAACACTTCTCGTGGGATCGACTCGGACTTCAAATAGTCCATTATACTACTTGAGTACGCTTGCGACACACATATTCGGCCCGATCAAGTTTTTGGTGCAGTTGCCGGGGAGTGTTAAATTTGATTACTACTTAATTGTTTTTCACTTTAACGAACTTTTGAATTTTTATTTTATTTTACACTTTAAATCCAAAAGTTACTTTGTTTTCGTTGTTGTCAAATTTTTTAAATCGTTTACTGTTTATGAATCGGTCGCGAAGTCTCAATCTTCTTCAATTTGATCTGAAATCGAGGAGACTTTTCGCAGAAGGCTTAGGGAACAGAACGAGTTAAGAAGACGACAACAACAAATGGAGCGTCAAGAAGGACATCTTGAACCTATAATTCGACATGAACCAGCACCTCGGGAAGGTATACCGCCTAGTTTTGATCACCAAGCGGGTAGGGTTCAAAATCCTGGTATAAATGAAGAAGACATGTTATTCAGTGATTACCTAAACCGACCCGTGGTTGAAAATCAAGGTGGTATTATTTACCCTTCTTATGGACATCCGAATTTTCAACTTCGCCCGAATGTTATTAATCTATTCTCCAGTAACATATCATTTTATGGGAGATTAGATGAAAATCCACATAATCACATCGCACGGTTCATGGAAATGGTGAGTAATTTCACTTATGAGGGTGTGAATATGGAGGCGATTCGGATGAGGTTGTTTGTCCATACTCTGAAAGATAAGGCAAGAGAGTGGCTTGACACTCTGCCTCTAGGGAGTATTACGAGCTGGGTAGAGTTGATACAAAAATTTACAACTAAGTTTTTCCCACCTGCTCGTGTGGTCAAGCTTAAACACGATATCACCACCTTCCGTCAACATGATACAGAAATTTTTCACGAGGCACGGGAGCGATTCAAAGATATGCTCAGAAAGTGCCCTAATCATGGGATTACTTTAGGAGAACATGTCCAAATTTTCTATTTTGGTTTGACTCAACCTTACCGGTCCAATGTGGATTCATCCTCAAATGGGTCACTCCTTAATAGAAGCATGAGAGCAGCATATGATTTACTAGAGGTCATGAGCGAGCAGAGTGCCATGTGGCCTGATAGAGGTGTACAAAGGGGAGTTGGTGGAGCTAGAGAGAGTGAAGCATACAATCTTATGTTATCAAAGATCGACTCTCTAACGCGAAAAATAGAAGGTCTTTCTACATCTCCATCCACATCTGGCTCTCGTTCATCTCATATGATCCAAGCCTCACCGGCCTGTGATATGTGCGAAGCTAATCATGCGAGTTCAAGCTGTCCATTAATAGTAGTTTGGGATCCACCGAGCAACTGGCATACGCTCAAAACTTTCAACGTTCAGGGTACAATCCGTATGCTCAAACTTATAACCCTGGATGGCGTAATCACCCTAACTTCTAGTATGGGAACAATCAAAATGTGTTAAACCCTAAACCACAAGAGAAGAAGGAGGGGTGGAAAGAGGCCATTGCCAAATTGGCAAATCAGCAATTACAGTATCAAGAATGCAATGATGCCTCGTTGAAAAATTTGGAGCGGCAAGTGGGCCAAATTACGAAACTTCTCTCTGAAAGGCCACAAGGGGCGTTGCCTAGCAACACCGAAACAAACCCTAGAGAGAATGTTCAGGCAATTACTACTAGGAGTGGGCTTCGATTATCTGTACCTACAGTAGTATCCCCAAAAATCCAAACTGATAAGATGACAATCGAAGAAGAAGAGGTAGTACAGGAACCTCAATCAGGTGTTGAGGAATCCAAGGAGCATGACCAGGAGGCATCAACATCAAAGGCTCCACCTGTGGTCAAAGCTTATGTACCACCTATTCCCTTTCCACAAAAGCTTCAAAAGCATAAAATAGACGCTCAATTTGGTAAATTTTTGGAGGTATTTAAGAAGCTACCCATAAACATCCCGTTTGCTAATGCACTAGCTCAAATGTCGAGCTATGCTAAATTCATGAAGAATATCCTTTCTAACAAAAGGAAATTGGAAGATCATGAGACGGTGATGCTAACGGAAGAATGTAGCACTATCCTTCAGAACAAGTTACCACCCAAAATCAAGGATCCAGGTAGTTTTACTATTCCATGTGTCATTGGCGATGTAAACATTAGTAAAGCCCTGTGTGATCTTAGAGCGAGCATTAATTTGATGCCACTGCAAATTTTTAAAAAATTGGGAATAGGGGAAGTGAAGCCCACTACGATATCGTTACAATTGGCTGATCGGTCGATTACACATCCTCGGGGTATCATCGAGGATGTATTAATCAAAGTGGATAAGTTCATCTTCCCTGCGGACTTCATTGTTCTACATATGGAGGAAGATGAAGATATCCCAATAATTTTGGGACGACTGTTTCTTGCCACTGGTAGGGCATTGATCGATGTACAAGAGGAAAAACTCATTTTAAGAGTGCAAGATGAACAAGTCACGTTCAATATTTTGAAAACCCTCAATTACCCTTCTCAACCCAATACTTGTCTTCGGGTTGATGTTGTTGATCAATTGATTGCTCGATCACTTTACGGACGCTCTAAGGATCCTCTTGAGACATGCCTAGTGCGTTCTTCACATATCAATGATGAGGACCCAAAAATTGCGCACATGGCATATTATTTGAGCACTACACCTTCTCGAAGGACACCATATTTTGAGGAATTACAAAAGACTTCTTCACCACCGCTTCCATCCTGTCAAAAGGCCCCCCACACTTGAATTAAAGGCTCTTCCTCCTCACTTGAGATACGTTTATTTGGGAGAATCATCTACACTCCCAGTTATTATTTCTAATTCCTTGAGTGAGGCAGAAACAAAGAAATTACTTCGAGTACTGAGGGAACACAAAGAAGCCATAGGATGGACGATTGCAGATATTTGGGAAATCAACCCATCTGTATGCATGCATAAATACTGATGGAGAATGACTATAAGCCATCAGTTGAGCATCAGAGGCGATTAAACCTGAATATGAAAGAGGTGGTGAGAGTGGAAGTCGTGAAATGGCTTAATGCAGGCATAATCTATCCAATTTCTGATAGTCAATGGGTAAGCCCTGTACAAGTCGTACTAAAGAAAGGTGGTATCACGGTGGTGAAAAATGAGAATAATGAACTCATACCTACCAGACCTGTGACAGGTTGGAGAGTGTGCATAAATTATCACAAACTCAACAATGCGACTAGAAAGGATCACTTTCCTCTTCCTTTCGTCGATCAGATGGTTGAGCGATTGGTGGGGTATTCGCATTATTGCTTTCTAGATGGGTATTCGGGCTATCATCATATACCAATAGCCCCTGAGGATCAAGAAAAGACTACATTTACATGCGCATATGGAACTTTCGCATATAGAAGAATGTCATTTGGCCTTTGCAATGCACCGGCTACTTTCCAACGATGTATGATGGCTATATTCTTCGATATGGTCGAAACTGCATCGAGATCTGTATAGATGATTTCTCAGTATTTGGGAGTTCATTCGATGGATGTTTGAAAAATCTCGATAAGGTACTGAAAAGATGTAAAGAGACCAACTTGGTCCTGAATTGGGAGAAATGTCATTTCATGGTCCAAGAAGGCATAGTTCTTGGCCATTGCATTTCTCTGGCAGGTATTGAGGTCGATAAGGTAAAAATTCAAGTGATTGAAAAATTGCTGCCACCAACCACCGTGAGAGGAATTAGGAGTTTCTTGGGACATGCTGGATTTTACAGAAGGTTTATTAAAGATTTTTCCAAAATTTCGAAACCTCTTTGCTTCCTACTTGAGAAGAACACTGTCTTTAATTTCTCCAAAGAATGCTTGCTTTCAACATAATTAAAGAGAAACTTGTCACAGCTCCTATCATTGTAGCTCCAAATTGGAATCTTCCATTCGAGCTGATGTGCGATGCTAGTGACTATGTCGTAGGGGCAGTCTTAGGGCAAAGAAGAAATAAAATCCTGCATGTGATCTATTACACAAGCAGAACTTTGACAAATGCACAATTGAACTACGCTACTACTGAGAAAGAAATGCTCGCAGTAGTATTTGCATTTGATAAATTTCGGTCATACCTCATTAGGTCAAAAGTCATCGTCTATACTAACCACTCGGCTATCAAATACTTGTTGGCAAAGAAAGATGCCAAGTCAAGATTGATTCGATGGGTTTTCCTTTTACAAGAATTTGATTTAGAAATTCGCGACAAAAAGGGGACCGAAAATGTTGTCGCCGATCATTTATCACGACTGGAACAAGCCGGGGAGGTGGTAGAAAGGAAAATCAATGAGGTATTTCCCGACAAGCAATTAATGCAAATGTGCAGCTGTTACATGTCACTCATACACCATGGTATGCAGACCATGTGAATTTTCTTGTAAGTGGCATTATTCCCCCAGATCTTTCGTATCAACAAAGGAAGAGATTCTTCTCTGATATCAAGTATTATTTTTGGGAAGATCCTTTGTTATTTAGACGGGGACCGGATAAAATTATTCGGAGATGTGTTCCAGAAGAGGAGATGGAACAAATACTTGACCAATGTCACTCGTCCCGATATGGTGGTCACTTTGGTGCCGTCAAAACCGCATCAAAAGTATTGCAAGTGGGATTTTATTGGCCCACATTATTCAAAGATGCCTACACTGTTGTCTCCAAATGCGATAAATGCCAACGTACTGGCAATATTTCTAATCGCAATGAAATGCCATTGAACTCTATTTTAGAGGTGGAGATTTTTGATGTGTGGGGTATTAATTTTATCGGGCCTTTCCCGTCGTCATATTCCAATCAATACATTTTGGTGGCGGTTGATTATGTATCAAAGTAGGTTGAAGCGGTAGCTCTACCTACTAATAACGCTAGGGTGGTGGTGAATTTCTTGAAGAAATATATTTTTTTGTCGTTATGGCACACCCAGAGCTATCATTAGTGATGGTGGTTCACATTTCTGTAATCGCCTCTTCGCCTCACTCATGGCCAAATATGGAGTGAAACATCGTGTGGCCACTCCATATCATTCACAAACGAGTGGCCAAGTAGAGATTTCAAATAGGGAGTTGAAAAGAATTCTCGAGCTGACGGTTAATGCCTCGAGAAAAGATTGGTCTAAGAAACTGGACGATGCATTATGGGCATACCGTACTGCATTTAAAACACCAATTGGTATGTCCCCATATCGACTCCTATTTGGAAAAGCTTGTCATCTCCCAGTAGAACTAGAACATCGAGCTTATTGGGCAATCAAAGCTTTAAATTTCGATATGAAATTAGCCGGTGAAAGAAGATTGCTATAATTAAACGAGCTTGATGAACTCCGCCTTGATTCATATGAGAGTGCCAGAATCTATAAAGAGAAGACGAAGAGATGGCATGATCAACATATTCTGAAGCGGGAAATTCAATGTTGGGCAACAAGTTCTACTTTATAATTCTAGACTCCGGTTGTTGCCCGGAAAGCTTCGCTCTAGATGGTCGGGTCCATACACCATCGTTAAAATTCTTTCAAACGGAGCGATTGAGCTTCATCATGAAGGGAATGGGAACTTCACAGTCAATGGGCAAAGACTAAAACCATATCTGGGAGGTGACTTTTTGAAAGAAGAGTTCTCCGTTCTTTTCGCTAAAACGGAGTAAAGATGCCCTATAGTCAAGTTAAGGACTATAACAAAGCGCTTGTTGGGAGGCAACCCAACTTTCTTATTTTTTAAATTTTTGTTAGTCTATGTGTTTAATGCTTTTAATTATTATATTGCTGAACTAATAGAACTATTTTTTGTAGGGAATTTTTGATATCCCAGCCACTTCTGGATGTTTCAGGTTCTGGACCAAATCTTTGATTCAATGACTCACTTCCATCACAAGTCCAGTATAAGTGTGGGTACACTTCACAGATACAATTCAGAGAAGTTTCGTTATCCCTACCCTCTTTATCCTGTTTTCTTTCACATTGAGGATAATGTGAGTTTTAAGTTTGGGGGTGTTTGTGTGTTTGTGTGTGAACTGGTGATTGTGTGTTGATATATTAGATGGCCTTGTCGGCATAGGAATATGTGAGTTTGAAATTGTTATGGATTCATAAACTATGCTATTTGGGCTAAAAATTTTCGAAAAAATTGTTTGTCCATGTGAAATTTTGAGTTTCAATTAGCACAATAGTCATGTTTTATTGTTATCTAGATGTAGAAATGATTGGGACATTAATTTTCTCTGTCACTTTACCTGACTGTGTATGTAAACCGAGTATTCACTAGTTAAGTAGTTTCATTGAAGATGTAGTAACTGGACGGTGTAGACACAAAACCTGGTGAGACTTTGAGCCTACAGACTGATACATTCATTACAGTCTCATTACTTCTTCATGTGTGACATTCTTCCATGATTGTGCTTCTCTAGAACTTGCATTGATTCTCTTCAAGATCACATTGACACGTGCATGCATGAATATGATTAAGGCCATTTTTGTTACAACCACGTTAGCCAAATAGCCTACCCTGAATTAATTTTTTCCTTTGATCAACCCCTTTGTGCCTTGTTGACAGTTTCTTTGATTTACCCACATTACAAGCTTACAACTAGAAAAACAATATCTTTATTCAGCATTTAAAGCTGGTGGAGTGTTGTTTATTATATTGAATGTTGGGTGAGCGAGAAAAATAAGTTTGGGGGTATCAATATTGAAAGTGGTGCTATAGTTGGTGTAAATAGTTTTATGATGGAAAAAAAATTTGGACAGGAGAAAAAAATGTGTGGAGAATGTTGATTTGTATATCTATATGTATGATTCCTCCTGATATTCAAAAGAAAAGGGGTGATTGTACGTGCACTGATGATGAGTGAGAAGTTATTGTTTGGAGGGATAGGATTGTGTACAGATCTTATCTATGTTAAGCTGAGTTGAATACTTTTACTCCACTGATTGATATATGAGGTTTCTTAGTCATTTATCTAAATATTTTCCACACCTTAACCTAAAGCCACATTTTAATCCTGGAAAGACCTTATGATTTGTGTTGTACATGTGATCTAAGTGGTGGCGAAAGAGAAAATATGCAAGCTTATGGCAGAACATTTTCATTGGAATGATATTGAGCGAAACAGTTATCCGATCCTAAACACATGAGAGTCGAGTGTTTATATTATTTTGTGAGGTCTTACATGTTCAGTTACTCTATCTTCATTTGAAATACTTGCTAGTTGACCTGTGTGAACTTAAAAGAAAAGAGTGATTGAGAACAACCTATAAATATACACCGGGGTGTGAGAATGCAACATATATTTGGAGGTGTGAATCTCACGAGCGGGAAAGGATATAGTTGACCATTAAGGGTTGGGATTGAGCTAATCTGATTCCTTTTTTGTCTTGATGATTGTTTCCTATTTTAGATGCTTATTGAAAGTGACTATGTACACACACTGATCGAACAATGGACAAAGTAAACTTATTTTAAGTTAGCATTATTTGGTGCATGGTTGTGAATTGATTAACAATTTTAAAACTCTTTTATATAACTGGCAAGTCATCTCATATGTTGATCATTTTCACATTTGCATGATTGTGTGTTAGAAGTTAATCTTGCTCGAGACGAGCAAGAGCTCAAGTTTGGGGGTGTGATAAGTGTGCGTTTATACACTTATTGGTTTGTAATTATTGATGAAATTGAGCATATTCTATGCATAATTGTGTATTATTTGATTTTATAGGCAAAAATCCCGATCAGACGAAGAAACGAGCTAAAGAGGAGCAAAAGGACTAAAAGTGTACAATTTTGTGAAGTTAAGGACTGAAATGCACTTGACCAAAAGATGGAGAGCTTTGACTACAATTTAGTAAGGGCCTAAATGAAATGAAGTTCAAAATTCGAGGAGTAAATTGTACTAATCCAAAGATGAGGGATTAGAGTGCACAATGGTCAGAATGTTCAAGGACCTGAGCAGCAAAAATTAGATGAACCATGCGACCGCATAGGTTTTGCCTATGCGGCCGCGAAGTGGCCACAGAAAACCCAGTACCGTATTAAGCTCTTCTATGCGACCGCATAGAAATAGCCTATGCGGTCGCATAGAAGAAATTTTCAGAGGCAGTTGAGTTTTGTTTTTTCTCGAAGTTTTAGCCAAAACTTTTGACCGTTTTAGATTTGTTTAATACCTAATACTTATCTATACCTAATATTATATATTATATCTATTATAAAACTATTATAATAGTTATTAGTGGAGATAACTTAGTGGGAAATGAAGGAAATAGAGGATAAGAAGAGAATTTCATTCATTTGAGACTCAAACTTCATCTTTTCGCTTGCTCTCTCTCGTGAAAAAACTCTCTGGTTTTGATTTCTTTTTTAAGTTTTGCTTTGTTTTTAATTTGTTTTCTTAGGTTATTGAAGGGTTGAAGGTGGTGAACAAAGAGAGTTGATCAAAGAACAATTTGGAAAAGAAATGGAAGCGTTCAAAGTTGTTCTACAAGGGTTGTATCTAGCCTTTTGAATTTCTTCCTTTAGTTTCCATGTTTGTATTGTAATGGAACAAAAATCTCTTTGTTACACTACTTTTATAATGAGCTAAATAGTTTTATGTTGGAATTTATGTATTAACTTAACCAAAACTTTCATTAATATGTTGTCTTGTATGGCAAGATGCATGTGTTACCAAGTTTTAGATGTTTTAATGATTGTGTTTTATTGACTATTATGTACTTGATCAATATATGATATGGTTAAATGGTTGGTGCAATTATTGAGAAATTGTTGTACTAGCTAGATCAAAATAATTAAAACCCTAGGTTTGTATGGTTTCGACTATACTCGTTTATGTGTTATAGGGATATACATCTACCCTAGGTGACCCTTAGAGTATTCTCACAACAGTTTAATGCAGTTGGTTAAGTTGTATCCACATAGAGATATAGTGGATAAGTTAATCAATTAAGGTTAATTTCACTCGGGAGAGGTTGTTAACTAAAATTGGAGAATCGAGTCTAATCAGATACTTTGGTAACACTAGCATCTTTATTTCATCGGGTTTAATACTAATGAAACAATGGTTAAGTGAAAGCATAAATTCCAAAATTTTCCAAATCAAAAACCCTTTTCGTAATTTACTTTATCTTTTTAAAATTAAATCAAGTCTTTTGTTTTATTTTCTCGATTTTAAAATCAATTTTTAAATGTGTGTGTCCATCGTTAATTTGAAGCACATAAACTTGTAATTGGATGAACACTTCTCGTGGAATCGACTCGGACTTCAAATAGTCCATTATACTACTTGATCCGTACGCTTGCGGCACTCGTATTCGGCCCGATCATTTACTCAAAACCAAAGCCGAAGTTTTTACCAGATTAATTCCCTTCATAACTATGATAACTAGACAATTTGATAAAGTTGTAAAACAAATTCGCAGCGATAATGGAACCGAATTCACAAACCAAAATTCTCAACTTTTCTGTCAACAAAGTGGAATTCATACCCAATTTTCTTGTGTCTCCATACCCTAACAAAATGGGATAGTAGAACGCAAGCATAGGCATATACTTGAAGTGGCTAGACATTGAGATTTCAAGCCCATTTACCTATTAAATTTTGGGGAGAATGCATCCTAATGGCGGCTTTTTTGATAAGTTATACTCTTACGCCTTTGTTGTCTGGAAAAAGTCCTTATGAGCTTTTGTTTTCTCGACCACCTGATTATTCTCGCCTTCGTGTATTTGGGTATCTTTGCAATACCTCTATCCTTCCTCGACCTCGGGATAAATTCCAAAACCGTGCCACATATAAAATCTTTACGTCTAGAGACTTGACCTTCTATGAACACATCTTCTCCTTCCAGGTCCACGCTCCACTCTCTTCTCCGGACCCTGGTCCATCAACCACTACACATGTACCCTTGCATATTCCTAACCATGAGCCCATGTCGTCCCCCGCACGTCCTACCATCGACATTATAGGCCACAACCATATCCCCCAGCACCTACTACAGTCGATGCCCCTACCCCATCCACTGATTTTATCACCCCTCCAAGTCTAGTTCAGTCCCAGCCGCCTCCAGCACCACGTCCCCCACGTGAGCGATGATTACCGGCTCACTTTCGCGACTGGCATGTTGATTTGCTACGGAAAAATAACTCTCCTCACACCAATTCCAATCATGCTTCCTCAGGTACGTCGTATCTTTTATTTAATTTTCTCTCATATTCAAAATTCTCCTCACCACATACTAGCTTCCTTGTGGCCATCACTCAGCATGATGAGCCGAAAAATTATAAACAGGCAGTTCAGGACCTTCGTTGGCAGAAAGCGATGAAAAGGGAATTAGAGGTACTTGAACAGAACCATACATGGACTTTAGAGCAGTTACCTTCTGGTAAAAAAGCTGTCGGATCGCGGTGGGTTTTCAAGATTAAATATAACTCTGATAAGACAGTTGAGCAGTTCAAGGCTCGCTTGGTTGCCAAGGGGTACACACAAATTGAAGTACTTGATTATAATGAGACTTTTGTCCCGGTCGCCAAACTTACTACAGTCAGAACTTTGTTGGCCATTGTTGTTGCCAAGTCCTGGACATTACACCAGCTTGATGTTCATAATGTATTTTTGCATGGCGACCTTGATGAGGAGGTCTCCATGACGCCACCTCCTGGGTACTTACCTTCCACAAACAATCGTGTGTGTCACCTCCGTAATTCTCTTTATGGTTTGAAACGGGCATCTCGCCAGTGGTATGCCAAATTCTCCAGTGCCATACTTCGCTTTGGTTCACTCAATCTCAGACAGATACTTCCATTTTCCTATACCGCAAGGGCAGCACCTTTACTGCCTTGCTTGTCTATGTGGACGACGTTATTATCGCCAGCAACTCCCCTACACATACTACGACCCTTAAAGATTACCTGGATGCTTGGTTTCACATTAAGGACCTCGGATCCCTCAAATATTTCCTTGGTTTGGAAGTCGCTTGGTCTCCTGATGGCATTATCTTGTCTCAGAGTAAATATTATTTGGACATTCTCCAGGAAGCTAGCTTGGTTGGTGTTAAACCCTTCTATTTTCCTATGGAGCAACATCATAAGTTAGCTTTGGATGCTAGCAACCCCCTTGATGATCCCAGTGTTCATCGCGTTCTTGTTGGACGTCTAATTTATCTCACTATTACTAGACCGGATATCTGCTATTCGGTCCACATCCTGTCCCAGTTCATGCATCAGCCCCGCCATGGCCATTGGTTGGCAGCCCTTCGAGTCCTACGGTACTTGAAATCTGCTCCTGGCCAAGGACTCCTCTCTGCCAAATCTGATTTTTGTCTTCACGCTTACTATGATTCGGACTAGGTAGGGTGCCTCCTTACACGCCGGTCGGTTACTGGCTACATCATTTCCCTTGGTAGCTCTCCAATTTCTTGGAAAACCAGGAGGCAAACTACAGTGTCCCGCTCTTCAGCTGAGGCCGAATATCGTTCTATAGCTACCACTGCTTGTAAGCTCATTTGGCTTCGCACCTTACTTCATGATCTGACGATCCATCATCCTTTATCGGCTCAACTCCTTTGTGACAATCGTGCCGCACTTCACATTGCCGCTAATCCAGTCCATCATGAGCGCACGAAACATATCGAGATCGACTGCCACTTTATTCATGATTTCATAAAATCTGGCTCCGTTGCTACTTCACATGTACCATCTGATCTCCAATTGGTGGACATCTTTACCAAGGCATTGGGCAATAATCAGTTCCATTCTCTCCTTGGCAAGTTGGGCATTTGTCACCTCCATGCTCCAACTTGAGGGGACGTATTGGACGATATCTCAGCAAAAGACAGCATCAAAAGAAATATTCCCAGCAATATTTTATTACCATATCTCTGCTTTATTTTTCTGTCACCATATCAATTCCTATCTTCTATTTTAGAGACTTATTTCACTTCCCCCCTTGTATATAATTCTCAACTGCTGATATAATGAATTGAGAGAGTTTGGCGTCTCCATCTTTTATTTATTTTACACAAGCGCAGTCTTCCCGATCCCATTCATTTTATTTTTTCCATCTGTTCCACTAATTTTGACGTTTTGAGTTTATCTATGTCGTCAGAATTTAAAACTTCTATACTTAAAACCTTGTTACCGATTCCCGAAATATCTTTCTAGATATTCCTCAATGTCCCAGCTATTCACGGCAAATGCAATGCATGGAATGTGAGGCTGGAAAAGTCTATTCTTCTTCTTTTTCATTATTTCTTAAATTTTCATATTTCAATCCAAACTTTAAAATCTCGTAACTTCTTCACTTTAAGTCTAAAATTTGAGTTATTTATATGGTTGGAAAACTCATTGAAATATCTTTCTAACATACCAATATTACTGCTTAAAAATCAACGAATAAATTGCAGTAAATTCTTAAAGTTTCTATAATTTTAACTAGTTTCATTTTTCTCCAAAATATAGAACCAAAAATTCTAAAAATTTACATCTATAATCTAAAACATATAGGGAATATGCTGTAAAAATTTTATGTTGCATATTTCATGACATGCCATTAAAGATGGTTCAAGCCTCAACAAAAATGGCATACATGCATTTTGCAACATAATAATATTTCTTCAGGAATAATATGCAAAGAAAACAACATTTAAGGCTCTGATATTAATGGAAAAAATTGAAACATTCTTATCATAAATTTCGGGTCAAGATTCTTACTCGGATTTTTGTTGTAAAAATTTCATGAATTAAGGTCGTTTAAATTAATTTAAACAAATGGATCGGAACAATTAAATAATTAGTTAATTTATCGAATTAATCAATTAATATAATTAATGAATTTATTTAACAAAAATCAAATTTTAATTGATTATTAAGGAAAAAATTAGGACTTATCTAGTTGAAAATTGAAACTATGAAAATAGTTGAGTTTTTAAATTTTGAAAAGTTGAATATTGTGTAATTGATCAATTATAGGAATTATTAAGTAAATATAGTATTCTATAATTTTAAATGTTTGGTAAGTATTATTTTAGTTATTAAATGATTTTTAGAATGATTAAAAATTTTAAATAATATTTTACAAAAAAAAATTTATTTTTTTATGCAAACCTCGCCTGGACTTGTAAATTTTAAAAATTGGCATCCACATCTAGCTACATTTTACACATTTTTTAAACACTGATTAAAAGTTCAATTTTATTAAAAAGAATAATTTAAGTCTTCATTTATTGATTATTATTTTGTATTTAAATAATGTGAAATTTTACCCTTAAAATATAATAACATATGTTTTTATATAATACTAAGCCTTTGTTTGGTAGAATTATAATCTAGATTTTAATCTAAGTCAAAGTTAATATTTAATTCTAACTATATATTCATAAGGTCCACGATTTTTCAACCACACATTTCATCAATTTTTATCAAAATATACTAAAAATTTAATTTTAATCTCTACAAAATAGAGGCTAACTGTCGTTTTAACGAAAAACTTATATTTTTCCTACATAAATAAAAAAGTGAGATTCAAGTTACTATTCACAAGCCGAATTTGTGGTCGGCTCAGCCATTTTTGAATTAAGCCAAGTTAGCTGAGCCGCTGTGAGTGGGTTTTCAAAGGACGTCATTTCATTTAAAGGATTTAAGTGTTCTTTTTTCTCCTTCTAGAATATTCATTTACAGTGGTTTTACTTTTTCTCTTTCTTCCTGGATCTGGAAATCATTCTTAAATCGATGGAGAAATGAGTACAAATTGTGGGAAATCTATTCTCTTTTCCAGCAAAGCTTCAAGTTCTGGCGATTTGTTATCTATATATATCTACAGTTCATTCTCTCTCTCTCTCTCTCTCTCTCTCTCTCTCTCTCTCTCTCTCTCACAGCAAGTACCAATAAACACATGGCTTCTTGAAAGCCTCAGATCTAATCTCACACAAAGAAAATGGATCCTAGAAGATAGAGTTAAGAAAAAAAGGTAAAATCACCGATCGCTCATTAAAGGTTGTGTGATCTCAATGGAAATATTTTAAGGCTTTACTCCAAAACAAAAGCACTCATTTCGTTTCTGTTTTCACATTCTTTGTTAATTTTCTCTCTTATCACTGCTGTCTAATGTCTAGATCTCCTTAAGACAAATCCTTGAAAATTAATTTCTTGAAAATATGTAACTTAGCTACGATACATATGTGTCCTTTCTGTTCAAATTACCGATTTACGATTTTGCTCAAATCTGTTTTACAGGGCTTACAAACCGCTCTTAATTCGTAAGAAAATTGGCTGAAAATCTTCAAATTGATTTTTTCCCATACTGGGTTCAAGTTATACTGATTGCTCGATTGTCGTCTAGAGTTTTTCAATGTTTGAACATTGTTACAAATCCTGTAAGTTGTTTCTTTTTTTTTTTTTTTTTTTTTTTATGCCGTCTATTTTTTTTCGTGTTTTTTTTTTTTTTTTGTTCTCTTCATTTCTTTCCAACTCTTTTTATGGTTTTGATTTTTTTTTATACATTTTTATTCTTTGTAATGCCAAACAAATATTCTAGATATGTGAATCAATGCACGTTTATGCCTATGCGTATATGCATTGTCCAAATCTTTAAGTTATTAATGGGCTTTGAACTATATTTCCCAATACTAATAACCTAAGATGAGTAATAGAATATTCTCTTAGTAAATGTACTAAATAATTCGTATAAGAATTTATAGAATACGAAGGAAAGTGGAATTCAAAGCTATCACATCTATGCTCCTTCTTAAAAGTTGTCTTGATTAATGATTTATGCTATAGTGATACTTCCTGGGTCAGTATTTTCACACGGACAATTATATGTTGCTTTGTCTCGAACTAAAAGTAGCAAATGCATTAAAGTTCTTATAAAACCAACAACAATCCAAAAATCACATATGAAATGTACCAAAAATGTTGTTTACGATGAAATTTTAGCAATGGTAATTACATGACATTATCTTTTGATATACATTTGCCAATAATTATTACAAAGCACATTTTAGCTTTGTCATTTTTATTCACATATAGAAAAATATTTTCTCATATTTTATACTTGTGTTTTTTTGTATTGAAGAATTTCATTGAATTCGTAATCAAAGTTTTATAGCGCAAATCCAAACTTCTTTCAAAGGTAAGCCCTGCTGATGACTCATTCCCACAATAACTCAAATGTAGTAAGTACTATTTCACAAATCACTCCTCTCAGTTGTGGTTCGAATTTAAATAAATGTTAGCTCTTTTAATGTTTTCTTGGGGAGCATAGTGACGAAAACAGCATTCCAGCAACTTCATGCCTTCCTACACCAATCAGCTACCCAGTAATAGTCCTTAGTTCTCTTGTTGCTTGAGTTATTTTTTTAATAATCGGGACCAAAACCCATTACTTCTCAAAACCAAAAAAGGACTAAAAATAATTTTGGGTACTCGATGGAGTTATATTGCTTGCATGTTCTAAACCAACTTTTTTCTGAAGTTGATTTGTTCAATTTGTTTGAAAAAAATATGTTTGTCCCTTTCTATGTTTATGTTGGTGTATGTGGGTGAGTTTGCTTACTCCTTTCATATGAAAAATAATTGAAATTCAGAGGATGATTAGATGTTCTTTTCAATGAGAATCAGTTCAACAGCCATGGCTGGGATGAATGGATGGTTTTGTTTGACCAAGCCCATCGAAATTCGACTGGCTACTAGCAAAGGTATGCTTTACTCTTCATCTTTGTGCTATGTTTGTTTGCATATTAGATGGCCATTAGAGCATCAAACTGATTAAAACATGCTACATTTGGTCTTATTTTTTGTATGTTGTCATCTAATTCCTCCATCTGACAGTTTAAATGCATTGTTGGCTGTTTGTTTTGGAGATAATTTCAAAAGTCGATGTCTATTGAACAATGCTCTTTAAATTTGCTTCATTTCAGTTATGCTATTGAACTATTAAAGATAACCACATCTTACAACATCATTTCTTTCAAGTACTTTAAAAGTTTTCACCTCTTTTTATGCAGGAAATAATATAGATACTTTAAAAGCATTTTAGTTATTACATATTAAATACACCTAAAAACCTTACAGGTTGGAAACACATACGCTTCAGATGTGGGACAATATCGTCACAAATGAATGTAATACCATCTACAACACAATCACCAAAAAGCCAGTTCTTGTGAGCAATAGATTAAGAGTAACTTCTTTCAATGGTAAATTCACTTATCCTTATACACAATCATACCAACACATGAATTTAAACCTTACACATGAAAACTCGATTCAATTTGTATTTAGGTATATCCGTCTCTACAAAAATCAACTCATCAATACTCATTAATCCCCCATTTGAGCAAGTTCTTCAACTAAAGCATTGGTATATTCTTTTGCTTTTTCACTTATGTACTTATATATATTGTAACTATTACTCTTAATTTCCTTATTTACTTTTAACAATTTCATTCTAACAACATTAGGCTGGAGGACAACATGAACACGGTAAATGACATCGTGACAAGAAAAACTTATATCTTTCCCACATCTACCACCATTTGTTGTCCACCAAAAGAAAAGTTAGTCAACATTAAACAACTACAACAACTACAGCATATGGTACACCAAATTACTACACCTTCTCACTTACATAACATTTTGCATCTACCACTAACACTTTTTTTTTTTACGTGTTATTTTATACATTGCAGCAAAAGACACTTCTAGACAAATACAAATGTCACATTGGCTTAATTAAACCAACCACTATGGTATTTATCATGTGACAATTGCAATAAATCTGCAAGTGCAGCTGTGAACGAAACATATTTCTGTAGATTTTGCAAGCACAATTACGCTACACCAACTCCAGAGTAAGATTATAATCATGTCACAAGTACATCATCTATGTAAATAAATGCATTATTCATTATCCAATGATCATCAAATAGAGCCCAAAACACTAACAATGATTCTACTTTCATTCTAACATAGCAAGAGCAATTGTTCAATTACAGGACTCCACAGGCTCAATCACAGCATCAATTATTGAAAATCTAGGTGAAACATTCCTCAAATGCCCAGCAACAGAACTGATGAAACAAAATTTTGAGGTACCTATCTCAAAGTTACAATTTTCTACCTACTTCTTTTTCCCCCCAACAACTCAATATTAACTGCTTTTAATAAACATGCCAACAGGAACACATGGAGAACAGTTCTACAATTCAAACGAAAACTACACATCAGCACATTTTATGTATCAAAACTGTAAATATAGAGACAACAACCAGCTAAGCACAAACAAATTGCCCGCCAACCTAGACAGCGTTTACACACGAAGCTCACAAACATGTAGACAAAAAACAAAAGCAGGAGTAGTCATTCATGACTTGAAAATACATATTTTATATCTCTTTTGCATCTTTGTCCACAGTCCAACAAATTTGATTCCCAGCATCACTATTTGTCATACTACATTTTGTTCATTGTACATATTAACATGTTACAACCCATGTATTCAAGTACTAGCATGTAAGACCTATGTGTATGGCATTTAAGAACTCTGTTTTTTACTTCATATTACTACCACCAATGTAAGTACTTGTGGACACATATTTTATATAATCCATTGTAATCATCCTTATAACCAGGTCTTATTCTCCATTAAAATGCCACATGACCAAATTCCAACATTATTACATACACTACATTACACATTATACGTGTAATGCACGTGCCTTCACTATTAATATAGAAAAACGGTGAAAAACTTACCTCCAATAGATTAAATTTACATTGGCACTAACTTTTTTATCATTGTCCAAAAGTTACCTTGACAGTTATTTCCTATATATATCTAACTAAATATAAAAGAGGCACTTGTAAATTACTGTTCACAAGCCAAATTTGTGGTCGGCTAAGCCACTTTGAATTGAGTCTTGTTAGCTGAGCTGCTTTGAAGTGAGTGAGTTGTGGTCAGCCAAGCCACTTTAAAATGAGTCGGTTAATTGAGCTGCTTGGAAGTGAGTGCATAGGAGATCTTTCCATCTTCTAAAAAGATAAGCTGTAAGCGTCCATTTTTCATTCGTCTTTCTAAAAAATTCATTTGTTGGCTTCACTTTTTCCTCTTTTTTTCTAGATCTAGAAATCGTTCTTAAAATCTATGGAGAATTGAGTACAAATTGTGGGAATTTGTTCTCTTTTCCAGCTAATCTACAAATTCTGGCCATTTGTTCT
The DNA here is from genome assembly GCA_019395295.1 of Osmanthus fragrans. Lineage (NCBI taxonomy): Eukaryota > Viridiplantae > Streptophyta > Magnoliopsida > Lamiales > Oleaceae > Osmanthus > Osmanthus fragrans. The sequence continues at coordinate 25,574,410 of CM033342.1, read as the reverse complement.
CTACGTATATCTTCAGTTCATTTTGTAAGTATCAGCAAAAGTGTAACTTCTTGAAAGCCTCGGATCTAACTTTGAGCACAAACAAAGAGGAACTCAGAAAGGTAAATTAAGAACATAGGAGAAAATTATTTTTAAAAATTTATAATTTTTCAAACGGAATAAGACACGCTAGGTTTTATTTTAAAGTTTAACCCGTTAATTTTCTTGTTTATTGATTGCATGGAATTTTTTAGATTTTTCTTTTTGGATTTTGTTAAATGTGGGATTGACAGTGACCTCAGTCTTTGCCTTTTCATTTTAATCATTCCGTGGAAAGCTTGTGAATTTTACCATTTTTTTAAAATTTTACACTGCTTTTACTGTTGAGCGTGTATTAAAGAAAAATTAGGATTTATAAAAGATGTGGGGGTTTAGAATGCTGTTTCACATTGTCATGGTGTTTAATTGTGTAATTGGAATTGGGTAAAGTTTATATTTTTGTTATTTCATCTTACTTGAGATGGGACTATACGCAGGTAATTTTTTTCTATTTAACTCATGAATGGCATTTAGGTCATGGTAGCTGGTTCAAAGAAGAGGGCTTTCTGCTAACCTTCGGTGCATCATGAAGAATATAGAAACTTTGGATCGTAAATTCTTGATTTCCAGAAATTATTTTTCCGTTTCATCACAATCGTCCGGTAGTAAAAGGTATTTGCAGCCATAACGGAGGTTTGTTCTCTTTCCTCTGTGTATTGTGTGCATGCGTATTTTTATTTGAAGCTCAAAGATTGCGTTTAAAGACCAATTTGCACATCGAATAATGTTGATATTTAGAAGTGTTGTTATCCACCGGAAACACCATTGGAAATCCTAAATCCACAGCTGTGCAGTATGGGAATTGAGCACTGAATTGCAATTCAGGAAAAGATTTGAAATGAATCAACAGGAGTAGAATCGACACTCATAGGTACAGTTTCAAAAATCTAATTTTATGATGCCTAATGCAGAGTATGAATTACCACCATGAAGTTAGATTCATTAACCATCAATGGATATCCACTTTTATGATGTAATAATGCAATATAACTGGTTGTGATTCTATTGTTCAAAATCTAGCTACCAACTTGGAAGTTGGGCTAATGTATTTTGAGCTAGGTAATTTCCACTTCCGAAACTGAAAGATAACAATGTATCTATATAGTGATAAAAACTTATAGCTCGTGATGCACCCATATCATGCCCTTGAAGAAATCAGTAGAATGTATAGCTTAGCTTAAAAGTGAAAAAAGAAGCCAAAATTGTCTTCTTTTTGGGCATTTCTCGCCAGTACAGAAGCTGCCCAAAAAGATTCTAGATGTATTCAAAATATGATATCAGGGTGCTAGGCAGAAGCTCTCCACTAGATATTACACCTGTAACACGCATCTTGTTCATCACATGAGGTATTATTTTTTCTTGTTTTTTTGATTGGTTGGAATGGAGTTGCTACAATTATAAAGTTATTTTGAGGATGAAGGTTTTACAATGAGTCTTTGTGCGTCTCTTCCTTTATTCAAAGAATCTTTGTTGATTGGTTACTCACTTTTTGTCTTATACTCTGTTTTTGTTTAGTACTAAAAATTTTGATTAATTTTTGTTAGCTGGTTAAGATTTTCCTTTTTGTTCTCGTTCAGTCCTGGGTTAGGCAGGGTAACAAGTGGTGTGACTTTTGCAAAATTTATATATCCAACAACCCGGCCAGCATTAGAAACCATGAGCTTGGAACATGTCACAAGGATAATGTTGCCAAGAAGCTCAATACCATGCGACAAGACAAAGTTGCAAAGGAGAAAGAACTAAAGGAAGCAGCTTGCATCCTGGAACAAATTGAAGTTGTAAGTGCAAATTTTGTATTGCAACTGTTTATTATTGTTGTTATAAAACATTAATATTTTTCTTGTGATGTTGCTGATATTTACTAATTTCACTTGTATGGTGTCTTGTATCATCTATTATACCTGGGAAGGTACCAGAAATATGATGTTTCAGCGATTTTGTATTGTCCTGATGACTAAATTATCTAATTATACGCAAGAAACATTGGGATATCGGGACACACAAGATTTCGACAATTTTTATTTTTATTTTTTATTATTATCATAGAGACTATGTACTTCGTAATATAGTGATTTAGTTGCGTCATCCTCTGATCCATGCCACACGCATTTTAAGAGGTGATTGATTCTTTACTTTATAATTTTCTCTCCCTGGTTTCCCAATTCATTTTCTGTTTTCTTTTTGGGGCCATCTATGTTAACAAAATGCACTATTTTATATCTAATAATCATGTCATGTATTCTACTAACACAATCAAATACTAACAATGATTCATCTTCCATTCTAACAGAGCAAGAGAAACTCTTGAATTATAAGACTCCACAGGCTCGATCATAGTATCAATAATTGAAATCGAGCTAAAACATTCCTTAAATGCCCGACAAAAGAGCTGATGAAACAAACTTCTGAGGTACCTATCTCAAACATAAAAAAATTTGCATATTTTTTTCCCTATAAATCTACATTTAACTACTTTGAATAAACATCCCCAAAGGAATACATTGAGAACTGCTCTGCAATTCAGACAACTACACAAGGGCACATCTTATACATCAAAACAGTAAACACAGAAGCAATCACTAAGAAGGCCTGAAATTGTCTTCATCTTTGACCCACAACTCCAAAATGAAGAATATCTAGCTGTCAACATGATACAACCAAACACTTCACAAACATCTCTTCAACTCACAAATGCAAACGCTACTTCAACAGATAACCCACCAACCTGATGAATGTTTAGACATGAAGTTGATAACCTAACAAACAAAAAGCAAGAGCAAGAGTAGTTATTTGAGAATTTGAAACACGTATTTTGAATATCTTTTGCATGCTTTTGGCCACAATCCACCATACTCCCAACAACTCCATTTTCCATATTAGCTTTTGTTTATTGTACATATAAACATGTTCAAACCAATGTATTCAAGCACGGTACGAAACAACTGTACTTTTTGCTTTGTATTACCACAGGCAATGAAAATAAATGTGGACACAACTTATATGATCCCATATAATCTTTATTAAAATGCAGGATTATTTTTCACTAAAATACCACAAAACCAAAATCCAACATTATAACTTACACTACATCTCCTACTACACGTGCATTCACTAGTATTATTAAAAGGTTGCATTCACACCAAGTTATATTATAAAAACATCACATTTTAGTGAGAAATGGTCTAATATTGAGCATTAGTGCTCATATTATTCTAAGTATCGAAACGACTTGATGTGATGTCATCAGTTCTTATTACATCATTCCTCGCATTTGAATTACATTAGAGATCATAAACCTTTATTCATTGTCATATTATATCTTTAATTTTTTAAATCATATTTTTATCATTAACATTTCATTAAAGAGAAGTTTTGGTCCCAAATTAGGCCTGGGGATGGTTCGGGTTTGGTTGGTTTTGAGTCCAACCTGAAACCAAAACTAACTTGATCGGTTTAGGTAAATTCCAAACCTGTCCAATCCAGTCGTTGAAATCGAACCAAAACAACCGATTTGGTTTGGTTAATTGGTTTAGACATTGGCAAAAAAAAAAAAAAAAAATTGGCCTCCTATTTTGGGTTTTAAAAAATTGCTTTCCTATATATATATATATATATATATATATATATTTTTTTTTTTTTTTTGCTTGCTTAGTGCATACTAATAATGTGTGTGTGTGTGTGTGTAATGTAAATGGTAAATGGTCCCAAAATCATCATATATATATATATATATATATATATATATATATATCCAGTAGTTATCAAAATGAAAAACAGGATTACAATCTAAATTTGAAGTTTACATCAAACACTTCTTCTTGCTTTCTTTTCATTTGATATTTGAAGCTTTTGTAGAAAAAGCTTAGATGATAAATAAAAAATTTGAGAAAAAATTATATATATATTTTTTTTTAAGTTTAAAAAGATGAATTTTAAAATGAAAAAAATATAATAAAAATACATATTAGCTGGTTGGGTCGGTTGATTGCTTAAATCGAAACCTATCCAATCCAACTTTTTAATGGTTCAAATTAACCAAACCAAACCAATTTTTTGTTCAAACTAACTCAAACTAACCGGACTCGGTTTGGTTTGATTGATTTTTCAATTTCTCCGCCCACCCCCATCCAAAATCATGGTTTTAATCCAAAAATACTAATAGAGTGCTTTAAAAGTACAATTGACAAATATTTAATCCTCATTTGATATTTGTTTTTTGAGTTATTTAAAGATTCAAGAGGAAGTCTTTTTACTCTATTTTAACAAAAAATTTGCATGTAAATCAGCATCTAAGGCAATGTCCTAGGGCCTCCAAAGTCGGAGGGCCACAAAAAAAAATCCTACATTTTCCTATTTATTTTTGTTTAAAATATATTCATAATTCCTTTTGTACCAACTTTTTCATTTAAATATAAATACAGTAATTATTTAAATATTTAATATTACTACGTCTGTAAAAAATTATGTATAAAAGCCTCATAATAAATAGTTGTCTAGAGCCTCAAAATTCTCTGAACCAACCCTGCTTGTATTAATTTGAGAATGAGAATACGATGAAAAAAGTTAAGGACATATATGATAATGAGTAAAGTTACGGACCTTTCATTCAATTAAAATGTTATGCAATTATTAAAAATGTGTGTCAATATATTTAGATCTGGGCATGGTTCGAATTGGGTTGGTTTGGAGCTCAACCCGAAATCGAAACCAACTTGGTCAGTTTGAATGAATTTCAATACAAAGTGATCCAATCTAGTTGTTGAAACTGAACCAAAGCGGTTTGGTTTGTTTAGTCGGTTTGAACATTTCTTCAAGTTAAAAAAAAAAATGTCTACCTTTACATCAAAATGAACAGTGAGGCTACAATCTAAATTTGGAGCTTATAATAAACAAATATTCTCTTTTATTTTCTTTTGGAATCTAGAGTTTTTATAAATTATTTTAGAAAGAATTATATTTATGTTATTGTTATTTTAATTTTTAAGTTTAAAAATATGAATTAAAAAAAATTAAAATTGTATTAGCGGTTTGAATAGGTTAATCGACATGTTGGCTGCTTAAACCGCAACCAACTCGATCCAACTTTTGAATGGATAAAATTAGGCTCGAGCGTGATTTGGTTTGGGTTGATTTCGACTTCAACCCAAAATCAAAACCAAATTAGTTTGTTTGGGTGAATTTTAACATAAATCAACTCACTTTAACTCTTAGGGTCTGTTTGATAGAAAGATGGAAAATGAATGGCAAATAAAATGTTTGGCAGGGAAGTGATTTGCCTAGAATTTGTTTTAGAGTGAATTGTATTAATGGTGTTTGATTGGTATAATTTTTCACATAATCCGTTTGGCTTTGTTTTTCATGCAAATGGTTACTTTTTGGGATAATTTTTTTATAGTCTGTATTAAAATTTGTTTGGATTGCCAAAAAGTAAAAAAAAAATTAAAAAAAAAAATTTCATAAAAAATTTTATGTTTGTTTGGCTTCATTTTTCATGCAAATTGTCAATTAAATGGATAAAAAAATTTTACCATTGAGTTTAGAATATGTTTCCATTGCTAAAAAAAAAAAAAAAAAAAAAAAAAAAAAAAAAAAAATCCAACAAGGTGGAAAATAATTTCCCACCAAAATCATAAGAAAATATTTTCCTACTTTTGTGCTTCAAAGGATTGTACATTAGAAATTGATGGCAAACATTTTTCAGGGCAAATTTGGCTAATCAAACAGCTAAAAGTAGGAACAAAGAAAATATTTTCCTAATTCCATGACAAATGTGACGAATCAAACACAGCCTTAAATCAAATTGAACCAAACCAAAAACATTTGGTTTGGTTCGATTTGGACTTTTAGTCCAAATTTATTTATTTAAAAAAAAAAAAAATTATCTTAGTTTTGAGCCCACTTAATTTTATATTACAAAAGCTATTGACTAACAAATAAAATCAAGTTAATAAAGGTAGATCAACAAAAAACCAAAAAAAAATTGTTGTTTTTTTATATATTATATAACTTGACTGCTTGAGTAGGAAAAAAAATGTTGTGTAACATAATGAGCTTGTGAAAGAAATTTCACAGTACTATTACTTACTAGAAAATCATAGATTGGAGAAAATCAAGATATAGATATGAGATTATGACTTATCTTTTTATTTTTATTTTTCTTCAAAAGAAATGGGTAAACATATAAGTGAATTGGGTAGGTTCGGTTAATCATGGGTTTGAGGTTTCAAATCATGGTTGAACCGACTCATCATGATTTTGTATTTAAAAAATAAATAAAAAACAAAAATCGAACCAAGCCAATTACTTATGTCAAATAGATCCGGGTCAGTTTGGTTTGATTAGTTTGGTCGATTTTTCGATTTTTAAGTCCAGGCCTAGATAAAATTAACCAAACCAAACCAACCCAAACCGATCCGACTTTGTTTGGTCCGGTCGATTTTTCAAAATTTTTTTTTTTTTGTCCACCCATAAATATATTTAATTTCATCGATAATTTTTTCCTATCTTGAACTCACAAAATTAACTCAATTTCTAGCCAAATGAGTCCGTACTTGGAATTTTTCTATCTCTACATCGATTCAATCTCTAGAAAAAAAAAAATTAACACTCGTAGACTCTTCATTTACACATGTAGATGATGAGAGTTCTACACATACGCAATATCATGAGCTCGCCATTGGATCAGAAGTCGCAGAAGACAGAGTGCAAGGCCATAATTTTTTGGGTTAATATGTACGTACACTCCATTTTGTGATTGGAAATTGAAATTTATTGGACATACAAATATATCTAAAATTACCCATGACAAACATAATTAAATAGAAAATACCTGGTATTTAGTAAAAGTGCAATTTAAGCAATTCTAGCTTTCTATTTGTCCCTTTCATTTTTATTTATTTTTTTCTTATTATGTTTTCCAAAAATTTCACTAACCATTCAAATTCAAAGACTCCTAATCAAGTATCTAGTCATTGTTACTATTGTTAGTTCCGGGCTTCCAGCAAGGACATCCCTATGATTTTTGGGGAGACGATTCTTGAAATTCAATGTTTCCGTCTCAATTTCTAAATATTAATTGGTCGAGATCCTAATTTCTCAAAGAAGAATACTATATTTCATGACTTAATTAATTTCTAGATAATCCAGATATCCGTTAGTTTCAACACAAAATCCATATTGTTTGCATGACGCAAAATATGAGGCCTAGTTTGGCATGTACCATTAAATAAATTCATTTGACCTTCCATAAAACAAGATTGGTAATTATATTCACAAAATATTTTTTTATAATTACACCACATTTTATTTGCAAAAAAAAAAAATAATAATAATAATAATAATAATATTTACTCAAATTTTCTCTCATGTTCTCAACTTTTTTTCGTCGAATTGTCATTGTTGACATTCAATTAATTAACATGTTTTATCTTTAATCATCATTTTCATCCAAATATTCTACTACAATGCATTGAAAAGACAGACAATATTTTGTTTAACTTTTGTATTAATAATGAAATTTGATTATTTTAAAATTTGAGAGATAAATTATGTCTTTTTGGCTCTCGTATCAAACATTGTGGACGAAAATCATCTCTATAGAGAAAATGTAAAAATTAATAGACAGTCAATGATAAAAAAAAAAAAAAAAAAAAAAATTAAAAAATATTGAGATTATAAGTATAAAAATAAGAAAAATTTAGGGATATGTATTATAATCAAAATATGGTGCATCCTTAACAAAAATGGTATTGTGAATGCATTAAGCCTTGCTGCAATCTGTAAATTTTAATAATATTTCTGTATTTCGACAATTAATTTTTTATTTAATCATAAAAGACTACAACTTTTTTTCAACTATATAACCCTCGTTTGAGTCACATTATCCCTCCATAAAAATGAAAAATATAATCGTTATCAATCACATCTAGCCATCATTTTTTTATTTTTCATCTCTTATGTAAGGCCCATAACGACTATATTTTTTATTCTCATTTTACAAATAATGTGACTCAAACGGGGCAAATATTTAGGTCCATTGTTGAGCCAACCTGAGAATTTATTCTTCAAAGTTGATTATCTTTGCTGCCCTCTTGTTTACTTTAAATGGTTAGTGTCTCTTTCTCTGGATCGGCTTGTCTAGTACTGCATACGTATCAATCATATCAAAGCAAATAGTCACATTATATTCTATGCAGCATCTGCAATTCCCAGCCGGAAAACTGCACCAAGTTGCACAACAAAGTTCGACTGCAAGCCCTATTGCAAAATAGGTTTGTTGATTTGTATGCAAGCCAAATGCTTGTGCAATGACAATAAGCAGCAATATTATCCGTCTGATGTTGAAAACTATTAACGAGAACATTGTTTCTTTATTTTATTTCCTTATTTGCTTGTTATTAGGGTTGTAATTTATATTATATTACCATATGTATAGGTCTCCTATTTTAGGTAGTATTGTTGTAACTTTGTTGACAAGTTAGGTTAGTATATATACCTTGTAATTTTCTTCTTCTTCCTCGTGTGAATATATAGAGGCACAATTCTCCTCCCCACATATTTTTCATTTCTTCTCATATTTTACATAAACTTTATATGGTATCAGAACATAGATTCTAAGCAACAATGTCTGAACAAAACAGTGACAAAAATAATATAGAGGCGATGACAACCTAATCGAATCCTATGGCACTACAACAATCCGATCATCCCGGTTTAATACTCGTTTCTAAATCACTTGATGGAAACAACTATGAACAATGGAGTGGGGTTATGAGAATCTCCCTAATCGCTAAGAATAAACTTGGCTTCATCGACGGAAAGACCAAAGAACCAGAAGTCGACGACGAGAAGCACCATATGCGGGAACGAAGCAACCATATGGTACTCTTCTAGATACTCAATTCGGTGAATCATATCGCCGAGAGCATCATGTACTCCGAATCAGCTACGGAGGTATGGAACGACCTACGGGACCGATTCTGCCAAGGTAATGATGCCCGAATATACCAAATTCGCCAGGAAATTTCTAAACATCGACAAGACAACCAATCCGTATCAACTTACTACATCAAGTTAAAGGCGCTGTGGGATGAACTGGGTTCTTATCGTGACCCAATCAAATGCACTTGTGGGAATGCTAAAGTTCTGGCTGAGAGAGATGAGAAAGAGAAGGTCATGCAATTTCTAATGGGGGTGAACAATCCCTTCTCAACAGTTCGTGAAAACATTTTGATGATGAACCCCTTCCCAGATATGAGAAAGGTTCATGCTATTTTGATGCAACATGAGAGGCAAACGGAGGTTACAATTGATCGTGATGGGCAACACTCAATCAATTGGCAAAAATCAGGAAATTGGAGATCAAACCAGAAGACCAATAATTTCCCAGAATCTCGCCTCAGACAGGATCGGTCGACCGAAAATTCCTACCAGTCGATCGGTTCTGCGGGATCTCGATCGACCAAAAATTCATACCGGTCGACCGGTTCTACGGGATCTCAGAAACTCTGCAGCCACTGTGAGATGACGGGGCACAATGTCGATACCTGCTACTTCATCCATGGCTTTCCTCTAGGGCACAAACTTCATGGAAAAGATGTGAGACCAAGAAACAAACGGTCCACAAACACTTCCACCACATCTACTCTCGATTCAAAAGAAGGAAAGATACTTACCACCAAAGAATATGAGCAAATCATGTCACTACTGCACAACAAGACTGGTAATAATGAACCTTATGTTAACACCTCAGGTATCAATTCCTCTACTACATCTTTAAGTAATTCATGGATTATTGATAGTGGGGTACTGATCATGTGACAAAAGATGGAGTCGTTGAGAATAAATTTATGCCTAAACATAATGATGTGTGCACTTACCAAATGGGGGGCTGGCTTCCATTAAATCCATTGGTACAGTTAAATTGAGGAATGATATGATTGTTGATAATGTACTTTATGTTCCCAACTTCAAAGTTAACCTGCTATCTATCAGTAAGCTCACTAGAGAGTTAGGTTGTTATGTGATATTTTTTCCTGATTTTTGTGTCATGCAGGATTTGACTACGAAGAAGACGATTGGCTTTGAAAGGCAGAGTAACGGCCTATATTACCTTTCCCAAAGATCACAAATACACCATACTACCAGTAGACCAACCAACCTATGGCGCAGACGACTTGGGCATCCTTCAGCCTCACCTCTTCAATTCCTAGCACAAAATACTTTAGAAATTAGTTTTGATTCCGACAATGTTTGTGATGTTTGTCATCTAGCAAAACAATCTAAATTACCTTTTAAAGTCAGTCAAATTTCTAGCAATAAATCATTTTGATTTAATCTATTGTGATACCTGGGGACCTCATAAAATTTACTTTTATTCTGGTGCTAAATATTTTCTTACAATTGTTGATGATTATTCCCGTTATGTTTGGATACACCTTATGCACTATAAATCTGAAACTCAAAGCATAATTAAGAACTTCTTCGCTTGGGTTAAAACTCAACACAACTTGACCATAAAAGGCCTTAAGGTCCGACAATGGCCAAGAGTTCTTATCCTTACAAACATTCCTAGATGAAAATGGCACTATTTTACATTGGTTCTGTCCTTACAACCCCCAACAAAATGTAGTAGAGAGAAAACATCGTCACCTCCTCAATGTAGCCCGTGCCATTAGATTTCAAGCCAATCTTCCGTTGAAATTCTGGGGGGAACACATCAAGACTGCTTGTTACCTTATCAATCGGATACCTTCACCATTGTTGTCCCATAAAACACCATATGAACGGTCGCACAAGAAGCCCCCACCTTATTCCCATTTACGTGTCTATGGTTGTCTGTGCTATGCTACTAACCTTACACTCGGTTACAAATTTGATACCCGTGTCAGCCAGTGTGTGTTCTTTGGCTATCCTCCCAGGACAAAAAGGATACCTCTTATATGACCTCACCGATAGAAAATTAGTGGTGTCCCGAGATGTCGTGTTCCATGAAGACACTTTTTCCATATGCCTCCCATCACCATAAAGACACCAACTCCATACCATTACCTCAATTCATGCCCATTGATATTGACACGCCAAATTTATTACATCCTAACAACCATCATATACCTGAAAGGTCCACCTTGCCTGAAAATCCCGAAACCTGGTCGATCGGTCGACCAAACCCAAATACCAGTCAACTGACCGACCTCACCTACCGGTCAACCAAACTCACCTACCAGTCGACCGGTCTCGCCTGCAGCCAGCTCTTCCGAAACCACCTGCACCCGATCCCGTCCACTTTCCAGAAACTCAGCTAACTAAAACCGTCGTTCCATCAAATGACCAACTTCGACATTCAACAAGACCCATTCACACCCCAATTCGCCTACAAGACTACTTTGTCAATCATACTTTGCCTACTCAAGTCGGGTCTCTTCCAGGCCAAATCCAGCACTCGACATCTCATTTCAAGGTATGTATCGTATGACAACCTCACTTCTCCTCATCGTGCTTATACATACAGTATTTCTCATATCATTAAGCCTACAACATATAAGGCTGCTTGTCAGGACCCTAATTTAGGGTGTCAGGACCCTAAATTCGTGCCTTGGAAGAAAACCACACTTGGTCACTTGTCCCACTTCCTCCAGGTTACCGTCCTATTGGTTGTAAATGGGTGTTCAAAGTCAAATTTAATTCTGACGGTACAGTTGAACGTTACAAAGCTCGGTTGGTTGCAAAGGGGGGGTTTACACAGACGTGAATGGATTGATTATACTGAAACCTTCGCCCCTGTTGCAAAGTTAACAACCGTTCGATGCTTACTTGCTATTGCCTCCGTTCGTAACTGGACACTTCATCAGATGGACGTCCATAATGCTTTTCTCCATGGTGACTTTGGTGAAGAAGTCTATATGACTCCCCCGCCTGGGTTCCGTCGACAGGGGTGAGACATCACTTGTATGCCGACTTCATAAATCTTTATATGGGCTCAAACAGGCCTCTCGTTCTTGGTTTCAAAAATTTGTATCTGCTGTCATTTAGTTTGGGTTTAAGCAGTCACATGCACACCACTTACTTTTTACAAAAGTTAGTGGTGATTCTTTTACAGCTATTTTATTATATGTGGATGATATGATTGTCACAGAAAATAGCAAAGAAGCAATTTTCACCACAAAAACGTTCCTTGCATCTCAATTCAAGTTGAAGGATCTGGGCACATTAAAATACTTTCTTGGAGTGGAAAATTGCTCGCTCGAGATTAGGGATTTCAATAAATCAAAGAAAGTATGCTCTTGATATCCTTCAAGAGGTCGGGTTGCTTAGAGCAAAACCTGCAGCATTTCCTATGAAGCAGTCTTTAAAACTTAATTTGACAGATGGTCAGTTATTGAAGGATCCCACGTACTATTGACGCTTAGTAGGAAAGCTCATTTACCTCACCATTAGTAGACCAGAGATCTCATATACGATCAATACACTCAATCAGCTCATGCAGGCACCTAGACAACCCCACATTGATGTAGTTCACTGACTGCTTCGATACTTAAAAGGGGGCACCAGGACGAGGATTATACTTTCCATCAGAAGAGAAGTTGCAGCTAGCAGGATTTTGTGACGCAGACTGGGCTGGAGATATTACTACGCGACAGTTAGTTACAGGATATTGTATATTTTTGAGAAAGGCGCTCATATCATGGAGGAGCAAGAAGCAAACGACCGTGTCCAAATCCTCAACAAAAGTGGAATACAGGGCGATGGCTTCCATTGCTTGTGAGCTTACGTGGTTAAGACAATTGTTGATAGACTTATGTGTAGACCATCCACAAGTAGCAATTCTATACTGTGATAATCAAGCGTCAATGCACATTGCTGTCAATCCAGTATATCATGAAAGAACAAAACACATTGAAATAGATTGTCACATTGTTCGTGAACGAATTGTTAAGGAGAGATCAAGACTACCTATGTTCTAAGCAATAATCAGATTGCAGATTTATTTACTAAGGCCTTTGACAAGGAAGCATTTCACAACCTCACTTGCAAGTTGGGCACTTTTGACATACATGCTCAAACGTGAGGGGGAGTATCAACGAGAACATTGTTTTCCTTATTTTTTTTTTTTCCTTATTTTCTTGTTATTATGATTGTAATTTATATTATATTACCATATGTATAAGTCTCCTATTTTAGGTAGTATTGTTATAGCTTTGTTGACAAGTTAGGGTTAGTATATATATACCTTGTAATTCTCTTCTTCTTCCTAACGTGAATATACAGAGGCACAATTCTCCTCCCCGCATATTTTTCCTTTCTTCTCATATTCTACATAAACTTTATAAAAACCATCGCAAAATCAAAATGGACACCAGAAAGGCACTGACCAATTAAAGGGAAACATTATCCACAATATGAATAAATTCGAGTTGCTTCTGTTCTATCCGATTTGCACTTGCAAAGACTGCTTTTGTTTCTGTTAAAGAACAGAAGATTTCGTATTCAAATTATAAATAAAGGTTTTGAGAATACTGATTGTTAATTTAATTCTTGTGGAAACCCTCTGGTGAAATCTAGATCTAGTGCAAGATAAAAAAAATTGCAGGCTGGAATAACATACAAATATTTATCAAAAATATTTCATGAATTGAAACTCAAGGTTATAAAATTCTACCATAAAATGGGAAGAATACTAAGGACCCCAGGATGGTCAAGTTGAGCCAACTGAGCTAGCCAACACCCAAGCTCGACCCACCTGGTAATTTTTAGGATCAGCTTGCTTATGGGTCAGGCAAGTAAAAGTGGACAAGCGGCTTGCCCCATTTGATATCCCTATACGTTAGCAAGAATGTGCAGACAGTAGTAGCAATATACGGAGGTGCGAGTTGACAATGCAATTGAAGGCTTTACTATGATTATAATTTCCTCAAGCACATATCACTACTGGACACAAGGCATAAAACAAACAATCTAGCCGTCTGAAATCCACAAAAGGTAAATTAGAGGCTATCGAGAAAACAAAATTGTCAATATAAATTATAAATAGAGTGCGATAACCTGCGAGACTCCAAACGAGCAATGAAAAATACACAAGCTAAATTAAAGGCCATCGAGAAAACAAAAGGTTTAATAGATGCAAATCATGCAATAGGAAAACTAAAGCATATCAGTCTTAGAGGCACCTAGTTTGTAATCAAAAAAATTTAACTACTTTATTATCTGGCTCGCCATGTTAGTGAAACTTGAAGCACAAAATCTTGCAATAATCCACCACCATCATTCTTCGCAGGAATTAGAGCATCCTACACCCACAAACCATTTTGTAACTGCAAAAGTATCAATAAAGAGATTGCTTGATAGCAGGGCCGGTTCTGGGGCGAGGCCTGCGCCTCAGGCCCAAAACAATTGGGGGCCTATTTTTTTTTTTTTTTTTTTTTTTAATATATATAAAGGAAAAATCTGTTTTTTCATTTTCATTCTTACCTCCGATGCTCTGCTGGACCTCGATGTTGCGACCGACGACTCCTCCAACTCCAATCGGACCGGTGATCATGCAGTGCCTCATTTCCGTCATCTCTGTGAGTTTACTTTTTCACTTCTTCTTTTTGCATCTCATCTCTTTGAACCTCCAGGGAAGATTTTTCCTCTTAATTAATTGGTTGCTGATTGTGGTTGTTGCCTTCATGCCTTCTTGGTGGTGTCAATAGTGGTGTGTTGACGGTGGTGGGGAGTGGGTTTGAGTTGGTGGCACTAGTGTTTTAGGGGGTTGAAAATTTGGTGCTTTCTGGAGTTCAGAGGAATTCAAGATCTCCAATTCATATTTTTTTTGGATATTTAGGTAAAATAAATCCAACATTCTGGTATAGATATTCTGAATTTAGGTAAAATTGTTATTGATGTTTCTCCCTAACAATTTAACCTCTTGCATCATTTCAACTTTATCATCGGCATTTTCTATACTCCCTGTGTTTTGTATAAATTATATATTTGAGCTAATTATATTGGGCTGATTTTTATTTACTTTTAATATTTTTTTGATTATGATATTTTGCTGATTTTTATTGTAGAACTATGTTGTTGATTGTTTTTGTAGGTTCCTAATTTTTGTGATGATTTCTAGTTCCTTTGTTGTAGAACAATGTTCTTGGTTGCCTTCTTACATTGGTGATATCCAATTTCATTTCAGAAATGAGGTTATCGTGTTATAAAACACAATTAAAGTTATTTGATATTTTGAATTTAAATTACTGCACAGGTTCAAAAAAATAATTACAATTGAAAGTTGTGTTTTTTTATTAAAATGGTGCATTGAAAATCCTAAATTAGCTGAGATTTTCTTTGTTTCATTGGTGACTCCTAGGATTTAATCAAGTTCCAATCTTAAATGGTGGGGAGAGTAAATATTATTTAAATTTTAGAATGTACATATGTTCTCTTTTATGACATCTCTCTTGTGGATGGTTTACCCATATTGTGTCTCAAAATTTCTTTTAATTGCTACAGTATAGAATTTGAAAGAGATGATGAATTATTTGCTACTATTGAAATATCAAGGTTTTTGAATTTTCATCGATTAGCATTTGAAAATGTTCCAAAGCTCATGGAGACTAGAATTGACCTGTTTATACATCATTTGCATCGGAACTCTACTTCTCAGGTAAGCGATGACTCGTCCTAACTTGTTATTAAGAGTACATTTGATAGAGATTATTGTGGAAGAATGAATTTTGAAATAGTGATATAATGAGAAATGTGTGATTGAAAAATAAGGAAAGGTTATTGATGTGATGGAAAATATTATTTTATTGAAGAATGCATGGTTGAAAATGAGTAGAAGATTCATATGATCAAACGTTATTGAAAATGTTTAAAGTCTTATCGACTTATATAATTGGGTCGCGATAGACTTATATGATTGATTATTGTAAGATCAATTGCACATGCGCACATAATAACTATATTAAAAATTTTAAATGTGAGAAGATTGATATATTTTGTAATTGTCTTTTACATTAATTATTGGGCATTAAATATAAACTCATACATCATGCCTCCTAAATATGAGTATGGAGCTCTAGGTTAGCATTATGTTGTATAACACATTGTTGGATTTTGCATTTATGCTTACTTTGGGGAGCCTAATTTTTGGAGTTCGCTTCAAATCCCCGAAAATCACAAAACTAGCTCTGCTTTATATCCCTAGATAGTGCAACTCTGAAAAACTGCAAAAATAACAAATAAATAGGGGGGTGTTTTGATTGCAAGCATAAAATTTACATAGAAAGAAAATAAATTCTAAACAATTAAATTGGCTAAAACTTATTTGCATGAAAATTGTCAATTAATATATTTGATTAATTTAATTTTTAACTTAGAAAATATTATATTTGTCCCTTTTTTTTATTAGTAAGTAGATGAAAAAAGGGAGGTCGATGAGAGAAAAAGAGACTTACCTGAAAAATAAAAATATATTCTTCCTATAAAAAATATTTTCCTCATTTTCAAGGAAAATATGATTATGTGACCAAAAACAAGAAAACTTTTTCCATGAAAAAAAAACAAATAAACAACACAAAAGTAGAAATTTAGGTTAAAAAATGATACTTTCCAAGGAAAAATATTGACAATCAAACGTACCCTAAGAATAATATTAATTGTACATCATTGTGTACAGATTGATGTACATATTAACGATGTAGAGCATCATAACTGACTTTCTTTTCTATCTCTCTCTCTCTCTCTCTCTCTCTCATATGTACACAATCATATACAAATGAGTTGTGCTATGATAACCAAATGGATGGTCTAACGATTGACATCCCTCACACATGAGAGGAAAATGTTATTTTATTCAAATAGAACCCTCACACCCATGTGATAAGGATGTTAACCGTTAGGTCGTCCCTTTGATTTGTTTAACATTATTCTATACAAAGAGCATTACTCAATAAATAATTGATTACAAAAGCATGCAAAGGGACCATACACCAACATAGGGTTCAAAATCTTCAATTACCATGTCATATTTTATCATTTTCTCAACATAGAACATTGAATCGAACAGGGTACTTTTAACCATCCCTAACAAATTTGACTACGACAGTCAACATAGAAGGTTCTTATCATGCATTTGATAAGCTCATCTCATACATGAATACTTTATGATCTCTGTTTCCAAGCTAGTATCTTACAATAATTTGAAAATGCAGAATTAAAACCTCCTAAGCCCATTGAGAAATTCAAGAAAGTCCATTTTCACCCACTGTTGTGGTTCCTGGTGGAAATAACATATATTGAAAGATTTCTCAATATCCCTGGAAAGTGCAACAGTGAAAAGCTGGATAACAATAAAAAAATTCATTGCAAATGCATGGAAGAGCCATACACCCAATTTTCAAGATATGTGATTCCTATTTTCTCTCTCTCCCCTAAAACTTATTACAGCAATCAGCATAGAGTGCTCTCAACCATCCCTAATAAATTTTACTACAACTATCAACATAGAAAGGACTCATCATGCATTTGCTAAGCCTATATCAACATATATAGGTTCTTTGCACATTCAATGACAAAGTTAACTAGCCAAATACAGGAATACAAATCTTTAATACCCTTTTCTTATAATCAGTTAAACCAAATTACATTCAAAAATTCTATCCAAAAGTAGAAATTCAGCAGACAAATTTTAAAATCTTATTACTAAGCCTCGACTTAGTTAACTTATAAATGATTTATACATCAATTATAAATAGTCAAACTTAATTTTGAACCACACGTTTCAATAGACTCACAAATACTATCAACTTATTAACCACCCAATTCTATCTAATTATAAAAGTAAACCGTTTATAAATTCTTCACAAAGGAAGGTTAAATGTGTTTCTTCTATCACAACAATTTTGCCATTTGACATAGAAACCCAATTGGCAATCATTGATGAAATTATCAATGTGGCACCATGCTCGTATAGTCTGGATACAAATTTATAACAGACCATGTATTTTGGTGCTTCAATTTGTCTCTTTTCCCAACAATTTTGGTCCAACCCCAATACATTTTGACCCAGCCCCTAAAATATGAAAAGAAATAGAAATGAAAAGTAACTAATATTCAAGGAAGCTTGGAATATATAAACTCAGAAATCGCATACACTCCTTGATCCTCCAAACAACCCACATTTTCTCATACCTTTCGTGCAAATTACATGTACACTTCCCGACAATAAGTAACCTGCACAATAAATGTCGACAAACAGCAAAGCAATCAGAGAACTTTGAAGACCATTGAATTTGTATTTCCACACACAATTCAGTTACAAGTTTTCATCATCTTGCTTTCTCTTTTCCACATGGAACCATAGTCCAACCTAACGACCACGAAAACATAGCCTCTTGCGGACCGTAAATCAAATTTGTTGCAGCAAAAATCCCACTGGAGCTTAACAACATATATATGCCATCACAAACCAATATGAATTTTCAACCTCTAAAGCATATCATCTCAAGATTCTCAACATGAAACCAAAACGTGAGAATATACGAAAAAAAAAAAATCAAAATTGAAGCAGAGTATGCAGATTAGATAAGCTAAGGAAACATCAAGGGTCAATGCTTGAAGATCAGCAAGGAAAATGCTTGAAAAAATGAATAAATGAAAATCAACTCAGCAATCAAATTCCAAAATCTACAAAAATAAGAATCGAGTGTTAACGCCTACATAAATCAAACATTAATCCATACTCCAATCCAAAAGTAACTTAAATAATAGGAAGGGTATAACACACCAATGGTATAATTTTCAAATCATCAAAATCCACAAAGTTAAAATTCAAGAATTAATCAAGCAAAGCAATCAGAGAACTTTGAAAAACCATAATATTTAGACCACACATTGAAATTCGGCTTATAAATTTTCATCATTTTGCTTTGCTGTTTACAGATTATAGTCAATTCTCGTAAAGCTTTTTCATTTACTTCTTCTTCTTCTTCATTTTTTTATTTTTTATTTTTGGCAAAACGTAGCTGAATGAATAAAAGCTTAATTCAACCAAAATACTTGCCAAAATACGAAATTTCTGTAGCACCGAAAATACCTTCGCCTCGAATTTTTCTTTACAGCTATCAACTTCAAGTTGCAAAGGGCTATGTGGTGCGTGTTTAACAATTGAAACAAAAGAAATGCTGATAAAAAATTTACAAATCGATTTCGAAAAAGAAAATAAATCTACAAAAAAAAACAAAAAAAACTGGTAGTTTCAAAGTGAAACTTGAGGAAGATAAATTTGTGTGGCGGATTTTATAGAGCAATAAGTTCAGGTTAGGGTTTCATTTCTGGGCTGAATGGAAACGATAATACGACATCGTAGGAAGCAAGGAAAAGTCATCGAAGTAGCCGTCACGGTAAAAGTGCGACGTCTGTGTAAAGCCCCGTTTGGTTTTTATTTTTCCTCTATAAAAATAAAAATATCAATCATATTCAATCACCATTTTTGACTCTTCATATCTTGTGTGGAATCCATAATGACTATATTTTTCATTCTCATTATACAAAAAATGAAAATCAAACAGGGCATAAATCGTGTTTTGTGTAAAACCGTCGTACTGTTTTTTTATTTTTTGAGAATAAATCGCCGCATCTTTATATATATTAGAAAAGAATTGACTCCATGTTTGGTAGTCATTTTGGGGGAAAAAATGTATTTTTGAATAATTAATTGATGGAGAATGTGTGATTAAAAATTAAAGAAAAGTTTTGGATTTGCGTGTAATATTATTTTATTGAAAAATGTGTGATTGAAAAGAAAAGAGAAAAAAATACATTTTGAAAAAAATGACTACCAAACAGGGGCTCAATAACACTTGCAGGTAAATTTATTTAAGGGAAAATTGCACCACCATTCCCCATCCTATCACTTATTCTATTATTTTTGTCATTTACATCATAACTGATTATTTTTGTAGTAATCCGGTCCTCGGTAGATGGAGGATCGTGCCATCCAGTTACCGTCAAGTATGCATGAGATGAGACACGCACATCACATTTTGCGGGGGCAAAAATGTCGACAGTGTTAATAGAAAAATATATGGATGAAAAGAGAAATAAAACATAAAAAATTCAGCCTTAGACCTCCTTCTTCCCATTCTCCGTGTTCTTGACACACACACATTACATTTTAGATGGGCAAAAATGTCAACACAATTTAATAGAAATAAATTGAAAAGAAAAAAAAAAACGAACAAACAAAACAAAAAAGAAAAAAAAAATTAGTCTCATACATGCTCTTCCCATTCTCCCTATTTTTGACACACGTCACATTTTTTTTTTTGAGGGTCCAAAATGTCAAGAAAAATAATTGAAAAGAAACAAAAAAATAATAATAATAATAAAGTGAGGGTGTCTAGAAACTTTGATTGATTTTTAAAAAATTATATATAAATTTTGTTAATTTGTATAGATTTTCACAAAAATTATAATATGATGTAAATCGAATCCACAAACACCAGAATAATAACGCAAAAACAGATTGAATTGAAGAAAATAAACTTTTCTTATTTCATGAACAACCAAAAAATCCTGCAAGATGTTTTAGGGTCTTAAATACGAAGATAAAATATAACATATTGGGCCAGCAGTCCCTTAATGGGATGGGCTACAAAGCAAAATAAATAAATACTGAAAATAATGAAATAATAAACTTTATAATGCGGTTTTGACTTAGTAAACAAATTCAAACGGCCAAAATTCATCCTAGGTTACGACGAAGCCGTGAGTTCAATGGGAATCGTTTGTGGTTGTTGCAGTTGCAAATAGTTGTGGTTGTTGAGGGTGTTGGTAGCGCTTGTGGTAAGATGTGATGGTATTTGGTTGGTGGTGATTCGGTGGTAGTTGTGATGGTGAGGTGGTGAGACGTTTTGTTGGTGCCAATGGTAGGCGTGGGGTGATAAGCATCTATTATCAATTATTCGAGTAATTGTGACCAATAAAATAATTAATTTATGACTAAAAAAATTTGTAATTGTGATTTATAATTTGTTGTAATTATAACTCAAAATTTGTGTCTTTGTGACTATGACCTTATGTGATTGGTGGTTCATTGTTGTGGTCATAATTGTGTGATATTTGTGATCGAGAAATAATGTGTGACCAATTAATTTGATAATTTGTGAACGTTATATAAGTTGTTACTTATAAAATTTATGAGTTGTGACTAGTACATAATTGTAACCGTAAACTGTATAATATTATGACATTAATATATTAAATTAATAAAATATCCTTAATTTTTTTATTTAATTACTAAATTTTAAAATAAATTTCTTACTTTTAAAATTGTATTTTTCAAACATCTTAGATGTGTATTGTTTCCTTTTTTCTTTTTAATGTACAGCTCAGTATAATTTTTATTTTTTGTCCCCTAAGTTCAAGAATGTGGGATGCCAAGTTTAATCCATCACCAAGCAACCATGATAACAAATGTGCAACAAAACGTCCCCCATGGCACATCTTCAAGTGGTAAAAGGAGAAGGTAGAGAAATTCAGTTTTACTTGAGGCCATCGCGTCAAGAATTCGAATCCTGAAATATGGATTTGGCTATTGGGTAAGTGCAAGTGTATAAGCAGTCTTCCACCCTATATTCTTGGAGGCATAACCTGTGATTTATCTCCTTCACCAAGGTTCAGGAAAGGACAAATGGGGGTGCCAATAATGGGGTGTAATAAAAAAAAAAAATGTGCAACAAAACATTTCACATCTTCAATAAAAAAACTGCAGTCCATAAATCGGTGACTGATTTTTGTTATAAAAAAAATATGTTCCATGTCATCAAGTTTTAGGCAAGATGAAAATTTATTTAGAAACGTTAGAAAATAGGTTTCTTAAATGCATGTATGATAACTAGTAAATAGAGGGATGCTTAAAAATGATGAATATGACATATTATTTTAACAGTATTCATTTATAATTAAAATAAAGCAATAAATAAATTAAAAAGAACAAAATTTATGGCTCAAATCTAGACATAAATACAAATTAGAAAAATCTCTTGGGCTACAATCCAGCCGAAGCCTTCAATTTCAATTTGCATGTCTAACCCAAGTATATATATTTGCAGTGGCCAAATAAGAAAATCAACAACCAAAATATATATATATATATATATATATATATATATATATATATATATCAAGCTTTCAATTACGACATGTTTCCATTCCAAATAGATCTCTCCATTTTAAGTAATTGTGACGATTGAACAAAAGAGAAAAGCTACAGAGAACCCTCCAGAGCAAATAATCTCCATTCCCACTGTCGAAATCTGGCTCATTGAAAATCGCCAAACTATTGAGGTTACAATTTTGAAATTATCGGCATAGTAGAATAGAATTTTAGAAAGACAACGGTCACAAACTAAGGAGATAATAGAAGTATCTAATTGAGCATGATAATCATCTCGAAGTAGGTTTAAAGGGTTTCGAAGTCACAATTGGTGGCAGATAACATTGAATTGTTGCTTGATCTTTCTATTTTGTATTTATGAAACAGTGTTGAAGCTTCAATCATGAGTTGCTATGACAGAAATGCTCCATTCTTGTGGTATGTGATTTAACGTGACTCTTTTGATTTGTAACATGTGCACATTGAACTATGATTTGTGCACATATACTTGTGACCTGTACACAATGACCTGTAACCTGTGACTTTTGCACATAAATAGTAACATATTACTAGTGCACAAAGACCTATGTACTGTGAATTGTGATATGTGATCTGTGACCTGTTGACATTGATCTATGACCTATGCAATATAACTTGTGACCTGTGAACTATTATCTGTGATTTGTAAATTGTTACTTGTGACATGTAAACATAAATCAGTAGCCTATGACCAGATCTCTTTGATCTGTGACCAGTGGACATTGATCTGTTACATATGCACTATGAAATGTGACATACAACATATGAACTTGAATATGTCATTTCTAATATATGACTTGTTGATATTGATCCGTGACCTATTTAATAAAACATGTAACATGTGAATGTTACCTATGACATGTAACCTATGAATTATAACTTGTAAACATAATTAGTGATCCGTGATCAATTTTATTTTATCTGTGACATGTAGACATTGATTTGTAATATGTGAACTTGTACATGTGATCTATGAACTATTTATTATCTTTGACATGTGAACATAAATCAATGACCTCCAACAATTAGACAAAGACATAAGACATGTGACATATAACATATAACATATAAGAAGTGCACATTAAACTTTGACAATTGAATTATGACTTATAACAAGGCACCCGTGACCTTGCAAATATACATGTGACCACGAACAACTTGTCTATTCCAATAAAAATCACCATAAAACCTCACCACAACCACCATTTGCAAAACACTAACAACAATCAATAAAAATCACCCTAAAACATCAGCTATGTAGCATATCAGAAAACTACCTCAAAACCAAAACCACGATGATCACCGCTACAGTAATGATCTAAGCACAGTCACTACAATAGTGCTCAGTAGCGAGCTGAGTGTCACTGTATGTACCTGCTACGACACTTGTACCACTGCATCGACTCTAACAACGACGAATGATGGTATCGCTATGGGCACCAGTAATGAGGCAAAAATGATAGGCAATAGAGTAGAGAGATAATGGAGAGGAGGGAGAGAGAAGGAAGAAGAAAATGAATGGATTTGGAATGGGGTGGGGTGGGGTGGGGTGGGGTGCGGTTGGGTGCGTGGGGCGGTAGATTAATTAAATTTTATAAGATTATTGCTTAAAACTATATAAAAAATATATATATTGAATTATCACTTGATTTTTGTACCCAAAAAAAAAAAAACTTTTAAATCTTATTTTTGAAATTGAAAATAAAAGTACAGGCCTTGGTGTAATTTTCACTTAGGGTGTGTTTAATTGCGAGCGTAGAATTTACATGGAAAGAAAAAAATTTCTTGTTTTGGTCACGTGACCAAAAGTAGGAAAAAATATTTCATAGACAAATATTAATCAAAAGGCATAAAAGTAGGAATTTTGGTGAAAAATGACATTTTCAATTAAAAATATTGACAATCAAATGCACCCTTAGTAGTTTTCCCTTTCTTCAGTTTTTCGAACCAAATTTTGTGATCTAGCCAAAACCATGTAACTAGCCCAAATAAAGAAGTGTTAATAATTCACTATTCATCATCGTTTTTCCCGAATCGTCGTCGCTAGATCACCATCACCACCACTAGACCTTCATTGCTATAGTGCACCCTATCGCACTACTTCACCAAAGGTGACACTGGGGGTGACAAAATGGTCGAGTAGTTCGTCGGCTCAACCCATGGTTGAGCTCGTGGGCACGACCTTAAATTTTACGAGCTCACAAGCTTCATAGAAAATGTAAACAAAAAAGTCTTAAAAAAAAAAAATATATTGAGATCGTGGGCTCAGCTCGGCTCGTAAGCTCACGAGCTCGTTGGCAAAGCCTAACTCGACCCTTGAGCACGAGCCAAACTCGTGCTTAAATGAACTCGTGGATAGATAGTCGAACCGGCTCGACTCGACCCATTGCCACCACTAGGCGACACTGTCTCCGTTTCAATCACCAAAATCAGCAACTACAACGTCCAAAAATTAGCAAATCGTGGCAACGACAGCCTCTTGGAGCTATGTACGCCTGATAGCCATGCAACCATCAAATGGCACCTTTATTGCCTCACGCTGCAGTAGTGATACTTGAAAGCGTCATCGTTGTGGCTGCATCCTCGAAAAGGAGCATGCATGAAGTGACATGGTGCTACTTTTTTCGGTCCGCCCTTTCCATCATCAACTAAATAGGGTTATCGTTGTACCTATCTCACAGCGATAGAGATGTCGTACTTCGCCACTACTGGAACCAAAAAAAATTCAAAACTGGAAAATTATAATTGTGATCCTAGAAAAGGCAATGTTTAGTCCAAACCACGATTTTCAATAATTGCATCTCTGACCCCCGATTTTGAAGATGACAATTCTCTTTACAATTTCCAATAATTACAATTACAAGATTGAACAATATGCTATTATAATAATAATAATAAAAAATCAAAGGGAAAATTATTAATTTGTAACCCACTCTTTTGTTGCAAAACTCATGAACAAATACATGATTAAAAAGATAATCTAAAGCCCTAAACTTTGTTCAATAAAAATATTATTCATCCAATTAATAACATATAAATCACTCATTTTAACATCGCTCTTACTAACATGTGAAGTAAGAATTCCTACATCAACTAGACAACAAAAAATCGAAAACTAGATTGAACAGAGCATCATATATTAATATGGGATACCAAAGAATCAAAACTAGATTGATTGTCATTGGGTAGATACTGGAATTCTATAACTTGTATTTATAATTTAATTTAATTAAACACATAGATGTTTAGTATGTTGTCCATTATGCGTGTCAATCCAGTCTTGTACCTTTAAGTCTTCTTTGATTTTCTTCAAGAACTCCAAAAATACTAGACATTTCTCTATATTTTTCTAGTATGTGGATACTAATGATTGAATAATTTTCAACCCTTAATAATGTGAAGGAATCACATTATTATATCTAAATAATATGTAATAGAAAAGAAAATATTAAATTTTTTTCATAATTTTTTTATTATAACATTAAATTCTTTAAAAGATTTGGAACGGATCTACACAACATCGATTTCCAGATTCATTGCAATAAATTTGATAATTGTAATATTATGTAATCTATCTATATTAATTGTGTTGTCCTCATTAAATTATAACTCTTATAATTTAACCCAATTCTTATTTTGAAGCTACCGAAGGGGCCTGATCGAACAAAATTGATTTAAACTCCAATTAATTAATTCTTGTACCGATCAACTCTTGACGATGCAAGATTAATAAATTAATTTCAACTGTATTCATTAACGGTTGAAACTGCACTCTATCATTAATTAGACTCTATTTGAGTCTCATTTTTTTAGAGAATAGATTTTGTAATAGTGATATTTATGTTAACTATGTGGCTAAAATATAGAACAAGTTTTGTGTTTACGTACAAAATTATTTTATTGGGAGAATGTGTGGTCAAAAATGATTTTAAGGAAAATGAGTTTTTAGACAATGGACTCAAACAATCACTTATGCCTGTTTGATAGGGTAGAATTTTTCATGGAAATTGAAATTTCAATTTAATTTCAACTTCCACTTTTGCCTTATTTGATTGTACATTTATTCTTGACAATTGGAATTCCACCTTTTGACATTTTCTAACTTTTCATGGAATTTACTTTCCCACCACTTTGGTGAGAAAAGCAATTTCAGGTTTTTTTTTTTTTTTTTTTTTTTTTGTGCAATTGGAACAAATTCTAGACCAATGGTAAAAAAAATTATCACTTTAATTGACAATTTTCATGAAAAATAAAGCCAAACAAATGGTATTCGGTATAATAATTTTTTTGGGCAATTGGAACAAATTCTAGACCCAATAATAAAAAAAAATTATCACTTTAATGAACAATTTTCATGAAAAAACAATGTCAAACGAATACCAAAAGATTAAAAAATTTACCGGGTAGAAAATTATACCAATCAAACACAATTAATCAACAATTCCTGGTAAAATAAATTCTAGACAATTCAATTTCCTGTATTTCGTTTTCTTTCCACCCAAATTTCATCTTGCAATCAAGCATACCCTTAATTTTTCTTCAAATATTGTTAAGAATGCGCCCTCGTCAATCATTAAAATAATTATAAGTGACTCTTTTGATCTATAAGTTATTTTTAATTAAGTTCCAGTTTTCACTTATATAATTTATTACGATCGCATCACAATTATTGTTAAATTATTGAGCGCATGTTAAATTGGTCGTTATATATTGATACCCAATAAACTCTCCGGGTTATGATGTTAATTCGGTTTTATTTTAGTCAGTATTGATCATATAACTGAACCTTGTATCAACTCCACAAATGAAATGCCCTGACCTTCGAGATTAATCGAGCAATTTGAAGCAGCCTAATTTTAATTAGAACTGCTCATGGTCCAATCTCTATTTTACTTGGACGGCTGATTAATTGGAGGCTCACTTATCTTGTAGCCCATTTTATACACTTATTGGGCCATGACCTAATTGCTTTGATCTAACCTACCTTACCTTAATTGGATACTTGGACTTGGGCTATATAATTTTGGTCTCTTTGTCTCTGCGCTACACACGCCTTCTGCCTTCTGCCTTCTACTCTGCGCCTCTTCTTTTTCGTGTCTTCTCCTCTATTTTAGCTTCTGCTTTGTGCTAGACATATTATTCTCTTCTCTTTGTGATCATCCCCACGTGGGGTGTTGATAGTGAGTATTATTATAAGCTACCAATAGTGGAGAAACAATCAAAGAGGTCGCTTTTGGTAATTCTATATGGTGTTAATCTCTTAGAAGGAATTGAGCCCGGAAAATCTTGGTGACCGTTCATTTATACTCTACAATATATATATATATATATATATATATATATATATATATTTGTGCTATTGATGTTCCTATAAAAATTGGTGAGAGATTCCATGTTACTAAAATATGTTCGTTAATTAATTCATTCTAATTCTTAAAGTAACGAAATATTAATTATATAATTATTGTAGGAATTAATCCTCGAGAAACCTTTAATTCGGGCTCAGAAATCAACCAAACGAATACCACATGACTCAACTAGATCCAAAACTTTCTTCACCTTCGGTTGCCTCTTTCTACCCACTCCGATTACCCTTCTTCTAGCGCACAAAGGACACACAAGGGAGTGGTAATGTGCCAGCCACAAAGGGGGAAAGGGAGGAGAAGACAATGGTGAATATTGCTAATGGAACCACCTTATCCGACTGCCCCTCTTCCTCTTCTCGGCTACCTATCTCTCAACACTCTCCTTTCTTGCACACAACACACAAAATGGCTACAGGAAGGTAGGTATATAAATGGGTATTAGGTCACTCAATTTGGGCCAAACATTCCTCTCCAAGATGGGCCAAACACATTAATTGGATCACCAACTAAAATAACAAACTAACCAACTAGACAATTGGGCTAAACTCTTGGGCCATCTTAAAGTGTCGATCATTTTCAAGTCGAGCCAAGTCTATGGTGTCGATCAAATTATCCGACATCTGTTTTTATCATCGCTCGAATTATTGGATATCAAAAAATCCAACAATTATCTTACTATTTGTTACCTCAAAGAACTCGAATTAATATTCAACTTTCATAATCTATTCAAGATTTAGACATATGCTTGACAATCAATAACATTTAATTATGTATGGTCGATCGTCACATTGAACGTTACTTGATCTTTCCAATAATGTTATTATTATCTTCATTACAAAATCTAGATAAACTTTAATAAAGATAATAGGACTTTATCGAAATAAATTGTTCATCTTTTTTTACTAGTTGAGAACAATAATTAGTTTTGATCACTTTATATAAATAGAATCTATATGTATTTAACAACTTAAATACTCAATTTATAATAATATTCATGATAATGGTAAATTTTATTATTTGATCAAATATTAAATGCATTTATAAACAATATTCAAATAACATAAATTAATATTTATTTTTTAAAAGCATAATAACAAATAATATATTTGGACATATATCTCAACAATCACATCTTTGTACCTCCTGTTGTATAACAATATTTCATGAACTAGATTGCACAAGACGGGAACAGGGTTCTCCAGTACTAATAATTTTCATTATGTTACAAAATTTATGTCCGTACATTATTATGAGCACACTTGTGCATGCTGCAAATCACACTTTTCCTCTTAAATTGCTAACACACACACACTCATCCATAGAATAAAATTAACTCTTTATTCCAACACAAGCTCGAGGGCCCAAACCAAATGGAAAGAACGCAGCATTATTACTGTTGGTTGCTTTAGCAACTCCTTCAGCAAATCTCTCTGGTCTGAAAATATGAACATCTTTGCCCCATATTTGAGGGTTATGGTGCAATGCCAGAATTGAAATGAAAATGTTAATCTTGCCTGGAAGGTTCAGACTTCCTAGTTTAACTCCCTTCCCAACTTTTCTTGTTAAGGTGAGAACCGGAGGATACAGTCTCAGACACTCGTTTATAATCATGTTCATCTACGTACCAAAAAAATAATAAGAAATAAATAAGCCATGTTAGAATAATGAGTGAGTGTTTAGTATGCTGTATTGGACAAGACTAAATACTAAGTGGTGCGGTCATTGTAGAATATGTTAGAAGAGGAGGGAAGACTAAAACTGACCTTTCATTAAATGTAGCAATGAACTGAATGTAGCTGAGCGGTTTATGTAGCTGAGAAAATTAATATTTTGGGAAAAAGGTTTGTTTTTTAGTATAATGAGATGTCAAAAATTGGTATGTGCTTACTGTTTTGAATCATGCAATGCCATCTGAATTTGGTTTTTCACTGCTAAATATTTCAAGCACCTCTTCCCTTGCTTTCTCTTGCCAATCTAAATGTATTGCTAGTAGAAGAATACACCATGAAAGTAAGCTTGTGGTTGTAAGATGTCCAGCACCATACAATGCCTTGATCTCATCAATCATTTGTTCTGTTGTAATCCTCTTTTCTGTATCAGTTTCATGAGTAGCTTTAACAAGTTGCCCAAGATAATCACTTCCAAAATGTTCAAGTTCTCCAATAATTTTCGCTGTCTCCCTCTTGTTTACGAGCTCAGCGATGGAATTCTTGATTCTTTTTTCAAGTTTCTCTGCTTCAATCTCATCATCAGATTTTAATATCGCACTACATTTGATAGAAAAGAATGAAAGATCATCATCAAAATTTAGTAGTATACTGCACAAGTAAAATATTATTGGAATACTATACTTGATGCCAGGAAATCTGACTCTATAAATATTTCTGACGGTTATTGCTGTCATCTTTGCAACCATCTCAAATATATGAGCCCCTTCAATGTAGCTACTCCCGAATGCTGTCCTGGAAATCACTTCGGCTGTTAACAGCCTGAACTCTTTACACATGTCGATCTCATCTCCCACATGATCTTTCAACCTTTCAAGCATCATCTCAACACTTGAACTCATTTCTGGAACCATGCTCTACATACAAAAAAGCCCTTCACATTATAAGCTAAAACTTTTGTCAAACCACCTCATCTAAAATTTTAAGCTGCCCCCCCCCCCCTCTATACCAGATTATTTTTTCATCAAAAGGACTAATGCCTACACAATTTATATATGTACGGAGCAAAACATGAACCACGATTTTTTGCTTGCTCTAATACCATGCTAACCATCTAATCTAAAAGCTAAAGTTCTAATAAAGGAGGCAAACTTAGTTATATTTTGCGTTCAACCCCCGCCCCTCCCAGGCTGAATTTATTTTTTTCAGTCAAATGCCTAGCACATGCACATTTTGCGTTTAAAAATCTGATGGAGCATTGAACACAAAGTTTAAAGTTGATCACTGAACTTTGTAGTATGTTTATTTCATCAATTACTCACTCAATAGTCGTTCAAAAAATTGACAAATTCGATGATGTGGCAAACGGAGTCGCATATGTGGCACTCTATTGCTATTAGTGGATGTCAAATCATAAAGTTGTTGACGACATGGACTAAGTTTGTTTTTAAAAAACATGTGTTTTACACCATTAAAAATCTGATTAAGCACTGAACTTTGCACAAAATTTTTAATGGGTCACTGAACTTTAAAAATTTCTCGTTAATTACTAAACTTTGTAATATGTTATCACATCCATCACTCACTCAACAGCTGTTCAAAAAATTGACAAAATTGATGACATGTCAAACGTAGTCAATTACATGGCACGCTTTTGCAATTAGTAGATGCCAAATCGCAAGCATTTGAAGTTCCGTAATTGATGCATCTCTGAAATTGTCTTCTTGGATTATCATTTGTCCGTGATGTCTTAAATGGAAAACTCTACGCAGTAACATAGTGTGATGCTTATGTCATGTGGTGATTGGTTTTTGAGGATGAATCCATATTAGCGATTGAAGTAGGAAGAACCCTAAAACAATTTTGGGGATTTTGCTAACTTGGAAAAAATTGGGGAAATCAATTTTGGGGAGGAGAAGATGGATGGAGGAGATTTTGGGTTTTGGTGGAGGCGATCTTGGGAATCGATTATCACAGATGATTTTGTTGAAGGCTATTGTGTTTGGGAATGTTTGCAGAGAGGGAAGAGTCATTTAAAAACATGTTTTTAAAACACACTTAGTCCATGTCTTGCAACTTCATGATTTGACATTTACTAATTACAATAGCGTGCAGCATAAGCTTCTCTGTTTGCCACGTCATCAATTTTATGATCGACCATTGAGTTAGTGATGAATGTAATAACATATTACAAAGTTCAATAATTAACGATTTTTTTTTTAAAAATTCAATGACCCACGAAAAACTTTGTGCAAAGTTCAGTACTCAATTAGATTTTTTATGGCGTAAAAAACGTGCTTTTAAAAACATACTCCATGTCATCAGAAACTTCATGATTTTGCATCCATTAATTGCAATAGCGTGCCACATAAGCGACTCCATTTGCCACATCATCAATTTCGTCAAATTTTTCAACGGTTGTTGAGGAATGATGGATGAGATATCATATTACAAAGTTCAATGATTAACAAGAAAAATTTCAAAGTTCATTGACCCACCGAAAACTTTGTGCAAAGTTCACTGCTCAATCAAAATTTTAACCCCACAGTTTCACAAGTGGGTTGCTGCGAGACTTGTACCTAGTATCACATAGGTCATTAATACTATGGTGAAGTTTATACTCTTAGAGAAAGATTCATTTATTTATTTAAATATAGTTATCAACAACTTTGATCAGTAATGGTATACAGCAGCCAAATGCTCAAAGGATTGGGTAGCAATTGGTCGAATTATTGTGAAAAAACAGAATCCAAAATCTTGTTATTATAGTGTACCAAACAGGCATTAAAGCTCTAAGATATACCTTTAGACTCTCGGCATGGAAAGTGCGATTCGCCAGTTTCCGTATCTTAGCCCATTTTTCGCCCTCATTCCTAACGAGTGATAAAGTTAAACTAAAATAGAGTATTCTAATTCCAAAAAACTGTAGGAAACTTATTACAGAGTAGAAACCGTATTTCAGG
Source organism: Osmanthus fragrans (assembly GCA_019395295.1). NCBI lineage: Eukaryota > Viridiplantae > Streptophyta > Magnoliopsida > Lamiales > Oleaceae > Osmanthus > Osmanthus fragrans. The sequence continues at coordinate 25,542,159 of CM033342.1, read as the reverse complement.
TTGTATATCGTATATACAGAATGTCAGATTTACAAATAACTAACCGAATGTTAGTCAAATTATAATTATAATAAAACAAATAATTGTATAATCACAAAAGGTTAAACACAATTATAACTAAACGGAACTAGTAGTAATATGAGGAGAATTTTTGGTCAATCTAGTCCGACATTCATGTATGCAAGTCGCATTCGCATACGAGTTCAAGATTCGGTCTGTGATTTGCATCCCCCTTGCGCGTGCACGTGGAAAAAGTCTATATGCTACACATGATTACACACTTCCAAAGTGTTACCATATATAAAGTGGTTCTTGCTTTCATAAACTTTCTATGTGGGATAACTCAACTTTTAGTTTTCCCTCCAACATAATCTCCTTTCAATTGGCATACTTTGAACTTCAATTTCTCATTAACCCAAGCATCAATTTTGGCAAGTAAATATACGATTTCGATGTACTCACGAAAGAGAACACAAATCAATCTTGATCTTTCAGATTAACCAAACGGGTCCCGCTCAAAATTCATGCCAAAGTCAGCCATTCATCTCTTTTTTTTTTTTTTTTTACATGGATTGTGCTTGGTGTACATAATTTTTGGTATATAAGGGTGTCCATACACTCACATGAGGGTGGGGCCGTACACCAAGATTTATCCAAAAAACATTGGGATAACACACATATGACAAAACAACAGTAAACCTTTGTCCATTAATAAGCACCAGGAGGCATGCAAGAATATCAGAGACCCTACTTTTGGAAATACAGCAGAGATCTAAAAGAAGAAGGCAGCTTCCTTACGTAGCACAATGGCCCTACTTAAATTTTCTTTTGATTGATAGAACCGGTGCTACAACGACGTACAGGACATGAAAAATACATTTGAAAGACCATCTTAGTAATGCTTTTTAATTTTCCTTTTTTTTAATGTAGGCTAATCACATTTATTTAGGAAACAATTGTTTCTTAAACAATCTTTGAATTGGCTTAGATTAAAATCTTTATTGTAATAAGATGATTTAAAAATCAAAAAATTAATCATCTAGATGAAAGCTAAAATAAGCTATCATGTAGTGTGTCTTAACATCAAAATATGTAAGTTGATTTACGTAAAAAGAGTAAGAAAAAGAGTTTAATTATAATCACAACCGAATCATAAGTGTTAATGTTGGGTATCCGTCCCGTGTCTTTGGGTGGATCAAGCTCAAGCCAACAAATCGGTTCAATTGATTGAGCATGAGATTAATTAGGAAACTTCAGTTAAAGGCCTGAATTATCATAAGGAAACTAGGCATGTTGTCTTTCCTTGTGGAGAAAAGAAAAGAAAAAGGATAGATACACTGAGATTGTCTTTCCTTGTGGCAGAAGGAAAAACAAGAGGAGAGCCTCACTAGGTCTTTTTTCGATGCCTCAGTTATATGGGATGAATTCATAAGAATTTGGTGCGTGGGAGAAACACCAATCGACCTCAAAATTGTGAGAAACCCAAGAGCCTCAGCGTAAACACTTGCAGAATCTGGACCGCCTGAACATAGGGATGTCAAACGGGACGAGCAGCTCGTGGGCCCTTGCCCACGAGCCAAGCTCGTGGACTCGTAAAAACTGTGAGTAAAAAATAAAAAAAATAAAAGCTCGTGAGCTTGTGGATCACGAGCTCGTGGGTAGATGAGCCGAGTCGACTGGGCTCGGCCCATTGCCATCCTTTCCTGAACGTTGATATCTCATGCTCCATGGTCCAATTTTTGTGAAATTTGAACTGAAAGATTATAACTCAATGTTCTTTAAGTCAAACAGTTAAGATGAAGATCCATGGTTCATTCGAGAGGAATTGCTATCTGGGCAGCGGAAAATTTTGGTGAGGTCTTTCTTTATTGTTTTTGAGTAGTATGCCGAAAATAGTTTTTCTTGAGAGAGTTTTGTTTAGGTAGATTGTTTATGTTGCTTTTGAGGAATTCCATCTTTGATGGAAGAGGATTCTTAGGCTCTAAGAGTTGGTTGAATTCTTGATGTTGATTGTGCCTCTAATTTGACTAGAGAGGCTTTGCGGGCTTCCATCTTTGAGGTGATGAGAGAAAGTTTGTTGGTTAATTTTTATCTTTGTTAGATGACAGTTTTGCTAAAATATGTGATCTATTTGATTATCCCCTATTAGTTTTGCACAAGAAAAGGGAAATTGTTTATTCTCCATATGTAATTCTTGCACTTATCTTGCCTCAAAAACAAGTTATTATTATAATTTTGGTTCATTTCATATTTTAGGATTAAATATTCCCCTAACTTGAGCTACATTGAAGAAAATGATATTTTGAAGCGAAGTGGAAGAGTTGAGTCTTCTATTGATGAATTTAATTTGTTGGTGAAATTGATGAAATGGGATGGGAAAACCAAGCTTAGAGTGCATAAAAAGAAGAAGAATAATATAGCATAACCGAAGCTCGAAACACATGGAGAAATGAGAATACCAAGTTTGATACATACATCTAGCAATATGATATACCAATGAAAAGCATATTGGGTTAGGTGATAAGTCGGTTTTGTGAAATTATTACTGAACTTTTATGTCGTCAAATTATTAATTTCTACTTGGTTAATTTTCTTTTGTTTTTGGTTATGAACTCGTGTAAAATAATTGGAAAAGGATGAAGGACAAATTGACCGTTGGATGGAATGTTTGGGGATCAATTTCCACACTTTGAAAATTGAATGACTTTAATTGAACTAAAGTAGGTCGTTGGTTGCACAATTAATTGGAATTGAGGGCTAGACTGCACATTGTAAAATATTGTTGGACATTGGTGCAAATTACAATTTAATATGGTAGGAAAGAGGTGGAATTTGTTATCAAAATGTGCTTTGACACTTAGACTTTGACTGGAACTTAAATTTAATTGGACTTGAACTTTATTATATTGGGAAGATTTAGAATCCCAATTTGACTGCAGCAAATGGCTGAATTTGATTATATATACACATACAGAAAACGGCAGCGAAAAAAAGGAGAGAGAGAGAGAGAGAGAGAGAGAGAGAGAGAGAGAGAGAAGAGAGAGAGAACGGCGGAAACCATACCAATTAGACTCCATTTTGGGCATAAATAATTGGACAAAAAGTTTGGTGGTTTGGGGGAATTAAAAAGGAGAATGTATGTACATACATACAGCAGACGACAGGCACGCATAAAGACCGTGCAAAGCAAAATTGAAGTATTAAATTCAGATTTTTGTACATAATTTATCAACAATTTGTGCGAGGAATTTGGAACTTGTTACACCTCCTATAAATAGGGGCTCTAACAGTCGCCACGTGACAGAAATATGTCCTTTGCTCCATGTCATTTTGTATCCATATGGCTAAACCCATGTTAGTCGAGCCCTCATATGGCCGAATTCGTGTTAGTCGAGCTTCATATGGCCGAACCCCATATAACTGAGGTAGAGTCATCAATGGTGTTTTAGAGAAGATCCTATGTGAAAATCTCATGACAAGTGGGTGATGTGACAATACACTGCATTGATGGCTCCAATAAATTCCATAAGTCAATCATTGTCTTACATATCATCCTAGGGTTGCAAATAGTCATTAAATGGATTGACACTGTGACAAAATATCTCAATCGCTTAGATGAAGTCACGTTAGTCCTTATCCAACGATTCTCACTCTAGGTTACTATAAAAACTCACACTTAGTGTCATACAAGGATAATACAAGTTTAGACTCTAAGTCGTACTTTGCAACTTCACTATTTTACAATCTTTTTTCCAAGGCCAACCCCTTTTACTTTCACATTGGTGGCTCACGTATAAGCCCTCCCACACTTTTATATTTTTCTCACTCCAACTGACTTAATCGTCGAAGTGTGCGCGGTCGGCTCCATCCCTATTGGAGAAGGTCACGTGTAACTAATGATTTGTCCTAATGTGCAGAAAAACTGCTTAGTGCTAGGATTTCGATGAACCTTTTATTATGAATATTTAACTTTTGATTTTATTTATTTTTGACATTAAAAACAAGTTTTCAATTCTTGAAAAATTGAGGTGAATTTATTTTTCTCTACAAATACTTGATCACTAATTATATGGATATTGTAACTTATTTTACCTTTGAAAGATTGAAATAAATTAAACATAGTGTCAATTATCATAGAGTCTGATAAGAAATAAAACTATATCACTATACTTTAAGTGATCTTTAAGTATTTATAAATTCTTAATGCATTTTTATATGTTCTCGTCCGTCATAGAGATATAGTTGGATCATATACAAGAATGTGTATAATTCTACTCGAACGAGATTTTTAAACAAATTCGGAATATTGGTTTTTGTAATTGAATTGAGTTGTCACATTCATAAGTTTCGGAGTTAAAGGGGATTCGAGATCCTAGTACACTTTTCATCATCATATTCTTATAAAACTTACATTTAATTATAAACTTGCATTGATTTTAGTTAAGTTATATTTTATATTCATAAGTAGATTATTTAATTTATAGGCAAAATCACAACTTTCAATTGTTTCGGTTAAGACTGAGTTAATTCGAATTTGAACTTGTACAAATTCATGTGAGAACGATACTTAGACTCAAAATTCATTTTACTATTTGTTAACGAACTGTACACTTGCTGTAAGTTTTTATCGAACAATAATTTTATCAACATTAGGAGTTAAACGCATTTTACAAATTTCAATAGTTTTCTAGAAAGAGTTATATGCATTTTCAATAAGAGTCGAAAATCAGAAAACTTGCTTTTGAGACCACTTTTTGGCAGCCTCTGAATCATCCGGGCTTGACAAAATTGGAGAAAACTTTCTGCTTCATTCCGGTGGTCGCTAGAAGTTCTGGAGGCTGCTGAAAGTGCCTATCAGCAAGCACTTTGATGGTGTGATTTTCCTCTGTTGCGGAGGGCAAATTGGTACTTTTGACTATAATTTATAGGGCAACAAAACTTAATAAAGCGTGGTTATATTACACCACATTTTAATTGGATTGAAGGTTATTGTCTTTTATTTATTATCACACTTGTATTCATAATTTTTTTCATTACATTCTTATTGTTAATATTATATTTAATCATGATTTTCGTCCAAAAATATTGTTAACGTACTTTAAAATAAAGGTCAAATATTTTATCTCACTTTTGTATTATTATTATTATTTGTTTATTTAAAAATACGATTGACAAATGAGTTTTTTTACTCTATCTTAATGAAAAATTTGGAAAGAAACCATAAGCAGAAAAAATAATTTATGTTAATTTGTGAATAAGAATACAATAAAAAAAAAAGTTGAGACATAAATATGATAATGTGTAAAGATTATGAATCTTTCGTGCAATTAAAATATAGTTTAGTTATTGAAAACTCTTGTATGAATATATTTAGCACGAAATAAATGATTGTTTTCACATCTTGAAGCAAGGAAAAGGGGAATACAAGCCGAACGAAGGGGATGATTGGAGAACAAATTGATTGGAGAAGAGAAAAAGTTCAATTTCACTCTGAAATTCTTTATTTGGGAAAGTTCCAAGTGTCTTTTCTATTGTTTTTTCTAAATTCAAGTTAATGTACGGTGACTTGAACTCTGCGAGCACGTAACATAGCACACTACTATAGATGGTAAAAGATAATGGTTAGTTACAAAACTTATTACACCACCTATATTAGTGTGCCACGTCACCTAGTGTTTAATATAAGTTAAACATCAATGCTTATATGTTAGAGTTTCATCATGTTTTTTGAAGTAATCATTTAAAACCCTTTTCTCTTGTACTCATTTTCTATATAGTGGATTTTTTTTCTTCTCTGTCTGTGAGGTTTCTTGTTCTTATTTTTTCTATTATGTATTCTCCCTTTTTCGTAGCATTTCAATGACTTTGCTACGTATTCTCTACACTTTCACATTTTCCTTTTTCCTCTACAAGGTAATTTGTACATAAGTTGGGATGAACGATACATTTTAATCCTAGTTTAATTAATCCAATGTCTGTAGTTTTACCTATTTTTGTGATGTGATTGTTATGAGTTAATTACTTTCGTTTACTTGATTAATAGATGAATATTTTGTAAATTGTGTGGTCTCCAATAGGTTGATCATTCAATTTACACCAGCTAGCAATCAACTTAGGTTTTTCTAAGCCTAATTGACACATTTAGTAATTCAACTTAGGTTTCTCTAAGCCCTACATGGCCACTGCTTGATTGTCATATTAATTTATATAGAGATATAGTGAATTAATGCAATTAATTCCTTTAGGAAAATTGGTTTGATATAATTGAAAAATAGGTAGAATGTCATATTTCAACTTCTGGAGTTTAGACAAAGATTAAGCAAAATCATAAATCCCAACAATTTAATCTCAAACGACGTCGTAAGCTTGTGATCAAAGTGTTTTTGCCTCCTTAGCTATTTATGGAGCCTTCCAATCATTGTCACTGTTAAGATAAAAAGAAAAAATATATGAAAATAAACAGCTTTTGTAAAAATATTCAAAATTTTCTTAGAAGCTTTATACAGCCACAAGTACACAAATGTAAAGAGTTATTTCTACAATAAATAGGTGAACATAGAATTACATTCAACAAATCACCAACTTGAAAATTTACAACACCCATGGTCTTTGGGATTCGAAACTAATCCTAGGAACATCAAACAAGCTATATTCAAAGAACAAACTGAGCTTTGCTCCCAGTAAATTTAGAGTCTGCTACATGAATTTTTTTGTTGCTCGGTTCATTTCAAAGATACCTATTCTAGAAAAAGATAAATAAACAAAAAGTGCTGGCCACCAAATGAATCATGTTGGTTTACAAACAGGATTTGCAGGAAATACGTGTAAGGAAAAAAGAATCACAGTGATCTTGAAATTGCAAAGAATTAACTCTCAGAAGGGTAAATGGCCGCAAGATGGTGGTGAAACAGATGTGCTGCCAAAGTAGAAACCATCAGAACAATAATTGCTACATAGGTGAACGTTCTCCTACAATCCCCGGTTTTTACCATTCCCTCTGCCTCCACCTTTAGAGTTGAATTTGTTTCATTGTTTATAGAACTGGATACCAATTCACTCTGATCTGGGGGCATATCCTCCGGTGATTCGTCCACCTGATTCACATATTCAAAAGCCATGTTTAGAATTACAAAATGAATCAAAACTGTATTAAAACTGAAACTCTACAATGTGCTTTCCATTAGTCAAATGCTTTCAGATAGAATTAATTTTTTGCCAATAGCACTGAAGAAAGCAATATTTGGATGCAGGGGTAGAAAATATAATTGAAATTCAAACCAGTTGTGTCGCACTACAAATTAAAGAGTGTGAATAATTGATAAAGAACAACTGATCCAATGAATAATCAAACTAAAACAGTATCAGTAAACCACCTTGATATGAAGACTGAAGCTATTGTTAAACATGTAGAAGTGGAAAATATTTTATTTCTCAGTTGCTTAAGGGAGAGGACAGGAAACTAATTAGTCAAATTAAGAAACTGATAACACTACCAAATTTTCAGTTGGGTAATTATAACTTAGAGAAGTGTGTATTCTTTACTTGGTAGTTCAATATTATTTGCCACTTTAAAACAAGGATTTGTACAATTATCTCTTCAGTCTTAAAATTTCCAGAACCATAGAGAGATTTAGGGGAGTTCCAAGAGGTAAACCTGCCTGGAAACTTGTTGACGAGAATGGTGTTGCCACTTCTGCTGAAAATTTTGTCAAAACAGCATCAGATGAATCAAGCTCGGATGACGGGAATTCTTTATTACTACTGCTATTGTCTCTCTGAACTACAGATGCAAGCTTCTTTGCTTCGTGGAACTTCTCCCTCAACAATTTGTTTTCCTTTGTCAAAGAGTACAACTGCACCAAATAACCCAATCTATAAGTATAAAAACATAGAATTTCGTTCACTTGCAGGCAATACATGACAAGAGAGACTGGAAGTAACAATAATTGAGAAGAAAGTAGACAAAAGTAAAAAACCTGTTTCTGTATCCGCTCCCTTTCGATTGTAAGTTGCATAACCAAATCCATAATTAGCTCAGTTTTGATATTAATGTCTTCTGTACTTGATTTTTTTTCAATAGTCACTTGGTTAACAGATTTCTCCAAAAATTCCATTCTGGCTCTCAGAAAATCTAGTTCTTTGTTAAGTTCTGAATTTGTGTTGGACAATATAATACATCTGTCCTCGGCACTCTCAGTCTTATTTTCAGCCTTCGTAACGTTTTGTTTCAGTTCATCTATTAATGTTTCCATGTCCCATAATTGCAGAATATAGCATGTTCTGCTGCTCTTGACTTGCTTCAGAGGATGCCCTCCCATGCTGCAACTGTATATCCAATTCCCTTGCCTGCTTCTCGAGTATGCTCACCTTTTTTGTATTGCTGTCATTACTACTTCTAAGAAAACCTAGTTCTTCTGTCAATTCCAAGTTTGTCTCCATTAAATGCGTAACTTTGGTCTCTGCACTTTCAGCTCTACTCTCCGCATTGTGTATATTTTCCTTTAGGGATAGTATTTCACCCTCCATTTCTTTTAATTTCTTTTGACTCACTTCACTAGATGCATTTGCCTCTTTGAGCTGAGACTCAGTTTCGTTCAGCTTTTCCTCCAACATTTTGACTTGTTCTCTTAAATGAGTCACTTCAGAATTATCAGTGATAAGCTGTGAAATGCTGCTGTTGAGTTTTCCTATTGCAATTTCTTTGTCGTTCAATTGATTTATGCAATCTCGGAATTTAGATTTCATTTCTTCTTCTCTCTTGTTTGAACCACTCAGATTGAACTGAACTATCTGAAGCCTGCCCACCATTTCTTTTGAAATTCCCATCAGCACCTCTGCTGTATTATCTGCCTCTAAGAACCTGCTCCAAGCTCCCTCTGCTGCCTCTTCCATGTAGACAGCAACTTGTTCTGTTAACCGTATCTTCAGTTTAAGATCTTCCTCATTTTGTTTTAGCCCTGTTAATTTCTTCTCAAGTTCCATCTCTCTTGCAAGAGATTTTTCCAGCATTCTTAAAATATGCTTTTGTTCAATTGTCTGCTTTCGTGGCTGGAACTCTGTGCTTTCTAATTGAAATTCTTCTTTAAAACTTCCAACCAAGTCATATTTCCCTGTCAAAAAGCACATGTTGTTTTAGAATGATAAACACTGTATACACTTGGTGTGTGTTTGACATGCAGCACTGCAGAGAACTCTATACTGAACAAGATTTTAGCATATTTTTCTTCGTTAAGATTGTTTAGTATCTTGAATCCTACCTATCAGACATGCCTTTGTAGTAAAAGAAAAACTAGATTAATTTACTAGCTTGACAATATGATATATCTTACATTCATTTTGCTTAAATGAAAATGAGGTCATCTGCAACTTGGCTAATTGGATCTTCATCTCCACGACTTTGCTCTTGTGACTGTTTTAGTGACTCTTCAGAATCACATAATTTACTTTCCAGCCGAGTAAGCAATTCTGTCGGTTGTCCACAAGAAGATATCTCATGAAGGGCATTGACAATAGTATCTTGAAGATCACCCATTAGATTGTCTAGTTCTCTCACCTCAGAACATAAAAAAGCGCACAACAGATCAAATGTTAAAGCCTTTTTAATTGATTCTGTGGATATGTTATCATCCTCAACAGAAATTGATCCAATATCATTTTCCCTTAGTAGAACATGCAACAAAAGATTTTCCATATTTGTTAACTTTTCAGAAGAGTAGGCTAAGGTCATATCCACTTCATATGAAACTTTCAAGGCATTTTGTACTCCTTCCCTGTCTTTGGTATTGTATGAGAGACCTTCATGCAAAAACTTTTGCATGTCAGGATTGGCAATATCAGAAGTAATAGCAGCCGTGTCATTCATTGTCGAGACTACAGTGTTCTGATAAGAAGACTGCAAATAGAGGGGAAAAAATAAAAAGGAATTGTAATACAGTCATTCTATTGGAACATGAAGAAACAAAATCAAGAAGGTGCATATGCATCTATTGAATACTTTATATACTAGAAAACATGACCTTTTCCTATAGTCAATTGACATCTAGAGAAGCAGATGACATTATCAATGTATTGACTCATCAAAACAGTCTTATTCCATACACAGAATTGGGAATTGACACTTCCATTTTCCTCCCACTAGTTTCAGAAAAAAAGCAAATTTGTCTCAGAACTCAGAAGGACAGAGAAAGGACAGAGAATTTGCAGATTAGATACAACAAGAAGTCTTAGTTCTAATAAGTTTAGGGTCGACTACACGAATCCCTGCTTTTGTTTTTAACATAGGCCATATTTTTGGTTTACATCCCACTCTTCCAAACCTATTCCATTGGCATGGAAAAAATGCAGATTGTCCTCACTGAAGTGTGTAGAATGTAATGCTGCCTCTAGAAAGAATCAAGTTACAATATATCCAGTAAGTCCCCCTTAAAATCCAGTAGCCTTGACAACCCTCATATGATTATTAGAATCTTTAAACTATCCATAATTGAACATGAATGTCGATAAATTCAGATGTTATAATTAACCCTGCTTCCCAAACCATTATAAACTGAAGTCTATCTTCTTCTCCTACCAATATAAACATACATGTTCTATAATTAAACAGACGACTCCACAAACAATTCAAATGTTCCAAATTCACTCCTTTACTAACCACTTAAAACTTAGAAATCAAAATCTTCACCTTCAATGGATAAAACCTTTATACGATGATCAAGTCTTTGCAGCAAGTACATATTCTAGATAAAAAAAATTCAAGAATGGCTACCAAACCTTAATCGTTTCACAATCAGAAAATAAATCAACAAGCTACTCCTATACGGCCATATTCAGATGAATTTATGTAGGCAAACTTTAGACTTTCAAGAAGTCAGCCTCAGTTAAATCTGAGAAGTGAGAACCTTAATTTGTTCGACATGCTATATCACGTCTCTGTTTATCACCCTCAAAAGGGAGAACAGTCATGATTGGTTTATGCCATTTTACATAATTTTAAAAATAAATAATGCTTACATGACGTGGAACCACCTCCTTACTCAGTAGCTCTTCAGCAATATTAAAGAAAAGAAGTGAACTCTTCATCAATATAACATTTTAACTGTGCAAGCATATTAAAATGAAGCTAAATAAAGTAGTAATTCATGGAAAAATGAAACAAAGCCTAAGATTGAGCATAGAAGCTTTTGTCAAATAATTATTTTCTCTACTGAAGAACAGTGGCGGATCTAGCTATAGGCGAGCTAGAGCGGCCGCTCTAGCTGGAATCGCCGGAATTTTGGGCTTCGCCGGAGCTGGAGCTGGAGCTGGAATCGGAGAAGAGAAGCTCTGTTTTGGAGAAACTCTGTTTTGGAGAAGAAGAAGAGGTTGGGTTGGACTTGGGCGGGCTGGGTGATTTTAAAAAACAATTGGGCCTCTACCAACACCGGCCCAAAACAATTGGCCCAATTTCATACCCGTTTACCCAACCCAAACGCCAATCACTAGCCAATTTCATTTCATTTTCTCCCCCAAATCGCGGTTGAATCATTGAAACCTAAGCTAGAGAGAAGAGGAGGGTGACTGGGCGACTGTGCGACTTGCGACTTGCGAGTGCAAATTTGCTCTGTGGTCTGTGGAGTATGGACTGAGGAGGGCAACTGGTGTTGGAGTTCACTGAAATTGGATTCGGGAATCTGGCTTCGCGACTCTTCTTCGCCAGAATCGCCACACAACTTCGACTTAGGTAAGTTCGATTTATTTCTGTGATTTCTGTGACTGCGTGTGTGCTTCATACTTTCTGTGATTTGTTCGTGGCTGTGTGTTGGAGTTGTGTGGGTGTGAGTGACTGGCTGTGGCTCAGCCTGACTGCGTGTGTGCTACTTTGCTTCATACTTTCTATGATTTGTTCGTGGCTGTGGCCTGTGTGTTAGTCCTGTTGGAGTTGTGTGAGTGTAAGTGACTGCCTGTGGGCTGTGGCTGACTGCGTGTGTGTAGTTGTGTGAGTGTGACTGTGTGAGTCTGTGATCTTGAGAACAATGAGAAGGAGATTGTGAGTTGTGCTTAATTTGGTGTTTCAGTTTGTGAGTCTGTGACTCGTTAGCGTAGATTGTGTGACTGATTTCTGAATGTGTGACTGTGTGAGTGCATGTGAATGTGTGAGAGACAGTGGTTCTCTAGTCTTCTTGTTGATTTTGTGATATTGGATATTGGAATTGTATATTGGAATTGATAAATTGGATAATGGATATTGTATTTGTGATTTGTGAAATTGGATATTGTAATTGTGAATCTTGTGATTTGTGAATTGTGCTTGTGCTTGTGTTTTTGGATTATTGGATAGATGGTGTCTATTGGTGAATGATGATTTGGTGTTCATCTGTGGGTAATTGAGTTATAATTTATCGTTTTGATTTGTGAATTGCGATTTGGGAATTTAGGCCTAGGAAATTAGGGATAAGTGAAAAAAAAAATTTAATGGAGAAGATGTTGACATCAACGGTCAACGGTTGACTTCCGCTCTAGCTGAACTTTGGACTTGGATTCGCCGCTGCTGAAGAACATGATATAAAATCAAACAAGTATGATACGAGAATCGAAAAACGAGTTTTAGACACACACAAATATATTGGAATATACTCTCTGAGAAACCATAAATGCTTAGCCAAATACAAAATTAATCCTAACTCTGAAACAGAGAAGATGATAGGGCTACCAAATTACAATTCATCTATTAGGAAAACCTATAACAGAAAATTCACCAAATGTCGATATTTGATTTAACTTTTGCAGTAGTTTTTCCAAGATATCAACATTAGAACCGTTTCTAACAGATTTCATACACAACAGTAAATGAAGTAAATCTTGATTATGCATACAAAATAGTAAAGTTTACCTAACAAAGAAAGAAGGAAAAACAAACAATACTTCAAAATCTGAAATTTATTTTCAGTCCAAGCTTCATTCACATATTAAATAAATTACGAATTTTCAAGTTCAAACTTCAACCCAAAACCAAAAACGACCAATTCATCAGCAATCTTAATTAAAGTCAAAAGCTAAAACCAGTCCAGAATACAACAAATTGAAATTGCAGAAAAGATCATTACTTCATTTTTTAACAATTTCTGATTTCAAGTACATACCTTGAGAATATACTTTATGGGTCTTCTTGAATTCTCAACGCGATAACCAGAGAATGAGTCTCATACAATTACTCGTTCATTACCGTTAACTTAACGTAAAGGACAACTATAAATAATTAACGGGTATATTTTATGTACGCGTCATTGAACTTTAGCGAAATTCTAATTGAGTCATTAAATTTTGGGAGCTGCTACAGTACCGACCCTGTTTTACAGGTTACAGGGAAGACACATAGTGTGGGTGGGACCCATAATTTTTTATAATATTTTAATCACATGGACTCCATTCATGTGAGTATTCTGTATAATTTCTGTAGAATAATTTTTGTACATATGATATTTTTATTTAATTTCAAATTTAACCAAGTCTAATATTTCGTCATCTTCGTCCTGAAATTTCTTAGTTTGCAGCCAAACTATAGCAGATCTCCATGTAATCAATGTGTGACATGCTAGCTAGATAAGAATTAAAATAAAAACTAAGCTAGCAAAATAGCCATTTGACATGACTTTAATGAAATAGTTTTTGGAGAAAGTTATTTTAATTTTTTTTTTGAAAACTAATTTTAAAAAAAAAATTTATTTCAAAAATACTTCTAAAAAAAGTCACACTGAATCAACTTTATTTAAAAACTCTTATAACTAAAAGAAGTACTTTCATAAAATTAGTCAAACGAGTTCGAAAACAACTTTTGGATCTCAAAAACTTCTTTTAACTTTTCAAAAGTCATGTCAAATGGGTCATAAGAAACATTACATTTTGTGCTTGTTAGATTTTGATTTTTAGATAAATGATTTTTTTTTTTTTTTTTTTTTGTGTAATTAAAAAATATTAAAAATTTATGAAAAGTGAAAATAATTTTTAAACAACATGGCACAAGTGATTTTAGAGATAATCAAAACAAAACAAGTCTTTGTATTTTCACATAGCTTATTTGGTATGTAATGCAGCAATTACGTGGAATTATTTTTACGATATGACTATCAACTAAATAATTTTATCAGTTTTGAGAATGGGAAGGAGACATAATATGAAGGATAGGTGAAATGAAATTGAAATGTTCAATGACACAATTGAGGACAAAAATAAATTTTTAGTGGCTGAATTGAGATTTCACTGGAAGTTCAGTGACTGCAGATGAAATCGATCCGATATTTAACTCTCGCGAATCTTTACAAAAGAATGGTAAAAGCTAACGTGTGCCGCGGGTACAAGATAGGACCGAAAGGTCAAATTGAACAGGGTAGTAGGTGGAAGGAGTCCAACTGGACAACTACTTGACTTGGGACCTACAAAGGAGAATAAGCAATTCAGGTTGTGCCACGTCATTCCAAATGGAGGATTTGATCAGATGGAATTCGTCCATATATTTTTTTAAAATGGGCAGCCAATTATTGAGGCCAAACAACATAATGACAACAGTTGTACAGAAAAAGCGTCGTTGGGGACGCACCACGCTCCTCTGCTACGCACTTAGATCTCAACTATTAGAGATGCAAACAACTAAACAAAGAGGAAAGTTGCAAAATGATTAAAATCCTCACCAAAAATTAATAAATACGTGACGTCTAATATTTGATGTGTCAAAATGTTGAGTCGAGCTGCAATCTGCCTCATGACCACCTATTAACTCGTTGGATTTGTTTTGTATTTTTTTTTTTTTTTTAAGGATTTAAATGTCGATGGAAATATAATTTAAAGAAAAGCATTCAAGGGTCGAGATTGAACTAGAAGTAATTAGAAAGGGCAAAGCTTAAAGAGACTTAGGGTTCGAACTAAATAAAATGAAGTAAATAATGACTTTGAAACAATGTTCTAAAAACTGTAAAACATAGTGAGGCATGGAGGCCAAGTTTCAGGTTTGACGAGCATAGACAAGCCCTAAGCGTTACTTATTTTAATTTGTTAAATCAATTTAAAAATCATTATAATTAAAACACAGTAAAAAAGCATTAAAAAAAGCACCTCAACACTATTAAAAAAATTAAAATATAATTTTTTTTTTTAAAAAGCGTGAAAAAAAAAAACGTGAGGCAAACATTTTGCGTCCACTTTGCACCTAATCACTACTTTTTAGAACACTGCTTTGAAATAAGGTGGTTAAACATAATATGGTATCTATAACGTCGTATGCTTGTTTCTTGTAATTATCATATCTATTTAAAGTGCACAATAAAAAATATACTTTATGCATATTACAATCAAAACATTTTGATGCATAGTCAATACGCTAATGCTTAAATTTTTGCATATGGGTCTTATGTTTAATTATTGAAAATAAATTAAATTGGCGAAAATAAATCCCATTTCTTTGTTCTACAATTGTCATTCGAAAAATAAAATCTCGATCAAAAAATACATTTATAATTATTTTAGAGCATACATTTCAAAATTAATTGTGTTATAGTGTTGATAATTAATGTAAAACATTCACCTCACCTATTTAAAAAATCAAGGAAGTGATATAGCATCTTCAACTGGAGATTAAATCATAAATATGTACCTGGCTATATACGTATATATTTGTCCGTATGTGTATTTGGATATGAAACACACAATTATTCCAACGAGTGTGTATTTTGGATACGAAACATAAAGTATTCACAAAATTCAACAAAAAATGCATAAATCGTTATATCGTTAAATACAATTTCAACCATCAAATTAAGTGCTAAATAAAATAACAATATTACCTTATTATGCTGACGACTTAGACTGTAATCCTCCTAAGATATCGACTGATCAATTGTCCGTTGCTATTACAGCTTCTTCTCGTATTCATATGTACAAATACATTTCCAGACCTGACTATTACTACACTAATATTGACTCAACAATTCTAGAAAGTCCTCTTCCAGAAGATGAAATATCTTCCATTGAGTTGGATAAGTTAAAGATGGAGCACTTTGTGAAGAAAGGTATCTTCTTAGCACCTAAGAGTTATTCCTTAGAAACAGAAGAGAAATGTGATATAATTAATCACAAGGGTCCTGCTAAAGGCTTGGTCGATGTTGATTGGTCTGTGTCACAGTACGGGGTTCAAAAAGTGATAGAATCCCAAATAGATGTAGCAACAATGTAATGGAAATATTTTGGTTGAGGACCCCCCCCCCCCCCCCCCCCCCCCCCCCCCTTTTTTTTTTTTTTTTGCTCATCACGAGCACCCCCACAATCTCTGCCCCGAGATTCTGAAGAGGAGATAAATCGTGGAATGTGCAACGCAGAACTAGAAATCGAACCTATGACCATATGGGGGCACCGTCATCACTAAGGCCGCCATTTACCACTTCGTCATGTGCCGTGGGGGTGAAAACCTCTTTTATACAATATGATGGAGGAAAGTCCTTGTTTGGATTATGTTATTTGCCCATAAATGACATCTTGAAAGTGTGCCAGAAAATGATGTGCAGTGAAATGATTTGATTTGATGAAAAAGTTAATGTATTTTAACATGTTATGTAAAACTTGATACTGTTAAGTTGAAAATGATTTGAGTTTACCTAATATGAAAGAAAAATGATTATTTCCGTTAATTTAAAAATGGCGAGTCATAAAATTATAACACACAATAAAAAATATTTTAATTAATTCTCATTTTAATAGGATTATGTGCATATTAAAACTAATTTTGTTAGCTAGTCGATCATCTAGAGCGTCAAGATATATTCCACTATAAAATATAATTAGTCAAATATAACAATAATTAATTAGTTAAACATTAAATACAAATACATTGGAGAAATCTAATAATTACATACAATAATCATGAAAAAGGGACATGCGACGTGACAAACAAGTTCTAGCAGTATTTGCAAATTTAGTACCTATATACATCGATGCCTACGCAATATTGAAGAGAAATGCATCTCCACACGAGTGATTTCCCTTGAGATGTTGCCATTAACAGATCATTAAGAAGTCTCGACTCTCTCATCTCTAGGAGAAACAGATGGAAACTCGTGTGTATAGACATTTGATAGGGAATCGATCTATTTCACCTCAAAAGGCACTCTTTTGACCATAATCAGTGTGACTTTACAATTATGGATGAAACTTGTAACATTTGGTATATGAACACTTGAGTACTTCATACCAAACATGCAAAAGTGAATTCGCATTCACGCCTTATCCCTGAAAATTTATTTATGATATATATACATAATGATTTACATACACGTGATACGATGAAATATGATTGAATCAAAATTTCTTTCACAAAAAAAAAAAAAAAAAACAAAAAAAACGGGAGTGAACAAGTTTACATACAATGATTTTTCATAAACAAACATACAGGATGATTTTTCATTCCTTTTTCTAAAAGTTTTCATTCTGGATAATCATAACAATAGAAAAAGGCAGGAGTGAACAAGTTTGAGTGAATGAAAGATACCACTTGGCTTCTTAAATTCACATGACAAGAGTATGTTGAGAAGTTCGAACATGTTGTTGGCGTTGACGTATTGGTGTCCGACACATATCGAAACATCGATACTATCCAACACGTTGCCAACACGTGTTGGAGTTCATTGTGGTGTGTCGGAGGGCTGGAAGAAAAAGTGAAAAAGAAATGAAGAAGAAAGAAAGAAGAAAATATGTGTTATCACTAGTAACTGATAGAGAAGAAAGAAGAGAAGAAGATGATGAAGAAGAAGAGAGAGAGGAGATGAAGAGACGTGTCTTGACACTTTTTTGTAAACAATCGTACACATTAAATGCACTGTACATTTTTTTTTAGTATATATTACCTTTTTTTTTTTTCAAACTTTATTCAATAAGAAAGCAACATATAAAATTTTATGTTAAATAATTCTATTACCATTTCACCCTCCATGTATGAATTTAATGTCAAGTTTTATTTATATTTATTATTTAATTATTTATATATATATGATGCAATAAGTATTAAAAATTTATATATTATTTTAGACTATTAAATTAAAATAAGTTTAAAAAATAATATTTTAATCAACGTGTCAAAAACGTATTGTGTCGGAACTTTTTCAAAAAAACGCATTTCAATGTGTCAAATTCGTATTGAATCGGATACTCGTGTCCGTGTCTGTGCTTCATAGAGAGTATGCAATGATCAATTTACTCAGTAGAACATAAGAAATCATTTCACTTCTATATATTAATTAATAAATAAAAACACGTATTTTATTAATAAAAAGCTTTGAGAAAAATGAAAAAGAGAAATGGCATCCACAAAATGTCTCTAGAACTACATGCATTGCTTTTGTATTATACAAAGGTGAGTCAAGCTACCGCGACAAAAAAAAGTGTCAAGTTAACATCAATTTGGCCCTCTCCAGTGAGTTTCCAGTTTTTTAAAACTTAACGCTTTGGGATCAGTTATGCACCTGTACAAGTGGAGAAAAGCAGCATGTCATAAATCTCTGTTACTCATTTGATTCAACCCTCCATTGATTCCCCCTATTTTACACACACACAATGTTAGTAGCGTGTCATTAGCATGATATGCTCATTTAGCCATTAAAGCAACTGGAGCACCATCATCTTGTCTCAAAAGCCGGGGTCCACAACAATTGGTCATAACTGTCGAGACGTTGAGGAAGAATCTCAATTGTCCCCAACACCTTATTGTCGGTATCTTTCTGATATATGGATGAAAGAAAACCCGCGATGAATGAAGGGCAGCCAATTACAGAAGGGTGTTCTCTTCTTGCATTTTTGTTGGCAGTAGGCTAAAAGTATAAAAAAAGTACCAAAGAAATATGGAGGTGCCATGACCAGGCCATTTAGTAGTAAGAATTCCTTTAAAAGTGAGCAGTATCTGTTCATTTAGTTGAAAAAATAGGGAGACTCCAGAACTTCTCTCAAGTTGAAGTCTCCACGTTCTGGCAATGGAGGAAAGTTTAACTTGGGGAAGGACTGCCGAAAACTTTCCAACAACTGTAAAACAGATGCAATGGTTACTTTAACTTATCACCCAATAAGTCTCAAACAAAACCTCTGAACAGAACTTCAAACAGAAGGGATTCGTAAAAAAAATAATAATAATAATGAAAAAGGAATGTAAAATAGACATTTTCCACCTTTTAACATAGAATACTTCTTCTAAATAAGTAATTTCATTTGAAGGTACAATTTCAAAGTAAGGTCTTAAATCCTATTAAACCATAGAACATAGGGAGATGGAATAATATCACAAGGTATAAAGCAAAAATAACTAAAAGTCTCACGAGCTAAAATTATTCAGCAAGTACGACAATACACAAAGAAACTGATCAGGAGTTAATAAAGCAACAATAAAATCCTTCACCAAATTTTTTTTTTTTTCCTTCACTCGAATGAGAAAAACGGGTGAAATATAAAATCGTCATCATCAGTCAAATCTTTCCTATTAAGGGAATCAAGGAAAAACAGCTCCAGTATCCATGATTTTTCAGATGATATTGTGGTGGTAGATGACACTAATAGACTAGGTAGAACTCAAAAAATATTTAAAAGTTTGCTTTCAATATTTCAGCTCACTAAGTCATAAAAAGGACACCGTTGATGACATTACTCAAATGATTATTTCTTGTTGGATTAAGTCAGAGTGCCCCTGATGTTGTGTGATTGACAAAAAAAGTAGAAATAAAAATGGAATTCCATATAGCAACTGATAGATGGAACCACAGGCTGGACTATTGAGAAACCAAATATATGTAGAGTGGACCTATACTATACGAATACGAAGAGCACACTATGGTTAAGGTATCATATAGTGAAGATAAAATGGAAGATTAAACTACAACAATTTGAAAGTGTTCAAGAAAGGTCGCTAGATGCATAGTCTGAAAAGTGGAATAATATTATTGGATAACCTAGCAGGAAATTAACATAAAATCATTTGAAATGACAGAATCAAAAGCATTTGAGTCTTGTGATTTATCTTTGGAGATGGCTCCTAATATCGCAGAATGGGAGAAAGGATCTAGGCAACCTACCATAACAAATAAGGACTACAGTTCAATTAAGTTGAGCCTCATCAAGTTTACCAAAGTTGTTTAATATGATGCACATTAGTGCAATATTACACAAGGATTGCTTGGTTTTTCATTTCCTGTTTGACTATGAAAATGATATTTAAGGGTCTTCCACACTATACTCCATCCACTTCCGTCACACAGTATTCTTTCAAGTCCAATAATCAATGGCATAAATTATAAACTGGTGCATTTCAAGCACTAATCACCATCATTATCTGGCACGTGCTGCCATATCCCTACCCTTCACTGCAAGAAAGAAAGATGGTATAGACAAAGAAAGCATTGACCTATGCATACAAGGACGGGAGTTGATTTGAGCACTGTGATTAGAAAAACTAACATTCTCCAAAATCGGTGCATCATAGAGTTCAACAAACTTTTCTCTGAGAATGTTGTTCATTTGGTCTACATCACATGCATGCGTCCAGTATGAATCATGCACTCCTAGAATCAAATTGCAGTAAAAATTATTAGACATTCCTGAACTAGAGGGAGCTCCAAAAAAAAAAAATAATAATAATAATAATAAACAGAATCCTGATGGCGGGAGATATAGACCTGCAAAACTTAACCCTGCCTCTTTACAAGCAATGGCAGTCATCATCATATGAGAACCATCGAGAGAATGAACAAAATTTGGAGGAAAAGCTGTTCTCTGCCGGTTAACCATAACCTGAGAAAATCAGGTAAAAGATAGCACAAAATTATAGTAATTACATGCTTTTATTAGCTGTTACATTTTCATTTCTTTTACTTCGGTTTTAACTTTTTTTTTCCCTTTATTTCTTTATTTATTTTCTTTTCGGATTGTGACTTTTGTGGGTGTGTGGAAGGGGGCACAGGGAAGCAGGGGATAATAGGAGGGAGGCCAATAACATGAATCATGACACAGCTACACTTCAATACATCATTCTTGAGATCAGAAACGGGAATGAACTGGAAGTCACCTTGTCAGTTTCACGTTGGAGTGTCAAAATCTGAAGAGAAGTCTTAATCTGCACCGAAATTAATACCCAATATTGAACGAGACATTGATAGAAAATAACTATATCCTACCGCTGTGGCTACTACTACTACTACAATAATATTAATAATAATAATAATAATAATATAGTAACAAAAGCAAAAAATAAATAAATTATGTTTAGTTTATTCTTTTCGATGATGATGAAAACAAAGAGCAAGTCCATAGGTTAAAGGTACGTGAAAGTTACCAGATGCCTTCCTAATTTCCGGTAAGGTTGTACAACAGGGAGCCCAAGCGGTGTGGTCCAACGTACTGGTTCGTTTTCCATAGCTATAATCTAAAAAGTGGAAAAAGAAGGAGAAAAAATAAAAAATAAAGAACAACTATGAAACGAGGATAAGAAAATAAAGAACAGGAGGGCAGTTATATAAGCAATGCAGTGAAGAACAGAAATGAAACAAATATTAGAGAGAATACATTAGTAGGCTCTACGTCAACTGATCCAGTATCATGTTTCGTGGCCAGTTCATTTATATATTGCAAGATCTACTGTTCTCCAAAGGGGTCAGGTATGATGATGATAGTTTGTACACATGAAGGTTTTCGAATGTTCAGGTTAATTTGGCATTCTAACATGCAAGTTTCTTCTCTACACTCATCATCAGTTTATCTCATTCCTCCAGTCCATCTTCTTTTCCGTTCCTCCATAAAAAAATAAAAAAATAAAATAAAACGCCTCTTATTATTCCAATTTTTTGCACCACCTACGATTTCCAACTCATTTAGCCAAATAGAGCAATCAAGATTGAAAACTTGGGTAAATTGGTTCCTACAAATCTCATAATTGCATCATAACTATGTTACTTTAAACAACTTCTCATTTCATAACTTTCTGGATAACTTTGGCACCTATGACGTGTAAAATTGAGGTACAAATGTCAAACAACGTGATCTGAAGAAACCTACCCACACACTGGCAAAAACTTATCTTGTCGCATAATACAATTTAGATTTTGATCTCAAAATGGAACTATCCACATTCTAGGCAGTTTTAGCTTTGCCTATTTATATACTAGTATCTGGTCTTAGAGAGATTCAGGAAAAATGATGTTAGTGGATTTGGCAGCTGTACCCATAATTATATGATGTCCGGCAAGAAGTAGATAACCATACTCTAGTATCCAAAACAACTGACCATGAAATATTGAGGTGATAAAATCAGCTGAAAAATCATGTACCTCTAAAGAAAACACATCGGGAAGCAGAAGACTTCGAATCAAATGGCAATTGTGCTTAAAATAAGATTTTTTACATGAAAAATTCGATACATTAGAATGGAATATACCTTTGCACAGTCTCCAAGCCAGCTCATGATGCTCCGTGCAGCTTCAAACATCTCTCCTAAGGCAGTCAAGGTTGTCTGCTCAAGGGTTTAAAAAACAATTAGCTCAAACCTTCTTAAGTTGCATGTTGAATCGTATGCAGAATAGAACTGATACGTCATAATTCTCAACATCATATGAAACACATATATGTCATGAAATGCTACAAGACATCAACTTTCTTTGAGTAAAAAGGAAACTAGGCAAAAATTAATATAGCTATATGCTCATACCTTTGCTGCATAGCATGCTGCAGAAAACAACTCCGTGTCATCCTCAATAGCACCACGCTCCTTTAACCTCTTCTTGATTTGATCTCGTGCACCTATATAAGTGACACCGTATACTGATGTCATCACTGTTTGCTTGACTAATTTCCTGTCCACCTGAAAATAAAGAACTATGAAATTAGATTGTTACCAAAAAAAAAAAAAAAAGGCACCAATAAGTATGGAACCATGCCACTCAATGCATTGATAGTTCAAAACATAAAAGAATAACCAATAAATAACTTTTATTTTTCATAATAAAGCATAAATAGCAAAGAGAAGCCATCTTCATAATACTGTTAGTCATGATCTATGATAAACAGAATAAATACATAAAATACAGCCCCTGTTTGATGGTTTTTTTTTTTTTTTTTTTCAAAATTCTTTTTTCTGCATACTCATTTTCAACCACACATTCACACAATAAAATATTCTACATGTATATCCAAAACTTTTCCCTACTTTTTAATCACACATTCTCAAAAAATTCAGTATTCAAAACATTATTTTTCCCAAATAATGGGCACAATAAAACCTGGTTAATTAACAATCTCGCACGCATAACATTGGGATCAGATGCAGGGTCTTTTGCAGCATCCGTCTTCATGATGTCAAGAACTCTGCATCATAAACAGTCAGTAACGAATACAACTAAATTTGGACAGCAGGGCAGGAATGTGTAGAAAGACTGATTTTAAAGCATTTATACTGCTTGAGCATTAATGCAATCCATAACGACAGTTGTCTGAGATCCAGAGGCAGATCTCAGGAATAATTCTCTTCATATTGAAGTAAACTACTCGTTTAATCTTCCAGTTCTACAAGTTATTTACAGGATTGTAACTAGATAAAATCAAGTACATGCCAATCCAAATATTTATTCAATTTACTGTCAACGTCAACATCAGTTTTCAATTTTATTTGTTATTTAATTTATTTTGGGGTGGGGTGGGAGCAAAACAAAGAAAAAGTTTATTATAAATCTTGATCACAACTTACCTTGAAGCGATTCCTGAGTAAACATCCGCAGGTTTATCTCCCTTGACAAGATTGACTGCAGCTGCTCCCAACTGGAGATATAAAATAATGTGTTACATTTGTGTGAAACGGTTTGTATTTTTTCCCCTTAAAATGTATCTATCATCGTCTGAACAAATAAAATAAATGGCGTGCTTGGAGAATCAAAACTTTTGGAATATGATCAGATAGCTGCAGCTTCTCTCAACTGGACATATATTATTATTAGTTACATTGATTGAAAACAGTACTGTAGTGGGAACACCAAAATGCATTTACGTTCAGAATAACTCCATAAAAATACCAAAAATCTAATCAAGTTGAGATGAAATATTAGAACCAGGCAAAAATTGAATTAGTTGGGAGCCCATAATTCCTATTGCTTAGTCCTCTCAGCTTTACACTATTTAGTTATGTAGTAACCACCTTGGAAGATCGGTCCCGGGATCAACCTTTACATATATTCTATGAATATAGGTTCGTTCCTGTTTCATATTTACTTGAATATATTTCCTACATTGTAAATGAAAACCTCCATAGACACATAGCAACATTGTTAAATCCTTGGTAGTACATTACCTTGTCCCTCCCAAGGGCAGCGTAGTGTTGCAAGCCATTGCACGAGCCATCCTTCAGAACAAAAATAGCAAATGATACATTCAGGTTTATTCCTTTACAATCTAGTTAATAACTAAAAGCTTTTGACAAAAGGAATAGAATAATATATATTAAAGCAAGGGCGAGTCACTTTCTAGAACAGATGAAATGTTAAACGTAGGTCTTGGATGATCATTTGTATTTTAACAATCCAGTGATGAGTGTCTTTGCACACTAAACTGTGTCCAACCATGTGTAAATGGCAAGACCATGCATTAGACAAGTTAACTTATTTACAGAAAAATGAAAACAGAAGTCAGACCTAAAATATAAAAAATCAGTAGAGCATATGCAACACGTCCATCTTGTTTCATATTGTCCTACTCCTATCTGATAAGTTCCCCATCCCATCCTCTACTTTACCCAGAGATTTAAAACTGTAGTTTAGTTACAGGCATTGGATAAATTTCTTACCTGGTGAACAGGCATATGAGATATAGTAGTCTCTGGAGATGGACTTCTTAATGCTTCAGCTAGGTTCATACATGTTGCTAAGCACTGGAAAGGATCCTCTGCGTCTAACCACCAGCGGTTCCCTTCAAGAGGCCTATCTGCAGAATCAAAGATATCTTCCAGATGGTTTTCAGCAAATGTCATTCGCCCTTCATAAGATAATTTGTCCACACCACTACCATATAAATTTGATAAATGTATCTTCAACCACTGTAAACCTGATTTGCCAAGTGGGCGTCCTTCTGCAAATTCTAGGATTCCTCGGCAGAGGTCAGATCCAAGATGATTCAAGTATGGGTGCATGGGGTATGCACGACCGCGGAAATCTAAATTGTGAGGGTAATAAAAGCCATCTTCATCCTTTATTTTTCTTGCAACCTGCTCTATCAAGTAAAACAATTAAATGGTGATTTAAGAAAATCACCTCAAGTGACATTAGAATTGAATGAAAAAGATTCTTACAGCAAGTTTGAGTTCTATATCACATCGCTGTGAATGCATTTCAGTATTCTCCTTTTTTGCAGCTTTAACTTTCCACTTCCATTTCCTGATTTCGGCTTCATCTTCTGTATCCGGCTCCTCGGGCAAAGGAACCAGAATTGGCATCACATTAAGGAAAAAGTTGAAGACTAATGCATAAGAAGAGAACAGATTGAAGTAGAATGGAAGTTTCAAGAAAAAAGAATTTCAAAATCCTCAAGGTCTAAATAAGTAATGGTTTACAAGGAGAAAGATGACAGAGAAACTGAAGCAAACGAATCTTATCTTTGTGAATGTTACTCACGTCTTCACGATCAACCAAGTCAGCAAGTTGACCCCCACTAGCCCAGATTCTGTCAACGACCCCTAGTATTCTTTTATTGACCTTCCATTTGGTATTTCCAAGTGTATTAAGTGCCTAGATATGAGGGAAACATAAGAATCAATATTATTACGGGAAACTGCAATTCATTTCTTTATGTTCCATAGCAGTAGAAAAATAATATGCAAAACGACCGGCCTTGCCATTACCGTCCAAATTACAAGACAAAATCATAACTTAATGAAAATTGAAGCACGAAGTCCAAGGTTATCTAACCTCGAAAACAGGTTCTAACTGCTTTCTTGGAACTCTTTTAACTGCTTCACGTTGTTGTTTTGCTCCATGTGTGCGCATGATGTAAGATGGTAGGAACAAATAAGCACCTCTATCATACCTGCCAAGTGCCAACATTACAGTAACTTGTCTAAACTAGGTACGAGATACTCTAGGGATTCAACCTAAAACAAATTATTCAAATTAAAAGTTCTCTGTAAAATGCTTCTATGCAGCAGCTTTGTTCTTATATATGCAAAAAAATTCCACGGAAAGCAATGAAAGGCTGCAATTCAAATTGGTTTTCTAGGTTGCAGCCTGGAGAAGGAAAATTTTAGTTGAAACCTTTACATAGCATGTTGTCACTCACACCAAAGTCACCAACTAATCACGGGTGGGACATGCCAACACGCGATTTTTACAAAAAAGTGTGTGTATATATATATTCAATAGTGTAAAGTAATAAGTCATTTAATACTTATTGCATCGTATATAAAATGGTAAAAAGTCTAATCCACATAAAAATATAATATAATATTCTGGTACACAGTACATATGGCAGTCCACATGATTGTGACCTGAGGACCGATTCAATTGAAAATCACATTTCTGTGGCTAGGTAGATTTTGTTAGGTAAAACTACGGGAAAAAAACTATCAAATAAATTGTAGGAAAAGTTAATTAAACAATTACAATCCCTGACTATGTTTCATTCAATGTTTCGGGCCCCACAACTTTTGAATTGAAAAGTATTCTCTTTTTTTTGGGAAATAATGGGGATCCAAACAGGCCTCTTCATTTCTCTAACAAAAAATAGGGTTACTCCCTTCATTTCTTCTTCCAGAGCACCGTTGGTCTTGCTTACTGTCTTCAAAGACTTCTTCTTCCCCGGCTGCCCACTGAAATCGCAACCTGAACACTTCTTCCTCAAACTGACTAATGAAGTTACCTGAACAGTTCTTCCACAAAACTTCAATTTCCAGCCACCTTCTTCATTCCTTCTTCATCTCTGACACGAAGCAAGGGACCTCCGATACGCATCAAAGATGTGTCGAAGCCGTACTGGTGCCTGATACGTGTCGAACGCTAATATGTCGATGTTGACAGCATGTTGATGCTTCCCAACACATCACCCAAAACATTCAATCAGCCATCAATCCACCATCACCATCATGTCATTGCCACAATCAACACTATGGCACAATCTATTCCTACAAACCCTAAAACTTTCCCACAATCCACCATCACCATCATGTCATTGCCACAATCAACACTATGGCACAATCTATTCCTACAAACCCTAAAACTTTCCCACAATCACCCGCAAACATAACATTGGCTCCGTGCTTGGATATACTTGTTTGGATTAGGGGTAGTGGAAGTTGTGGGAAGGACACAGGGAGGGGAGTGATTTGGCAGATGGGGGTGGAGAGGAAGGGAACTGAATGGTGGTGAAAGTTGTGGCAAAGACAGGTTGTTGTGTAAGTAAGTTGCAGAAGGCTGAGAAAGGTGGCAAGTGATGGTGCGGAAGATCAGCAATGGTGTTGGTGGTGGAGATAGAAAGAGGTGGGTGATAAAGGAATTCAGGGAAGTGGTCACAGGAAAGAATTGGGTGAAGCTGACAGCTGATTGGCAGAAATCATGGTCAATGTAATTTTATCTCATCCCCATTCCTGGATACAAAATCCTCGGCTCCTTTTGGGATTGTATAATCAGCCAGACAGCTGATCCTCAATCCTCGTAAAAAATGGCCTCCCCAAACATGTGATGGCAGGCAACTAAAGCACCATCCCACGAGTCAAACAAGGGCTCAGGATACAAATTATCCATGATCTTAACTGATGCAAGTAGCAGTCCAAGAAGATTTTGAAATGTGTAATAATTACAACCCAAAGGGAAGATCCAAATTCAAAATCCATTAGCCACAGTTTTGAGTCTAGAACTTGCCTAGGATATCTCATCCCTAAGTTTATCTGCCCTTTTTAACATTTATTTATACAATGAGGTGGTCTTTAACTATAAATTTATTCTTAGGCTGCTGCAGCATTTCTTACTTGCGTGATTTCACATGTGCATCAGCAGGCTGTTTCATTGTTCCGAAAATCCAACAAAACATTATCATCTATACAAGTCTAAAACGTCAACTGCTAAAAGTGTAATGATAGTATTAGCCCAGATACTTCAAACTCTGTCTCTCACTCATGTTCACCTTAATTTCTGATTCTGCAATAGTACAATATCTGATTTAGCCTAGAAACTTCACTGACAGACACCATATAATCATCACATCCCATCTTTTTTTACTTTAATCTAACCAATCAATAAGGACCCTAGCCACAAACATAAACAACTAATCTTCATCAAGAATTGTTAAAAGCATCATGGTATTGAAATTAAAAATAAATAAATCCAGATCATCAAGATGGACCACAGACTCCAAAAAAAAAAGTACAGTTCACAGATTCATATTTTATTTCCATTAACCTATTAGAGAGTGAAATTAATTTTGGTGTCATTTCCACATCAATATTACAGGATCAGGACCGGTATTAATAATATGGATTAAAGCTGGAATTTCTAGTAGGGCACCTGATGCAACATGGAAAGTATATTCTAGGCGTAAAAGAAATCAAATCAATTAGAATTTCCATTCTTGCGTTTTATTGCATTTTCAAGACAATTGATTTTGTTTCCTTTATAGAGGAAACCCTAGTTTTCCTTATTAGTTCTATTTTAAACTCCATATAAAGAGGCCCTTTTATTGTAATCGAAATAGACACACTATTATTATTGAATAAAATTACAATCTCCCTCTTAATTCTCTCTTTTCTCCTCGTGTTCTCTTCTTTCTTAATTGTTATTGATCCTTGCATTCGTCTTCAATTTGGTATCAGAGCAAAGGCCTTTTTACTTTGACCAAATTTTGATTCACCAAGTGAAATGTTTCGCAACAGCCACTTTACCAACAACCACCAACAAATTTCTTTTAGTCATTATCTAACTTAAACACCCAACCCACAACAACACCAACCACAAAAACAAATGGGAGAAACTCAAAGGTACAAATCAGTGGAAGTAGTTTAATTTCTGTCTTTTTAGTTTACTGTTAGGGAAAAACGGTTGGAACTGTTCACCGCTTAATCAGTATTTGAATTTGATTTTAGTTATTTTCCTTCAATTAAAAAAAAAAATTAGAGAATTCAAGAATTACTGTTGCAAAAATAATATTGTACATGCTGCTGCTCCAAATACACAGCCAACAATTTCTTACAACCCACATATACCAGCCATTCCCAACAAATCACACTTAGCTCATTACCTATTAACAATTACCTCCACATACTAAGCCCATTACTAACAACCTAGCCTATCAGCTACCTACCAAGCATTTCTAATACCGATCACCTCCAATCTCTCACACCCTAACCTGTTCTGTCGTTCACTCCGAAAACTATCCTTCCACCACCTTCCTCGCCCATCACCCAGGTCCGACCCACTCCAGAAGTCGATATTACCAAACTCCTTCCCGACTATTGTCTACTCTTCACATCACACAACTAATTTCCAAGTCGCGACATTACCTTGTCAATTGCAGTTGCTCTGCCTATACCTTCGTCATGTCCAGTCCACCGTACTAAAACAACAATATTAGTGAATTACACGAAGGACCCAAACATGCAAAATTTACTATTCCATTTTTCCCAACAACAAAGAGGACGAACCCCTCTATGCCCATAGCCGATTCAGTTCTGTGCCAGTCGCCAATTCAGTGCACCGCCATAGCATATGATCGAGGTTCCCATGTTCTCCATCTTCTCCATGCAGATTGACCATTGCTCGTTGCTGTTCAATTCACCACCATGCACTAGTTAAGCGCATTGCCATAGCCACCAGTGACCTAAACATTAACCTCCATCCGCCACCGCCATTGCCACTTCGCCTCCGTCTGCATTGCAGCCAGACACCATTTCTTCCCGTTAGTTCATTGTTGGTAATGGGTAATTTGCTTTTGAAAACTTTCTTTCATTTAAGTGCTTTTGCTTTTTAAGTAGATCTTGTTTTAGTTCCCAAACAAAAAACAAGAAACTATATTTAAAAATTTAACTGTAATAACAATAAATAACAAAATAACAAAAAATAGTTTATGTTTCCTCCTTTAAGAAAAAAAAAACTTAAGGCCCTTAAGGACCTCACACGGACTCATGATGCCCTCTGACATTAAGTCGCTAATCTTTGATTAACATGTTGTCAATGAAATCTGATCTAGCTGAGTTCAAATCTCTAATCCACCACCTTAGTGAACCAATCAAGCAATCATCTTGAAATTCAGATAAATATCCTATGGATGATTTATCTTAATCCTCCACCATAGGTCAAAACATCCACGATCTGCCCCATCGTACACCAGACGACATACTGCCTATCTCACGCAATCTTGATCCTATCCAAAACATCATATCCATTTATCAATATTGCTCCTCGTCGGGAATCCCCACCCCCACATTATGACCAACATAGAGACGTTGTTGATGATGTCATTAGGAAGGCCAAAGTAGAGATGTCCGATTTAATGGCCGCCTAGATCATGAAACCTTCTTTAACTGACTTGATATCATCAAGTACTTCTATTAGTACCAAATGCCTGACTATCAGTGTATTCATTTCGTCAAAATCAAACTTGTCAAATCTGCTAAACGCTATTAACAAAGTGGCACGAATCCCTTAAATGCTTGGGTCAACCTATCACTATGTGGGAAAAAATGAAATTAAAGCTCACTGAAAAGTACATCCATCTTACCATCGATCTCAACTTATAAAACATCTTCTTAACCATAGACGAAACTTTTCTGATCGTATCGAACTACAGAACTCGTTTTGACAAGTTATTGTATCATTCCGATCTTGCAAAACCCAAGAATGACAGAGTCACTGAGTTTCTTATTGGCTTGAGATCTAACATCAAACATCATGTGCTCAACCCGACTCGCTGGAAGATGCTTTCCACAAGGCTCTCGAACATCAGCAACACTCTTGATCTTCCTATGCATGGCGTGGTCCTTCTTACTTTCCTGAGCTTCGTCAATCCCCTCCCCCCTTCAACCACCGCTCTTAGTAATGGCCCTATGGGCTAACCCGTACGGTTGTTGGGTTTTCCCCTACTCCTATTCCTAAAAATTTAGTAAGAATATATTTCTTCCTTGAAGTTAAATTTGGTATTATATATCAAGAGGCTTACTTCGGACAAATCAGAAGGCACACCAGGGCTCAAAAATTGGTTTGCCTTTCCTAGTCTCATTAAGGTTTTACCATTCATCCCCTTCTAATTCCATTATTTACCACGAAAAACAAAGAGAAAGAAACCAATGTGCAAACATCCTCAAGCCATAACTCTATCTGCTTCTCTCATCTAACCTGTCTCATTGATTTAGTATAGAGCCTCAAAGTGGCGCTCTGATTGTCAGAGCCTCAATAGCCTTTCTTGGGGATCTACACGACTCTGAAATGTCTTTCGAAAATGACAATAAGAGCAACTGAAAAAGACAACACTCGTTTGTACAATAAAAAATGAGAAAATATCTTGCAAGATGAATCTGGAGTACCATACCCTGTCCAGTTTAGAGGAGGGACCAACATTGGCATATATGGAATTACCATGTGCCCGGCCTGTGTGGATAGAAGAAAAAAGAATTATCTCACAAAAAAAACCAAACCAGAAAAGACGCAAACAAACAAAAAATCCATTGCTGGCAAACTAAAAGAGTATGTGAAGTTCAACAAATAGGATCTGGAGCTGTGCTTACAGTTCTTTCCAGGCCTTTGCGAACTAGAGGATCACACTCAATCACTCCATATCTCCTGCTGCCTCTCCTGTAATACATAAACCACAAGAAAACATTTCCAGTTTAAAATGTAAGCATTTGTAAGACGAAGAGGACATGAGAAGAAGCTTCAGAGAGGAGCACTTGTGGTTGTACTCACTGTGTTTCCACAGTTTTAAGTGAATGGACAAATGCAGGTCGAATATCAGGTGGTCCATCTTCTAACTGATCAACTGGAGGTTGTATATGGGCTGTTTCCGTTAATATCTGAATCAAACGGCAACCAACCTGAAAAATACACTATGTTAGTGTAACTCCCATGATATTTCCAACATTAAATTTAAAAATTACCAAAATAATGTTTGTGGGGGTGTTAGCCAAAGAGGAAGAGAGGAGGCTGTATGCCAGCTTCACAAACTACAAACCTTTACTTGAGCATCCTGGCCCCAGGGCTTTAAATCGTCTTGTTGTTTCACTATTTTCTTAACTTGGTGTAGTTTTTGTTTCTTCATCAAAATATTGACCTTCTTTCTCAGTCTCTCCTGTTCCTTCATTGCAGGATCGGGTTCTTCTTCAGAACTTTTACTTAATGCATTCTTCCTCTTGGTTTTCTCCAAAAATCTATGTATTCTAGCCTGAGTAAGAAAGATAGTAATGGTATTGTACGCTCATCCACAAATAAGCTGTCAGAATTGGAGTAGGGAAAATTTAATTACAGAAATTAGAACTTCCATACTCATGATGCCTCGATGCAAAAAATACAAAAAGCGTAGAATTTATTTCTACCAGGTGCATCATCATTAAAACATATGATTCAATCTAAACATCTCATGAAGCTTAACTAAATAGAAAGTGAACACAGCATTTTCTAGCCCAAAATGGACTTCACTTGGAAATATCAAGCTAATCTCATAACACTGTCTCCAATGCTAAATAACATGAAAAACTGTTCTAACTCCCATTTGAAAATCCACCCTGTATAAACAATTACTTTCTGACGGAAATAACATCTCAAAACCTCATCCCTCAATTCCCTCAACAACCCATAGAATATGAGATTACATCTTACGAATGATCCATCTATAATCAGACGGCAAGTTTGGCATCAGCCTCAAAGCAGTGCAATATATTCCATTATAGTTTCTAAACCACTATCCTGAGATAATCTCTGACAGAAAAACATAGATGTGGAAAATGGCTTCTAACCTACAAAGGTAACAATGGTTGCACCAACTCATCTAAACCTAAAAGCTTAAGCTAAGAGCAGACAGATTTATTTTGTTAAAATTTTCCATCAACATGTCCCTCCCATGTAAGATGAATTCATGTTTTCATCAAATGTATGACATCTGCACAATTTTCGTTAATGAGTTGGAGGGAAAATTTGAACTCAAAACCTTTGACAACTTTAATACTATGTTGAATGAAGTTTTCCAACAAAAAGGCCATATCAATTTCTCACTTGGATAAGCACAATCAAAATGATGATTTTTGACCTCTAGAGCTCATTGATTTGCTTCCAAGAAGAATTTTTATCAATCCTTTCTCACCAAGGTGGTGAAAGGAGGAAAGATACTAAGCTTTTTTTTCTGCTCAAACTCATAGTGGAAACCAGAAAAGAAGATCCTCAATTATGCAGCACTGATTTTTACGATGGATAAAATAACATTTCCCTTTTCTAACTAATGCAAGAATTTAACCCATGTGAGGAAATTGAGTAATTTTAAAGAAGAGCCAATTAGCATAACATATTTTCTAATTTTCTGTTTGGACAGATATCGATACTTATTATCCCAAGAAAACCAATTCCAACTATAAGTATAATCATCATTTTAATGTAAGTCCTCATCTATCAAAGCTCAACTTCATTAACGTAACAAATAATTCAAACATTAAGGTGACTAGAATTCAAATTATGTGATAGAAAATTGAAATGAACACAGGAGAAGCCAACCTCTTGCTCAATGGATTCGCCAATATGACATGCAGCTTGCACTACCCTTGCACTGCCATTGCCTCCACCAGTCATTAACAGCCCCATCAACTTATGCATAGTAATAACTGCCATCATACCTGCAGGCAAGAGATCAAATTGTGGTGCGTAACCCTTCCGGTTTTTCCCTTCCTTACACAACTCCTGCTCAGCAGCAATGGCATCTCTCAGCGGCTCAAACCACCCCAAGAACAATGACTTTACGTAAGGCAAATTCGGAGCCAATTTTTGCTCACACATGTCAACTAAAAGCTCTTGATATTCTTTTGCAGCCTCTTCCCACGCCTCAGTCTCCAACTTTATTTGCCTCCTCCTCAGCAAATTGTACTTCACTACACCCATTCCCCCCACCATTTTAGGCTGCTTCTGCTGGCTTTTCTCCTTAATCTCTTTATTCAATTCCTCTACCAATTCTTGAATTTCATCATCTTCTTCGGAAGTTGACTCAATAGCCTCAGCTGCTGTTCCATAATCCTTGGAACTCCAAGCAAATCCAAAAGGGCCGCTTGAAATTGCAAATTTGTAACAGCGCGTTTTCCGAATTTGCCGAAAATAATAATCACGA
The DNA here is from genome assembly GCA_019395295.1 of Osmanthus fragrans. Classification (NCBI taxonomy): domain Eukaryota; kingdom Viridiplantae; phylum Streptophyta; class Magnoliopsida; order Lamiales; family Oleaceae; genus Osmanthus; species Osmanthus fragrans. The sequence continues at coordinate 25,507,848 of CM033342.1, read as the reverse complement.
GAAAAACTCTCTTCTTGGTTTTTAGTGTTTACATAGTCTTTCAAGTCAATTGGTGGTACGGACCTTTCAACAAAAATTGAATCTTGGTGGGATCTTACGGAGCAAAAAACAGGCAAAGAATAATGGGATTCAGAAAAAAAATTGAACTTTCTTAAATAAGATTTTTTGGATAAATTTCTAGACATAATTCAGTAGATTTATTTGTTAATTAACAATAAAATAACAGTTATTCAACGAGTAACTCAGACTCAAAGAGGGTGATATGAAAATTTTAACAGTATAGAGAAGAAAAGGGATTATCGAGCTGAAAATTAAATGAAAATTTGGGTAAAAAGGAAATAAAGAGGATGGAAGAATGTACTGAAAAACGAGAAAAAGCGAAGGGTAGCAAAAACCAGAGGGAACGGCCGCCTTAAACCCAGCTAAAAACCTCTACTAGTTGCTCCTTTCCCGAAGAAGAGAAAAATAAAAATGAAAAGTAGAAATTACAATTGACCCTACTATTAAAATGTTGAATTCTAAATTAAGGGGAAAGTTTAGGAGGCGTTTTTCTTTGTTGTTTTTGAACCGTTTTTTATTTTTGATTTTTTAAAATATTAAAAATGCGTTTTCTTTTCCATTTTTGAAAATAGCTGAAATTTTTGTGATGAAAAATAGAAAAATAATTTTTTTACATTTTGACTGTTTTCTTCATAAATTTGCTAAAACTCAAAAAATACGGATTGAAAAATATTTTTTCAAAACGACAAAAAGAACGAGTTTTCAAGAATCTCAAAATAGACACCAAAAACACAAAATAAAAAATAAATTCAAAATTCAAAATCACAAAACTGAAACACGAAAGAACGATCACTTAATATTTCAAAAATAAAAAAATTTATTTAATATTTTAATTAAAATAAATATTAAAAATTTTTTTAATTAAACATAAAATCAAACCCTAGCCACCAAAACATTTTCTCCCTCTCCATTTTCTCCCTCTCTTCATCCTCTCTCTCGTATCACTCTCCACAGAACACCATTTTCTCCCTCTCTTTATCTTTTCTCCCCTCCCTCACGTTGCCACCACTCACGAAGTTGTCGCCTCTCCATCGCACCACCGACTACGGCGATGTACCAATCCAGCCTCGTCGTGATGTAAAGATTTGGTTGGTGCAGGTCCCTCGCACCAACAGCTGCAGCAATCTGTAGCGTCCAGCCTCATCGCGACGTGAAGCAGTGAATGGTGCTACGAGAGTTGGTTGCGGCAGCGATGGTGAATTTGGCAGCACAACGACGTGAAGCGGTGATTTGTAACGTCGATCTGCTTGAATTTGTAATGGCATGGCGCCGCCTCAATTTTGTTGGGTGGTTTGGCATGGGTGATTCTAGTGGTTGACGTAGTGGTGGTGATGTCGACGGTGGTGGCGGTGGGCGGCGTCGCTGGCTGTGGTTGGCGGTGGTGTAGTGCATTGGCAGTCGCAATGGCGGTGGCAACGTGGTTGATTTGTGGTTGTGGTGTGGTGGATTCGTGGAGGTCGTAGATTTATGGAGTTCCCGTGCGACACTCGCTGTGGTGGTGGTGGTGCTACTATTGATTCTGTAGTGGTGGTGATGTCGCGGTGGTGGTGGTGTGTCGGCGGCGTCACTGGTTGTGGTTGGTGGTGGTGCGATGCTTTGAGTGGTGGGATGTGGTGTGGGTGTTTGTGAAGATTTTATTAGTTGATTGAAATATGTGACCAATGTGGTGGTGGTTTTGGCGGTGACCGTGGTGGTAGTTCGATTGGAAGCTACGTTGAAGTGGTGCTTGCAAGTGTTGATGGTAGTCACAAATTATTTGGTTAATTGTGACTAGTGAACTAATCAATCCGTGACCAATGAAAAAAATAAATTGTGACCAAGAATTAATGTGTGACCTAAAAAATTAATAATTTGTGACTGTTGTGACCTATAACATTTGTGATTTGTGACCTATAAATAAATCGTGACATATAAATTTTTGATCTGTGACTAAAGGAACAAATTGCGACCTGTAAAATTTTTGAATTGTGATTATAATTATTATGATATGTGACCGATAAACAAATTGTGACCTATGAAATTTTTGAATCGTAACCGTGAAGCGTGAAATAATTTGTGACATAAAATTCTAATTTGTGATTTCGAAAATAATCTGTAACCTATAAAATCTTTAATATGTGACTTCAAAATAATTTGTGACTAATTAATTTGACGATATGTGTCCAATAAATGAATTTGTGACCAAATTGTATAGATATGTGACCTTTATATATTTAATTAATTAAATATATAATTAATTAATTAAATCATAAATAAATTTTAATAAAAATCTAATTTTTGAAAGTTGAAAAACTTGTTTTTTTATTATTGAAATAGACTATACTTATCCTCTTACTTATGAAATTTTCCCAAATGAAAAATAGAAGGCCCATTAAAAAATTTCGGGTTTGTTGGGACCCAGATTAAAAAATGAGGAAAGTGGAAATTACATAATTTCGAGGTTTAAAGATGACAATTCAAAATTTATGAATAAAGTTTATTTATTCACAAATCAAGTATCAATACAATACAAACACTAATCCTAAATCATTTTCTTCTCCCTCTCTACCTCTCTCACTTCCTCTCTTCTTTTCTATATGTTCTCTCTCTTCTACGCCGACGAGTCATTCAAACTCTGACAATCAACGAAGAATGAGCTGCATTGGTGGTGATGGTGGTGGCGATGTGGATCTGACGACGATTTTTTTGCGATGGTGCAGGTGGAGGTGTTGACGATAGTGGTAGCAGTCGACTGTGATAGAGGCAGTTGACGATGGTAATGGCGGTGATGCGGCAGTGGTGGTGGTGGTGTGGTGCTGGCGACGGAAGCACTGTGAGGGTGGTCGCAAGTGACCGCGGCAGTAGCTCTTTCAAGTCAGTTGGTGGCAGCGAATAAATTGTGACCTTAAAATTTGATAACTTGTGAATGAAATATAATTTGTGACTAACAAATTTGAAAATCTGTGACCGATAGATAAATTGTAACCTGTAATTTTTTTTTATTTGTTATTAATGAAATAAACTGTTACCTATAAAAAAAATTATTTGTGACCTAAAAATAATCTGTGACCTACAAATTTTTGATTTGTATCCTCAAAATAATTTGTGACTAATTAATTTGATAATATGTGACTGGTAAATAAGTTGTGACCAATAATTATGTATATGTGATCATTAATTGTATAATTGTGACCTTATTGTATTTAATTAATAAATATTTTTAATTAATTAGCTAATACTTGAGTTTTGCATCTTGAAATTTAACACCTGAAAATTGAATTGTGTCAAAGTTAACACTTGACTTTTGAGTTTTTCACATGTGAGAATTAGGCCAAATGCTTTCAAAGTGACTCAAGTAGATGAATATCCTAATTTTAAGTGTTTGTCACTTTTTTCTAATCATCTTCTTGATTTTCATTAATTTTTTATTGGACAAATATCATTTTTTTAATAAAAGTGACATTGTATGTAAAAAAATTTTAATAAATAAGTGACACTTAACTTTTAAAAGTGAGATTGTGTCACTTTTTTTTATTACCTTTTTTATTAAAAAGTGACAATTTCTATATATAAAAAAAGTGACATTGTGTCACTTTTTAATATCAATAATATTTTTTACTTTCAAAATTTTTTTCATGTGATTTTTCAAAAGATTCCTAATTTGAAGGGTATTTTAGTAAGTTGCCCTTAAAAGATGGATCAACCCACATATTATTTTTAGAGAAAAAATCGTAACTGCTTTATAAGTGAAAGGATATTGCTACTTTAACTGAAAAATTGCAACAGATACAGTGAATAATTCCAATTGGCATCAGATGATTTGATGGGATGTTGACTATATTTAAAACAGTCCAATGATGGTAATTTGTGACTATAGTTTTGTGATTGGATACATGTACTGTTTCTTGTGAACAATATGATATTTATTTGAAACTTGTTTGTGACCATCAATTTTCGTATACGTAAAGTTTATATGTGACTAGTGATTTTACACAATGAATTAGTGTACCATTTATATTGTTCATAAAATTGTATCAATTGTGACTTACCCGAAATTGTGACATTTGTATTAATATGACTATATTCTTGTGCGAGTAAAATTTTCGCGTGATAAGAAGTAAAAACAAAATACAATAATTGTGACATATATAGTTTGTGTGTGACATATATGACATCTCACAACAATGATGGTGAAGAATGAAAAGAATAATGTTTCTCTCTCCAAATAATATTGATATTGTAAAAATCTCATTTTGTATAATTGAATTTCAAAAATAAAAAATCAAGTATATCTTACCACAATTAACGGGGTTTGTGACGAAATAAAATATTACTAAAAATATATTAAAAATATTTTTTGAAACAAAAATACCTGATATGTGAATTAAAAAAAATGGACAATTTCTGATTTTTTTTTATAATGAAAACTTAAAAGCATATTTTCCTCTAATTTGTGGGGCTTTAAATAAAATTCCTAATCTCTTTCTCAATCACTAGCATTTGCCCGTGCATTTTTAATTGGAAGCTAATTTTAGTGTTTTCAATGTGAAAGAGTAATGATAGATATATTGAACCTGGTCAATATGTTTTCTTTTCTTAAAGCAGCTGTGATGATCGATGAACCATATGAATTTTAATAATGTGCAAATGCATTTTGAAATGAAGTATGAACTGTGTTATAAAATGAAGATGAACAAATATTCGAATTTTTTTAATCATTATTCAAATTGAGAGAACTCAAATGCTGATATAATGATTGATATAAAGAAAAGAAAAACCCTTAGACATTCTAATATGCTAGTTGGTGTAAATAATCGTCTTTTACACCTATAAAGTGTTCAACGATTTCGAAATATATATAGAGACATTGAAGAGGATGATATTAAAGCCTTTGCGACCAAATAAATAAGGCAATTTGATGCTTGAGTTAAATTGGATATGAAGAGGAGTACGAAATTGCTGCTAGAGACAGGTTCGATACGTCCCCCAAGTTCCATGAGTAAGAGAATTCCTTAAGGCATACTGACACAATGCAAAGAGTTTCTATCTTCTTCATAGAAATGAGTCGAACATGGGGGAGGAGTTGTTATAATTATTTCTCTCAAAAGCATTGATATATGTAATAGGGAAAAAGTGTGCAATTTTGTAATGGTTCATTCAACAATCCACGGTGGAAAGAAAATTGTGTTACCATTACCATTCAATTATTCGTTGTTATTTGGGTAGCGCACGTGAAGAGTCGTGATTGCTTTCAACAACATTATTTCCTGAAATGAGATTAGGCCACAAAAGAAAAAAAAAAAACATGTCATTTTTATCCCTGTGAACTCATTACATCTCAGCGAAGTACAATATATTTGAGAACAGTTTGATGCTTACTTGAAAACATCAATGGGGAAGACATGCTAATCGTTTTCTATTTGCTAGTAATATTGAAGTGAATGGATGTAACATAGATATGACAACGTAAATGAAATCAGACCATTGAGGTCTCTAAAGAGCTATGGTTAGTTATAGCAGCATAGTTAATAAACTTTTCAGGGACAAAATTTGAAACAACAGTAAATTGATATAAAAAAAAACACATGGAGAAGAGTGATAATTTCTTTTGACAAGTAGAATACCATATGATAGTAAATGTTAATTCATGAATTACCTCTCAATCATGCTTATTTACTACAAGAGAAAATGTCTTTTGCAACATGTAAAAGACAACATTCAATAATTGCATGTTGCTAAAAGGAGTCTATCGCAACATTCAGCAAGTGTATGTTGCTATTATTTGATAAAATTGAATTTTGACAACGTTTTTTAAATGAATGTTGCTAATACACCATTTTGCAACGTTCGGAGTCCGTTGCCATTAATTTCTTTTTTCAACGCGCATTGCACGTTGCTAAAACATCAAAAGCAATGGGCACTGCGCGTTGCCGTAAATTATTTTTAGCAATGTGCACTGCCCATTGCCGTTAATGTTGTAGCAACGTGGAATGCGTATTGCCGTTGATTAGTTTTAGCAACAAGCAATGTGCATTGCCATTAGATGTATTAGCAACACGCATTTGAACGTTGTCATTAATGTTTTAGCAATGTGCATTGCGAGTTGCCGTTAAACATTTTAACAACGTGCATATGAATGTTGCCATTAATCTTTTCGCAACGTTCATTGCACGTTGTCGTTAAGTGTTTTAGCAACACTCTTTGAATGTTATCTTTAATCTTTTAACAACGTATATTGAACGTTATCGTCATTTAGATCCTAATCTAATTTGCTTAAAATACAATTCTTTAAAAACGTAGCGGCTATTGCTGAAAACTTTTAATACATAACATTTTACAACTTTCATTCAGACGTTGTGAAAAGTTTCATTCTTTACAATATATAATATTGTTAAAATTTATCCGACCCAAACCAAAAGAAAAACTCATCAAAATCAAATCAACCCTAATTTTTCCTTCTTTTATCGTCTTCGCCTCTCACTCGTCTCTCATCTTCCTCTCTTGACAGTATGAATCCTTCTCAGAAATAGACGTCGTTGTCACTGGGAGGCGCCACCACAACCAATAATGGCTTGCAACAAGGTGGCTTCTTCGCCAAAGATCACCACAACAAGGTGGCTTCTCCGTCACGCGGACTTCTGGTTCTATTTTGATGGGTGAGTTGGGTCCACCGGAATCGAGCTCTGGTTAGTGTCAATTACACACCATATTTCTTTGTCAGCTACTTCTTCACTTCAACCCCATAACACCCTAATCAATCTCTATGTTACAATCGGGTTTTCCAACTATAGCCAAACTTGCCTATAACCCTTAAATCAACCACCAACAGGTAAATGAGTTAACCCAGTAATTTAATTGCCAACAAATGAAACCATTACAATCAAGAACTGCTGTAGGGAAGAAAAGATAGAAAAGAGAAAGAGCAAAGAGAAAGCTAGGAGAAGAACTTATGTGAGAAGTAATTCTGACACACACCCACACAAAACCCTTCTTTCCAGCTATAACAAAAGGGAATGAGAAAACATGTAAAGAAAACAAAGGAAAAAAACGTGTTTGCTACTTTTACAATTTCTCATTCAACAAAACGACGCTCCGTCACTTGAACCCAACTGCTCCCCCTTTCTTCAATTCAAACATTTACCGTGACTTCATCTTCTTTCTTCTTGGCTCTGTGATGCCTTTTCTTCTTCCGTCCCCAACTCCGGTGGGTTTCCTGTCCTCCTTGTTCCCCTCCATAACATTACAATGAGCATAAGAATAGACTCTATTACAATTCGAAACCCTAGCCTGAAGAGAGCTTATTCTCCTTCTACAATGGCGCTCTATTTTTCTCCGCACTCGTCACAAGGGTTTGAATCTCTGCACAGACTGGACAATTACTATAAAATGTCAATTGTACCCCGGTTCGTTCAGCCCAGAGGGCTTGGCCTTAACTTGCTTCCATTACGGGGCGGAATTTTCGGGAACGTTCAGTTTTGTCGTTCGCCGCTTCACAAGAGGAATCGGTGTGCCTACTTTGATTTTTATTTTCTTGCAGTGTTTCAATGTTTTTGTGTGTTGGGATTATCTTTTTGGGGTTTGAGAAAGATTGTAAGGTCTGCAAGAGTTGATTGGATTTTGGTTTTTTAATATTTTAATTTTTAAGCTGTATGATTAGACTTGTTATTTGGAACTAAAGATATGAATCATATAGATTTGTTTTGGGTTTTATTAATTTCTTTTTTAGAGAGGGCTTTTCGGCTATAGAAACTTTTCTGTAAGCTTTTAATAATTATCTCATCTGTTTGGACAAATTTGATTGTAAAATAGGCTGCTGCGTCTATCCTTCTGAGATTAATTGTGACTACAATACTCGGCTGTCTTAGTTTGGAGATGTCATTTGAACAATAACAGCCACTACGAGAGTTATTTCCACTTGGGAAGGGCAATATTTTGTTAATGCCGAGTGTTTTCCTTATGTAGTGGAAATGTGGCTTTTTAAAATTGGAATGACACCGAGAGCATGTTTTGCTTAGCTTAACCAAACATGATATAAGCTCCATTTCAATTTGTAATTTTTTGGTTACCAGGATGAAGGGTTGTTTTTGAAATAATAAGCTCATGTAAAGTTTACAAGCATCCAATATATTTGTGACTTTCAGTGATTGTATTTGTTACTTTTTCTAGGCTTGCCTTTCTTTATTCTGGTTTTCCTGGAAATTCTTTCATTTTGAACTTGTAAGGCCTGATTTTGTGGTGACCCACCCACTTTTCGGAAGCCTTCAGTTATTGAAATAGAGGAGGATGATGATCTTAAAGCAGGAGCGGAAGAATCAGAAGAAGCATGGAAACAAACGTTAGATTCTTTTAAAGAACGAGCCTTAAAGATGCCCTTAATAAATAGATTATGACAAGTGGAAGTGATACAGATTGGAAATAAATTAAAGACAAGAACAACATAGATGGTTGAGACATATTTTGCATAGATTTAAAAAGAGATTGTGTTCATAACATTGATCTAATCTATGTACAGTGTGTAAGAAGATTTAGGGTATATATAAACTAGTTAACATGATTTGTGGTGGTTATTACGAATTTAGTTTCTTTAGATCTTCATTTCAATGATCGAAACACAGTGATAAATGAATTCATGTATCTGACCCTAAATTTTTGGAGCTTCTCCTAGATTTGAATGTAGAACTAACTTTCTAATGTATTTGCAGGTTGGGATTTCTTGTGGATTTTCTCTCACATGCAGCCATAGTCGGATTCATAGGATGCACGGCCATTGTAATGGGCCTCCAACAATTGAAGGGATTGCTGGGAATTAGTAATTTTACAACAAAAACTGATGTGGTCTCTGTCATGGAGACTGTTCTTAAAGCACTTCATCACTCTGTAAGATTAATTTTCAAATGATAATGATTCGACCTCATTTTTCTTGCTTGACAAAATTTATGTGATTTGCATAGGTTAATTTCGTGCAGAGTAAGATGTTGAACATTTCTTCCTACGTGTAAAATAAAAACAAGAGAATCTATGAACTCAGATTGTTGTGAAATCTTGTTTGAGTTAGGTGCCAAACTCTAGGAAACTTCAGCATGTTTACTAAAGTGGACGGTAGATTATCAAACAATAGTTTGTGTTTGATCAAGCTTAAGAAAAAGTAAAAGTTACTTCTAAGGTACAAACACATTTATATCTAGAGCATGTTTGGGAAATATTTATAGATGATTTAAATTATAAATATAGAAATGAGAGTTGGATAAATGGAAACTACTTATAAATCACCCGAAATGTCTTGATAAATCATAAATAGTAGGGTAAGCACTAATATTTTAACCTACTTATTTACATATAAGTTAACTATTAAGCTAAGCCAAACAGGTTATTTTTACTATCCAATTATATATAATACCAGGCATTAAATCTGCTCCTTCAGTAATAAACATTTGACTTAGAGAAAACTTAATCTTTCACTTGACTGGTTGATTCATTTTGTAATCTTAAGATTTAATTTTGTTTAATCATTCAAAACTTTTAACAACTAACTTTTTTCACATGACAGTGGCATCCTTTGAATTTTTTGCTTGGCTATTCATTCCTCATCTTCATCCTAATTACCAGATTCGTCGAAAGTATACATATTATCGTGAGGTAAAAGATTCTGGGGGTCATACTTATACCCGGATTAAACAAATCAGATTGTGCAAAAAGTGACATATCTCGCCTTCAAGTATGAATATTTTTCTTGTCTCATCTGATGTACATAATTGATTCACAGTTTTTAGAAGTTAATAGCACCGCAAATGTTGCCTCCTTTCTAATGTACATAATTGATTCACAGTTTTTACACTGTTTTTCCTCACTCTTTGCAGGTACTTTTTGGATCCAAAGTGACAATGGCTGTGCAAGACCCATCATATCCGGTAAATATATAATGTTTATGTTTGGTCAAAACAAAGTAAAGTGTCCATAAAGCTGTCATGAATTTTGCATTTGCTCTCTCTCATCTCTCAGGCTGTCAAAATAGGCAGTGTTAAAATGTAAAGCTAGTTTACATTGACTATGATTTCTTCCAAGTATATCCATCCTACTGTTTTTATAGTATCTAGATGAACTCTTAATGATTAAGTAGTTTATATTTTATGATTCAACTTGCTAATCTTTTAAGGGGTAAGTGAGTTTAAAGATTAATTAATGTAGGTTATAACTGACATGCATGTTGGGAAATTTTTTGGCTAAAAGCCTGAACTTCAAGATATTGTAATGTGTTTCTAATTATTTAGCTGGTAATCAAAAGATAAAATGATGTCACCGAGTGAAATGAGCTTAGGAGTTGTGATAATCACTAGATTTTTCTTGTTAAATCCAGTGTTCTATGGCAAATAAAGGTTTTGAATTTGATAATTTTTGACAAGAATCTTTATTGGTGAATTACAGTTTTTTATTTCGTTAATTGAGTTATGGGTGATGCAATCTGATTGTTTTCTTTATGTTCATAGATGGACAGAGCTTCTATCCTTGGGGATGCCATTGATTATTTAAAAGAGCTTCTGCAAAGGATAGATGATATCCACAATGAGCTCCTACGTATGCACTGATGTAAAGGCACAGTCAAATTGCAGTGTATATAAACTCAGTGTATTTATTGCTGATAAGAAAGAAATAGAGGCAGGCTCAGGAGATAGATATTGTTGGAGTTTGGTAAGATCAAATGGATAAGCAAGAGAGCCTGTTGAAGAAGGATTATCATGAGAACTGCCCGGGATGTAAGTTGGATCAGCAGCAAGAGTTGCAGTTCGGTCTGCCCATCAAGCAAGTCCTTGCTATATGGATAATTGTGCTTGCAACAGGTTGAAATCAAATGCCAATGCTGCATTTTTTTTCCTTTCCTTTTTAGGTTTGGAGGTTAAGATCGAGGTGAAAGAAATTTGATAAATATAACAGATTTTATCACAAGTTCAGTTGTTATTCCCTAGGAAACTATTATATCATAGAATTGATGATCTTCATTTTTAATCATAAAATTAGTTTTGCTTCTTTGGAGTTCTGTGGATTTAATGCATTTTCTTTTAGTTGTCTGCAACGGTTTTGGTTCTATTATAAATTTGAAATTGTTGTAAAAAGATAAAAAAATGCAAAAAAAAAAAAAAAAAATGACATACGGCAATGTTCAGCAAATGTTGTAAAAAGTAAAAACACACATCAATGGCAACACACATGGAACGTTGCTATTACATCAACGGCAACACGTGATGAACGTTGCAAAAAACTATCAACGGCAACACGCGATGAACGTTGCTAAAACTTTAACGGCAACATGCAATGAACGTTGAAAAAAGTTTTTTGCAACGGTCTTTGAACATTGTCGTATCTCTCTACTCTGCGGCAACGTCGATACCCACAACATATGTCCGAACATTGCAAAAAAAATTTAGCAACGTTTTTTTACCGTTGCAAAAAACTATTTTTGGTGTAGTGATTGGAGTATACATTTTGAGCCTCTTCCAAAATATTCATCAGTAAATTTAGAAAGAGGTCTCTCGAAACCTTACCATAGGTTAAAAGAGCAATTAAACATCATTAGGAAAATGGTTTCCTTGGTTTGTGACCGGATGGTGAACGTTATAGAGTACGGAAGTATTACTCTTTTAACCTATGGTGGGGGTACTAGGAGACTTCTTTCTAAATTTAGTGATGAATGTTTTGGAAGAAACTCGATCATCAATGTTAATATTCGAGCTTTTAGTAGTACCTGTAGAATAAAGTTAAGAGAAAAATAAAATATTAGGTCAATATTTTGAACAAAAGTACAAAATTACAATATTCCTAAGATGATTGAAAAACCTTGCTTAGATGTAGGTGATCGAGAAGGCCATTAATAATCTCAGAAATATCATTACTCTTTTTAGATTGTTTGTAACTGTAGGGACGAAAGAATAAGAACTAGTAATAATTTTTCGACTACTACCTTATTATCTTTACCTGTAGTGAATTTTCTCTTCCCCTGTCGTTATTTTTTTCCATTATTGAGCTTTCACATAAATCTTGTTTTCTTATTATTTATTTATATGACCTATTTTTCGGTTTTTGCGTAACAAGTCTTAATTCCAATGCATTATGGATATTCGCTAATAGGAGGACTCATGATGATTTATTGGTCAATATTATTTTCACATAATTTGAGTATGGTATAAATTCTTTGGTGGAGTTAACACCTGATCAATTAGAATTTCATAAATCTTAATGAGATTGTGGGTATTAGTGAAGTTCATTGAATTTATGATTAATTCCCGGTAGAAGATGATGGAATTTATTAGGTTGGATGCTGTAAACTTTGAACATTTAATTTAATTTAATAAAAATCAACGATAGTCAAAATGAAAACAATAAATTTTGAAATAAGTACTGTAATATTCCAGTCTTTCAAAGGAAATCAAGAATGTGATTCTACACACTCAAAATTAATGTAATTCTAATTATTTTAGGATTTTGACCTTGTAATACTCTCACAATGTACACACACAGAGATTCTTAGAATAACCAAATCAAATTTAGAATATCAACTTTAATTCCATGAATTCGTCTCTTATAACCTGATAACTGGTTACCATAATCTGTATTCATAGCACTATATATATAGTCGAGGGAGGGTCTCTATAGTATTGCAAATCAAAACAACACTTAATTTACTTGTTCCCAGTTTTTGCACAATTTATAGGATAGACGATGGTTTCACCCAAGGGTCTTCTTGTGGTCACTTTCTTGTTTATCGCAGCCGGTTAGTTTTAATTTTATTCCGACTTATTTTTTTTCCTTGACATTTTCGCATCATATTTTTGTACTCGCAATAATAAATTCATAAATTGGCAGGTGCTGTATTCTCCGAGGTGCAGTTATGGTCACCGCCAGTTTCCTGTGACAAGGACACTGATTGCACGTATTTAATCCCAGAATGTAAAATCCCATCTTGTTTGGAGGGTCACTGTGCGTGCAAGGCAGCCTTCTCACTCGAAGCCAAAGAAAATACAGGATTTGAAGAGAAGGCTAAGAGTGTGTGCAAGACTGATAGTGATTGTGTTCCTTTTTGTCCTCCTAGCTGCAAATTCCATAACTGTATTAGTGGAAAATGTCTTTGTACGTGTTAAAAACGGATAGAATTCATCAGAAATGTTTGAGAGGATAAGATCCTAATAGCTATGATCTTAATAATAATATAAATTGTTGCTTCTTTAGAATGTTCAAGGTTTTTCTTTTTTATTGAAATTAAAACTTTTCTATCATTTTATTCCGTGTTGTTCAAATATTAGAAGGGTCAACGAAATATGAATAACGCTACTTTGACTGAAAAATCCTGCCAAATGCAGTGATCGAAGATACCGTGGCGAGAGTTGATTGAATGAGACAGTTGACTATTTTTAAAATAGTCCAATGATGAAATGTTACATGGCATTATGTTAACCATTATGTCAAACTTTCTGTTCCTGTAACATGATTGTCGAAATATAGTGTGGTGCACTGCTGCAGGCATGCGCTGTCCTATACAGAATGGGCGCATTAATTTGAGTTTTCATGTAGAAAATGATGCATTTCGTTGATGGTTGTGCCCTATCGTGATTTTGGAGCTGAAACAATCCGAAGAAACCGTGAAGCAACTTACTATCAGAGGAGCATACACGATTGAAAGTGATTGACGAACTGTATGAAGTCATATTGAATTGTGAGGATTCACGTACATACTTACTCCATATTAGATGCATACCTACCTTTTTATATATGAGTATCTATGTAATTTTTTTTTTTTTTTACTATTGGATAATAAACTTTCTATCATGAATTGAATTATTTAAAAAATAGCTACTAAGTGAACCCCTTGTAAATACTCAAAATTCGGTACAACGATAATCAGTACCTTGAAACTCCTAAGGAGGCCCTTAGGGATTTCCACTGTGGGAATTAAAAACTACTTTTAGAATACTTCTAAAAAGCAAGGAAAAAAATAAATTACAAAAATTCACCGGTGTTCATATAGTGACTTCCCCCAAATAAATTGTTGGATCTTGATTCTAACCTTTCGATTTAAAGAAAAATAAGTTACGAATGTTTTATCCAAATTTTGCTATGATCAAACTATGGACTACTCATATATAAACATATTATCAACATTGTTCTCTCTTGTACCCTGGCCTGTTGAGACACATCTCGCGATTTACCTCCTCCACAATGTTATAGGAGCGGGGTGATGAGGGACCCTCAAAATTGAGGTTCAACCTTTTTTATTATCAACATTGTTCAGGTTGTCCAGTCGCAATTCCCTGCAATGTTCCTCTCGGGTTTCTGACTGTTTTGGGATTGAGGCTTAAGGGGCTCAAAAAAATTTAAAATTTCAAAATGATAATGTTTTGTACAAAAAAATTTAGGGAATTTTTTTTGTTGAAGACGTAGTAATGCAAATAAAGCACAAGGTTATCCCACAATCCAATAATGATTTTTTTTTTTAATTATTAAAGGTTAATTTTAGTTCTTTAATTTGATTGTTGCTTTTGAATTTTTATTTTTTTAAATATAGGATATTTTAGACAATAAGTGGTAGTCACCACTCACATACTTCACTGATTTTCAGAAGGTCTTAGTTCTATTTCTTCAATGCAAAAATTGATTCTCAGACAAATCAAACGAT